>QODF01000245.1:331998-477242 GCA_024372805.1 Oostethus manadensis
CCAATTAACCTAACATGCATGTTTTTGGAATGTGGGAGGAAACCGGAGTACCCGGAGAAAACCCGCACACGCACGGGGAGAACACGCAAACTCCACACAGAGATGCGCAACGGAGATTTGAACCCAGGTCTTCCAGATCTCCTGACTGTGTGGCCAATGTGCTAACCACTCAGCCACCGTGCGGCCTAAAATAAAATCAATAATTTTAAATATGTTTTAATTGTGCTAAGCCAACGTTTGTTGCTTAAAATAAATTTGTATTTTTTTAATAGTAATGCTGTCTTGCTTAAGTCAATGACATACCATATTTTAATGTAAGGTATGTTCACTGAGGAACGGCTTAAGGCTGATGTTATAGCGCTTTGGTGGTAGCTAAGCACGTGACTTGCAATTATCTGTTACAATGTTAGGGTCAGTGTTTTCTTGAGAGTAGCAACCACAACTCTAGTTTACTACGTTTTTGGATTAAGTGACCCTGGCGACAGAAGAACATACAGTTTTGCTGGAGCTGTAGCAAATCTTTTTGAAACAACAGTAACTTTCATTGTACGCTCCTTCATTTGCACCATTGTTTTTTAATATACATTTTGGCTGACTTTGTGGTGCTTTTGCAGGTAGGACAAAGTGTGGACCAACTCTATACTCTCGGCAGGGTCCTTGAGGGTGCAAGGGAGTTAGCCCAACCAGTCTACATGTGTTTTGTGGACTTGGAGAAGGCATTCGACCGTGTTCCTGTGGGAATACTGTGGGGAGTGCTCCGGGAATATGGGGCATCGGACCACCTAATCCAGGCGGTTCGTTCCCTGTATGACCGGTGTCAGAGTTTGGTTTGCATTGCCGGCAATAAGTCGGACCCGTTTCCAGTGAGAGTTGGACTCCGCCAAGGCTGCCCTTTGTCACCAAATCTGTTCACTACTTTCATGGACAGAATTTCTAGGCGCAGCCAGGGCTTTGAGGGGTTTTAGTTTGGTGGCCCCAGGATTCGATCTCTGCTTTTTGCAGATGATGTCGTCCTGTTGGTTTCATCCAGCAGTGACCTTCAACTCTCACTGGATCGGTTCGCAGCTGAGTGTGAGGCGGCTGGAATGAGAATCAGCCCTTCCAAGTCCGAGTCCATGGTCCCCGCCCGGGAAAGGGTGGAGTGCCATCTCCGGGTTGGGGATGAAGTCCTGCCTCAAGTGGAGGAGTTTAAGTACCTCGGGGTCTTGTTCACGAGTGATGGAAGGATGGAACGCGAGATGGACAGGCGGATTGGTGCGGCGTCTGCACCAATCTGTCGTGGTGAAAAGAGAGCTGAGCCAAAAGGCAAAGCTCTCGATTTACCGGTCGATCCACGTTCCTACCCTCACCTATGGTCATGAGCTTTGGGTAGGGACCGAAAGGACAAGATCGCGGGTACAAGCGGCCGAAATGAGTTTTCTCCGCAGGTTGGATGGGCGCTCCCTTAGAGATAGGGTAAGAAGCACTGTCGTCCAGGAAAGACTCGGAGTAGAACCGCTGCTCCTCCACATAGAGAGGAGTCAGATCAGATGGCTCGGGCATCTGGTTAGGATGACTCCGGAACGTCTTCCTGGGGAGGTGTTCAGGGCACGTCCAACCGGTAGGAGGCCTCAGGGAAGACCCAGAACACGCTGGAGAGACTATGTCTCTCAGCTGGCCTGGGAACGCCTCGGCATCCGCTGGGAAGAGCTAGATGAAGTGCCCGGGGAGAGGGACCTCTAGGCTTCCCTGCTTAGGTTGCTGACCCCGCGACCCGACCTCAGATAAGCGGAAGAAAATGGATGGATGGATGGACAAAGTAGAAATAATGTAACAAAAAAACAACCAGCCACAAATCCACAGTGGTTATCACCTTTGACACAAGGTTAGACTTTTATGAAAGTGCACGTGAAGGTCTGCCTGAGGGTTTGGAGAGGGACTAGACAGCCGGTATTACTTACGACAGCGACATATTTTAGCCTTTACTCACTTTCCTTTTAAAACCCCTGCTTGAGATTATGCAGGTGTACCTAATTTGATGGTAGTGTGTAGTGCATAGAGCTATTATTTAAAAATGTCAGACAGATCACTGGAACCAGTTATTCTTGAAACACATTTCACTAAATCTATAACTTCATATATGCCTTGGTACAAACAGTGAGCTGACCGTGAATGTAGCACTGCAACCCACCCCAGAAAAGCGATGTGTGCAAGGCAGGCAAGTCAATAAAACATTTAGTATTATGACTTTAACTTTTAGGTAGTTGGCCATTCGTGAAAGTTGGCGTATATTAGGTACTAAACTAAACGTTACAGTATGCCTTTCGCGAACTAGCGTGACCTTTAGCTACAAAGTTAACAAAAAGCGACGTTACACTGAAATCTTTCAAAGCATACATGTTGAGACACTTGGTCCCTGTGGGCCAACATAATGATGCACATTACATCTGAAGAAGACTGTTGACTCATAGACGGGATATGTTGTGCGTTTACTAAGAAACCACGGGATGCGGCTATATCATGTGTTAGCTCCATTAGCTAGCTAACCTCCAATGCAGACTCAACTGTTAAGTGTAGTAAGTAAGGGCCCCTACATAGTAAAAGCAACACTTACATCTTGACTGTGTGTGTATTATAACTCCCCCGTCGGAACGCGATTTAGACAATAGAGCGAACTAGTCGTTGAGCCCGACGAAAAGATTACTGTGCCATAAACCGTTAACTGGATGACGACACGAAGCCCGCCGTCCAAACACCGCGTGATTTCCGTGTCCTCGCGGGCCTCACAAGGAGCAGATTGGAAGATCATTATAGAAAAGTGCCGCGTGCACACAGTGGGATAGGGCGAGAGCTCCACCTAGAGGCGGTGTTATGTACATTCCTTTGTACTGTACAGTTTCATTAGATCAGGGGTCGGGAACATTTTGGGCTAAGAGAGCCCAAACACATACAACACATATTCTCTACTGTATTTTTGTGAGAGCCATATCCTATATTTTAAGTGAATACAACTAAAAGTGTGCCACCGATTTTAGAAGTCTCTGAATTGGATGGATTAAAGTGCTGAGACGGTTTTATATTTTGAATGTTATTTTTAAAACTGTGATTCATGTCATTTTTTACTTTAAAATGTTTAAAACGATTACAACTTTTTTGTCCTAAAATTTAGATTTTATATTTAGTAAAATTCATATAGACAAACAAACAAACATTCACACCTGTGGACAATTTAGAGTCACCAATTAACCTAACATGCATGTTTTTGGAATGTGGGAGGAAGCCGGAGTACCCGGAGAAAACTCACGCACACACGGGGAGAACATGCAAACTCCACACAGAGATGCCCAACGGAGATTCAAACCCAGAACCTCCTGACTGTGAGGCCAATGTGCTACCCAATCATCCACCTTGCGGCCATTTTGTAAAATTACTGCTCATTTTTCAATTTTTTCTGTCCCCTTGAAGCTTTTTGTTAAATTGTATTTTTAGGCAAATAAATCACCCCTGTTGTAAAGCAAGAGATGTTACATATATTTTAAGAAAAGACTAATTTCAAATAAATAAATGTTATGATGTTTAGAAACTTCTAAGAGCCATATGTGGTCATCAAAAGAGCGAGCTGAGGCATAGCGGTGACATGAACCCCATGCCCCACATACTGGTTGGTTTGGTCACATGGTGGACATTAAATGACGTCCGAGCAGCATGGAGGTGCAAGTATTCCACCTTTAAAAGACGCCCATGTGCCACACATCCCGACTTGAGCGCTGAACACAAATAAATTTAAAAAAAATTATTTCCGCCTCACAGCGCCGCCCTGGACAATTACCCATATGGCCCATAGCTGGAACCACCACTACTGGCTGTGTAGTTCTCATGTCCTGGTGCAGTGTTATTTGTAAAGTCAAATTTATATGAAATTTGACTCTTGATTGCTCTACACTGTGCTCTACACATCATGTATCATAACATGCGTTCAAATTTGACTGCCTTTCCTGCGGTAATGTTCTCTTTTGCTTCATCTCCCTCTAGTTTTTTTCTGCTTGGGCTTGTGCTGTGTCTAATGTGCCTAACCCGGTGCGTTTGTTAACTGAGGCCTTAGTCGACGTAATCAGTCTCTTAATACCACCACAATCACGTAATTATAGAAACCATGAAAAAAACAATATAACAAAGCATGAGATTAAAAAATAGAGGATGAATACCATTATCACAAAGCAAAAAAAAAAAACAGTTACCAACCTCTATTTTCAAATACATCTAACTGACTTCAAACTACAAACCTCAAGACTACAACATTTGAAGCAGTTCAGAATCAATATTTATCTAATAATGTGTCAAACACATAAAAAACATACACACATAAAAAACAACAAAATACATCACATTCACTTTTAGGGCATTGGTCTGGATGACTTTCAGTGAAGTGGCCAACAAACCCTTTACTGAACTGAGAAAAATAACAAATAAATGAAATTCCACCTCAAAAACAGATTTTTAAAAATTTTTGACACCAAGCCATTTTCTGGTTCAACTCCGTCTGGCGTTAGTGTGTCCAAAGCAGTACAGACTCTTCTTCTTCTTCTGTTATTTTTTGGTAATTACCACCGCTTTTTTCTCATCAAACTTGGCTCTGTTTTGCTCTGATCAACCAACCAGAGAATGGAAAAATGCTGACGTTACGGTACACCTGCTAGCTGGCCCTGTGAGGCCAATCTGAAACCTGATTAAGCAAACAGCACCACTGGTAATTGTTAATAGCTAATAGTAGATCAAGCCAGCATTCTTTATTCTGAAGGCCCTGGGCAGATTACAATGACATTGCAAAACTTGTCAAGATTAAATCTGATTGGACGAAATAATCCAGGATGCAGTGCAGCCAAGAGACATGCTATGAAATAAAAATAATACTATTGGGGGAAATACATATATAATTTAATTGAACAAATACTAGAATTTAAATTGTAAATAGTACTTAGGACAGCAGAGAAGGCCTTGGTTGCCCAGACAGCACTGTCCCTGACCCCACCACTGTGATCGTATGAGAGGCTAGCATTAAAATCAATACTATTATTATTATTAATATTCCACTCATTGCCAGGAACCACAGTTGTGTCTGGATAAAACCTATCAGTGATAAAGAAAATATCTAATCTGGTATGTGGTATAGATTTGGTGCTTGAAATATCAATAACACTAAGTAAGCTTCCAATCCAGTCGCTCTGATGTTAACTTTACCCACTCACACCTACTTTCATAGCACTTCATTTCCAATCAGACTGCTCTGATGTCATCCCATTTGCTGCTCACATATGCTGTGATCTTTAGAGCGGGGCTCTTTTGTGTGCTATAAGTGCGAGGAAACACTACAAGGAAGAGCTATACTGTACATCACTAAGGTATGTATGACACCTTTGGACATTGAATCTTAAGTGACTGAATTGTGAGCCTACATGCTTTTCTTAAAGGGAAATTACACCAGAAATGACCTGATTGTGGAGCATCTTAATTGAGTATCTCTGAGAACATCAAAGTAAAGCACATGTGCAAAGCAGTTTCTTCATAGAAACGCACAATGAATGCATTGCATAGAATGAGGGGTTTTAAGGTCTGTGCACAGTACGTACAAGTTTTAAACCAAACCAACTAACCAATTTAAAATCATGAAACGTCTCTTGGCTAGAATACCAAGAGTGAATCTGGGCTGTATGAGTCAATACCCTGCAGGAACACATGCTGTTAAATGCACCCGCTGCTTTTCTGACTTTTATCTAGCACATTTCGTCACAGACCAAAGTACTCAAACGGCATAAACCGTCACACACACTTCCAGGAGATGATACTTTGGAGGCGACTTCAAGCAGGTGGACTTGGGAAAGAGACCACAAGTGTGTTTAGACAGTGCTGCTAGAATTAGGCTTGGCACTCACGACGCAAGGAAGTAAAATGGATTGTGGATTGAGTCACACAGTGTGGTCTGCTTTTAATTTGCTGGGTGAGGAAAGAATGTGGCAGAAAGTAAATATAAAACATGATGCCTTGTAGGAATGGAAGGCCTCTTTTACAAGCAACACAATGACAAAACATGTTTATGCATGTGGAACGTAATTCAATAACATTAAAACTATGATAGAATTTAATTTTAATATTTTATTTACAATTAGTCTTTACGCCCAGACAATAATATAGTTTTATAAGGTACACAGTCTTGTCATTTGAGTGGTTCCTTCAAAATAATGGTTTGTATCTTTGACCAGGGCCTGTGTTCATAAAGCATTCTAAGGTTAAAAGTCCCCCATTAATATAATATTTATTAGGTAGTAAAGTTACCATAGGCCGCACGGTGGTTGACTGGGTAACACGTTAGTCTCACAGTCAGGAAGTTCAGGGTTTGAATCTCTGTTGGGCATCTCTGTGTGGAGTTTGCATGTTCTCTGGTTTTCTCCGGGTACTCCGGTTTCCTCCCACATTCCAAAAACATGCATGTTAGGTTAATTGGCGACTCTAAATTGTCAATAAGTGCAAATAGTTGTATGTCTTTGTTTGTCTATATGTGCCCTGCGATTGACTGGTGACCAGTCCAGGGTGTACCCCGCCTGCCCAAAGTCAGCTGGGATAGGCTCCAGCATACCCGCGACCCTTATGAAGACAAGTGGTATAGAAAATGAATGAGTGAATAAAATTACCAGACTTGACAGTAAAAATAACAATAAGCGTATCAGTAATGGGCACGTGAATGAGTGAACCCTAGTGACTGAAAAAAAAAAATTGCAGAGAATATTTTGTGGAGTTTTTTTCTTTCTTATGATTTAGAACTATTACCAAATTAAGATGGCAATATATATGCAAATATAATCTAGGCAAAACACAAACTTTCAGGTAATACTTGGAGTAAAACATGTGTGGACCATTGCATCAGGCTAGTTTTTAAGGTGCCTTCAAACAAAAATAACTTTAGTAAGAAAATATATTAAATGTTCCTGTCTTTTTTCCCTATTGTGGCAATCCAGATCCAGCCCTATTGATTCTGCCAGGCAAAAAATGGCTGGGCCAATGTGTGACATGACTGGGTTGGGCATTGACCATCAATGGGAACAGTCAGATTCTCCAGGAATCTTTCATTTTTGACATTTCCGTACATTCAGTGACTGACCAGCCCGGCAAAAATGGTGGTATAACACCAAACAAAGAAGCTGACGAACACCAAGAAAGAAGAAGAGTGCCCTGTTTTTGACCTGCTACACTACGCTTCTTCTAACCAGTAACAAGTAAGTAAAACCAATTTTATGCAGCAGACAAATTATACAGTATTTTATACTGTGAATACAGTGGCCAACTCAAACATCCTACTAGGATGTGTACCCGATGTGTAGGGCTGTGTACTTTTTATAGACAAACGACTTGACATTGGCTAGCTTTAGCCAGGAAGTTGACCAGACCCCGCCTTAAGTGTTACGTTACTGCATTCACAGTACTTGTTTACTGTGGTGAAGTTAGTTTCACATTGAACATTAAATATATGTCTGTCGCAGTTAAGTTAATTTTGGCAGTTTGATATTTTACTCTGTAGCAACAGTGGTAGTTCCCCTCACTGTGCCCAGACTGCTCTGTAATGATGCGGGGAGCTTGCACGTGAAGTAGCTCTAATTGCTGGTTGTTTATAGTAGGGGCCATCAATAAATTACTATTGTGTCGAGGTTTTTTTTTTTTTTTAAACTTTATTATAAACCAAACCATCAACTTATTACACGCAGGTTAGCAGGTTAACTCAGTAACATGGTTAAGTTACACCAGTGGTTTTTAACCTGGGGGGTAGGGGTGGGGGTGGCGGAAGGTAGCTTGATGGGGTGGGGATGGGGGGGGTGTTATGACATGGGGTGGCCCGGGACTACCACGAACAAGTTTTGACTATTACCATATTTTTCTGGGGGCGCGCAGAAAGCTTGGGAACCACCGAGTTGCACTTTGCCTATTGTGCATGGTTAAAAAAATCATAAAAATCATATGTGAACATGTACGCCCATGTACATTGGTGTGATATTTATATAAACTGGTAAAAGGTAGCTCAGGAGAAATTCATAGTAAAGTAATTAATAAAAATGTATCATTTAAACCACCATGCAAACTTTTATGTCCTGCCTTGTCTAAAAAGAATCGGAACGAAGGACATCGTTACGAGCCAGAATCGGAATGGGAACCTGAGTCGCTCAAATTCAAACGGTGCCCAACCCTAGAAATGAGCAAGAAAAAGAGATCTGTTGATCAATTGTTTTTGTAACGCTGTGTAGGTAATTTCGGATTATGTTTATTGACTTTGTGATGTATGCCACTGCTTTTAAAGATAAATCAAGTTGCCTGCTATGTAGCCTCAGTAAACTTTGGCGCCCGCACCCTTTTTCACAATAGAACATATCCAGTCATTTTTATTCCATCATTTATGTAGCGATATAACAAACGAAAGGTCCTTCAAAGACGACCGTAAACTGCTGATCACGATTTAAGTATGAGTCACAGAAAAACTTATCAGCCAATCAGTCAGCGCCGTGACGCACTTCCGGGACAGCCTTGTTGCACTTTTGTTGGGTAGCTTCACAAATAAATTCAAAGTGTTTGCGCTAGCACCAGATAAATAAAACCAATAAAACACCAGATTATAGCTGACTAGGGAGGTTCTCGCAACCAAAAGAGAAAAAGTCCAAGGACACGGGCAGATTTTATTCGACGTTCTCCGTCGTTAAAGAGGCAATTCTACAGTGACACGACTCTTTCGGCGCCATGTCCTGACGAGACGAATTAACCGCTCATAAGCTGCACCAGGCCTCCTCCTCTCCCTCGTCCTGTGAGGGCTGCTGTTGGTGCTGTTAGCTGGCCACCGAGCTTCTAGCAAGGCTCTGACTAGGTACTAGTTTTTTGCTGAAAGGCAGAAGCAAAGGCGCGGAAGAAGACAGGGGAGGTGTGCTGACTTGTCACCTGGAAGCAAGTCGACGACAAAAAACGATGTGGCGAAATCGCTGAATCTCCCCTCGCGTTTTCGGAGAATGGCGGACCGCCGACTAGCCGCGATAACACTGGCTCCACACCTTCATCGCATCCTGTCCTTTTCTCTCCCGCAGGAAGCCTTCATTGCCATTGAGGGGATTTATGGGCTCACAAGGTAATAACAAGATAATAATGTGTCTTTGGTGGTTGTGTGTGTTGTGACGGCATCCGGTTTGCTTTTGTTTACAGCCTCAATTTGTGATCAGCTGATCGGCGCACACTGAGTGTTGTGTGTTTTGACGTGGCGCCACGCACATCTAGTTGTGCAAATATGACATGTTGTGATAGGTGGAAAGCCCTGATGACAGATTGTTTGGCTTTGGTCAAAATGCAACGTGATGTGTGCAAGCCAGTCATGGAAATATGCACTCAAGAGGTTGTGGAGTGTTTGAGCATACAGACTTTTAATTGTTTGTGTCTTTGCAGTTTCATCTGATGAGATGAGTGTGCGTGCCGGCCAGGGAAGTGATGAAGTGCTGGTGTCACAGGCCGTGTGGGATTACCTTGCTGCCGCCGGGAGGCCATGGCTCCTCGACTTCCAGCACAAGCAGGGCATGAGCGCTGGCATAATTCGGCGGGGGGAGAGAGGGGGTTGCTGTGCTGTGAGGTTGCAGCCTGTGGGAGGCTCCAGGCTCTCAGGGGTGGCAGACGGACCAGTCTCCAGCGAGACACGAAAAGCCTTCATTGACCTGTGCCGCAGCGCCCGCAAAGAGATGAGCAAGCAGGAGGGTGGCTCCAAGAGGAAGAGGGCTCTGCTGCCCTGTGTTGGGGTGATGGAGCAAAAGGGAGAGGGGAACCTGCTTCAACATCAGCCGCCACCACCGCCTCAGCCTCGCCGCTCCCAGAGACAGCAGCAGCAGCAGAAGTTCAGGAAGGCTATTGATGAGGGGGCCTGCTCCATGTTCCATGAGATGGCCCACAGGAAAGACTGTGGGATGGCATCCCCGTGCGAGGCTGAGGACCACACATCTTGCTCCATCTGCATGGGGGACATTGTGGAGAAGACGACTCTGGAGAAATGTGGCCACTCCTTCTGCCGCTCTTGCTTGGATCAAGCTTTTAAGGTAAAGAGGGCCTGTCCCGTGTGTCGGCTTGTTTACGGCCAGTTGATTGGTAACCAGCCTGCCAACGGCACCATGATTGTCGAACGAGATCCGGACCTGCAGCTTCCAGGTCATGAAGGCTATGGGTGTATCTGCATCATTTACAGCTTCCCTCCTGGCTTACAGGCGGTGAGTGAGTCTCAATGATTTTATTTACACATGGACTATAGTACTTTCTAACTGTCTGATGTGCTTATTGGAATGTTTCAATTTGTCTTCCAGTCATACGGAACGCACAGATATATTTTAAAATTCCTCCACTAAATCTAAATTTTACTAGCTTTCACCATGATCGTATTGCTTGTTGATCCTGGTTATGGCCTACATTTGCTTGGCCACTTGTTGCTAATAGTTCTTAAGGCTCTTCTTTGTGCCTCATAGACCGATGGAAACATATGGTACATGTCCGCCACAGCCACTAGGTTGCTTTAAAGTAAAGGGGCTGACACCTCTGTCTCTGAACAGAGAGCTTGCAGCAACAGGAAGTCAGTCACAAACTAACAAAATTATTACCAAAAAACAGTGTAAATCACTACTACTACTAAATTTAGACAATACAGGGGAACCTGCTTAAAGTTGGAATTTTTTGACATGAAGTTGACATCCCCGGCAGCAGTGTAGTGCATCAACAGTGGGTTTTAGTTGTGGTCAGTTTTTGGTGTTGAAGGAAATAGTTCCGGCTCGTTCATGGGGTCACAAAAGTAAAACATTTGGCTTCTCAAAACCATACGCCTTCCAAAGAGTAATGTATTTGCATTACAAAACCAAAAACGTCACACCTCACAATCACTCAGCTTTATTTTTGCTGTCTCCAGATCACCGTTCGTTGCTGCCTGTCGACTGTTAAGCACATTTCCATCATCTGTTTCACAGTGTATACATTTGTGGATAATGACCGCTGTGTCACAAGATAACTAGAGTGTAAATGTATTGTCACAAAAGAAAACATCTAAAAATTGGTGCAGACATTTCAACTTCCTCATTATGGCTAAACAACAGCACACCGCAACTACTGTTCAGTTAAACAGCCTTGAAACCTGCACACCGGGACTTCCCGTTCAGTGCAAAAAAATTAGCAACCTGGATTCCATGTGTTATTTTGTCATTTTTGGTTAACACATGCAACAAAATTACCACAGCATCTGTCAGATGAGTGTGTAAAATACTGTAATGTTATTGACAAAGGATGACTGTGCACAAATCAGCTATTTATTGGCATCTTCACAATGGGAAGACATACCAACACATAATTTGCCAGCTCTTCTTCTCACATGGACTGGCTCTTAACTAGCAAGTAAATGCCACAATGTGTCCCCTTTAAGTCCAACCCCGGAACCACTGTTTAGAACAATACACAATACTTGTGTCACTACAATATCATGTGAAAACAGAAGAACCAAAATACAAACAAATGGAGAGAAACTAAGTCAGCGAACTACTACAGGTTGATACAGTATTTTATTATCTCCATCCTCTTTGTCTGTGGCAAAAGCCACAAGTAATGGTAGTTTCTGGTGTGACGTCAGCTATGTCAACAATTGCTCGTGCCATTGCCAGCCAGTTCCAAGTGTGTACAGGTTCTACTGTACAGTGAAAACAGCTGGATCAAAAAAGCTGAACTAAAATGGTAATTTGTTTTTCCTATTTGCATTGTAATGCTTACGCATCAGGTGTGTTTGTTATTTTAAAATACAGTTTTAGTGGAATGGGGAGTATTTTGCTGAATGTTCTGAACTCTTAAATTTAATGCCAGTGCTGTTTCAACTAGAATAATGTAGACCAGAGGAGTCATGGTGAAGGTCTGCATGGATGGAGTGCCACTTCCTGTATGGTTCTCCTTAATATCTACGAACTAGTTCAGTTGAAACCAAAACAGCCCCTCTGCTGGTTGCAGTCAAGTAGTGCACGCTCATTTTGCCCACGTAGCTTTAAGACAGTGGTTTTCAAATAGCTCGGCAGGCCCCGTGGGGGGTGGAGGTGGGGTTTCATGGTGACCTGAGGGGGGATCAAAATGCAGGGAGTACATTGAATCTTAGTGTAAACCTGCCAATATGTCCAAATTTATTATACTCAACATGCCATTTGACTATAGAATACACTTTCCATTTTGTTGCATTTTCCTCGTTTCAGTTTTATGTTCAGTTTGAACAGTACAGAAATAGCACAAAAGTAATTCGATATTATCAGTTGTCAATAGTATTTCAAATGGGGGGGGGGGGGGGGCATTTGGCCCCTAGGGGGAGCGTGAAAGAAAATAACTGAGAACCACTGCTGTAAGACAATTACAGGCGTCCCTAGTTTATCGCAGTTAACTGGTTTCAGCATTGCCCGTGATAGGTGAATTTCCGCAAAGTAGGAATCAATATCAATATCAATCAATAATAAAAAGAATATTTTCATACGTAACGCATTGAAAACCATTTATGGCCTTCTAAAAATGGTTCTAGTATTATGAAAACCTTGTGGACATTATTGTCCTATTGACCAATTGTCACCTTTATGCTTGTATTATAGATAATACTAACACATGATATTATAGATAATAAGACATAATATAGGGCCCTATGAAATCAAATTTTTCCCCAATTTCTGTTTTTTTTTTCCAAATTGTTTTTTTTTGTTTAATTTTAAGAATTACTTTTTTATTTTTTACATTTTACACTTTTGTTTATTGAAGCATGCTAACGCTTTGTGAAAGGAATCTAGCAGAACTAAAGCTAGGAGGAGGTTCCGCCAACTTGGTGTTTATTGTAATTTCAACATGTTTAGTTCGGGAGGGGGCGGTTGTAATGAGATTCCGCCACAATGGAGCCGCCCTCCGGGGAAGTAATTCCCGACACGACCATTCATTCTCTCGACAATGACATTTAATTCCCATTAAGTAAATTTCTGCAAAATTAATGCAGCAATCATAGGGCCCTAATAATAACTCATCAATAGCATTGGGAAAGTTCCTTGTTTTATCTCAGTTGTATTGCAATCGCACCGCATGTCACTGTATTGTTTGCCACTTGATTGACAGGACAGCCAGTCTGCCATATAGAGACATAAATTCAGACTAGCTTTGTTTACACCACATTGCGCACTACTTCTCATGCATCTCTAAAATGCTCAAGCCGCTACTTTAACGATGCAAATTACCGAGCTAACTAGTTAACCTTCAATTTATTTATTCTAAACTTAAGAATGGGTTTGAAACTAATGGGGAAGAAGGATAAATTAAGCAGCAAAAAATGTTTCACTGCCACATGGAATGGAAGGAGAAGTTTTCACTGTCATACATATACACTTATTCATGGTTGACTTAATAATGCAGGTAATGTTTCATCAACGTAACTTTACATTCAATTATTTTTTGACTAATAGGCCATAGTCAACCACAAAACAGCAATAATTCATTTATGAATTCATTCATAATGTTGGACCTACGACCGTAGCGAAGGATGACCGTCATCAGCAATTCCACACTGTCAACAGAATACTTATAATCAAATTGTTGATTATTATACCTGTTCCTACTTGTCAAACCAGGCTGTATGTTCCAGTAGCAGTTGTAAGTGTTGTGAACGCTTGATGCCAACAGCTTGAGCATCCAAACCCAGGTGTGCGGTACCCAGGAACGGACCGTGTTGCCTACCTCCCTGATAGCCCTGAGGGCAACCGCGTTCTGGGCCTTCTGCGCCGGGCCTTCGAGCAGCGCCTTACCTTCACGATAGGTACCTCGATGACGACGGGCTTGCAAAATGTCATCACCTGGAATGACATTCACCACAAGACCTCAATATGGGGCGGGCCCCGCTGGTATGTTCTGTCTGTTTAAAAAATGCAATGGAAGTTCCTGACAAGGGAACGCTGCTTACTGAGTTTAAACTGCAAAAGTGATGGATTTGTTTTTCTATCCTACTCGTTACAGTTTTGGATACCCTGACCCCACTTATCTGGTGCGAGTGACAGAGGAGCTCAGAGAGAAAGGTATCACAGCAGACTGACAGCACTGAGATGAAAACACCTTCAGGACTTTTGCAGGTGTCGTGGTGGAAAAAGCTAGGCTCCAGTTTGTTCTGTAAAGGTTCTCCAAACATCCCATGAAGGTTTATGGGCCCTAAGCAGACAGGTGCTGCAGCAGAGTCCTCATCTATCCATTACCACTAATTTGTCCTCAAGGGTTCAGTTTAAATCCATGCCACTTGTGGATGGAAGGTGAAAGTGAGCTTTCTGAAATGACACAATCCTCAACCTGCTTTTGTTTTTTTGCACTTTCATCATCTGTTGCACATGCTTGAATTCATGGTACGTCTTTATTATTTAGGATGTCACGCTTACTCTAATGAAGAAAAAATGTTTTGAATGTTTGTTGCTAATGTGGGGATTTCCTCATTTCTTCTAAGCACACGTGTATGTATGTGGATCAAGTCTGAATATTTGATTCCCTTATTTCGCAGATGACAGACGCACTGCTTATTTTTTACCTTCAAGTTCTTTAAATCTACAGCACTCATAGGCACTTTTACATAAGCGAGCGCTTCTTTTTGCAAAGCACCTGATCTTCCTAATTGTTTGTGAAAAAGTGTTCAGGTTCAGTAAACAGGTTTTCACAGCTGGTTGTAAAAGTTGAGGTAATTTGTCAACAAATCAATCATTGCCATACTTTTTCGCGTTCATCAGGAAACCCAACCCCCCCCCATCCCCCCATTAGTCATCAGTCACCCATGTATCTTCAAGATGTTTGCCAGGCATCAAGCCCATGACCTAAGTTATTAGTAATGCGCTCATCTAATTACCAGATTTATGATGATGTCAAATATTATGGGCATATAAGCCATTAAACCAAATCAAAGGCACAAAAGCTCTTTAAACAAAAAATAATCTGTGCCTCTGTTCCTGTCAAACTGAGAGATTTGTCTGTTGAAACTTTTATTAAAATGAGACTACTGTTGTAAATGTGTTTATCTGAATAGATAGATCATCTACACAGTTGAAAACATTAAAAGAAAAATTGGGAAAAATGAATTATGATTTTAAATGTAAGGTGTGGATTTTGTTGTGCCTTTTCTGATACTCCCTTTTGGTAAAAAGCATGTTAATTATGAATGATAAGCAAAGTATGTTGGGGTGTATTTCAGTGGTTTTGGGTAAACAGCATTTTGTTTGTAGCTATACTACTGGCTTTAAGGAAAACTACTGTTCATACAAACATGTATTATGATTAGCATTTCTTCACAACCTTTGGAGTCAAAATATTCTCTGAATTAAATTTTATGTTTGAAAGTGGTTTGCTAAATGCAGGTATCACATTTAATCCTTCTGTTGTCACGCCACGCACACCCCTGCCCGTTTTTTAAGGGACCAACTGAAATATTTTTTGGACACGGGATTGTAGTTTACTCAAACTACTGTGCAAACATTTCTATGCATTATGTGAATGAATGAGAGGAGCCAGTAGGGGTTGGTGTGGCTACGCATGGGACAAATAGATAAAATAGACAAGGTTGCAGTTTTGCTTTTTAAACTGTTGATATCAAGAATAATGTGCTTTACATTTTAATACTTGAATAAAAACTCATGTTTGAGATTGTGTTGAATATTTAATGTCTGCTGTGCCCCAAATAGGAAACGAAAGATGTCGATTTGCAACGCTACATTATTGACAAATGTGTGTTCTTGTAATATACCTGTGAATGATGACTATCGTCAGTAAAAGGCTATTTTAGGAAGATGCGTTGGTAAAAATGTTTATAAATGATCTGTTCGCTATTCACAAGAAAGTACACCAAAAATATACAAAGCCTGGTGGCAAAACCACACGTGCAAAGAAAAACGCCACACCGAAACAAAACGACTTCACATCCACTTCCGCAAGCCGTAATCGACCAATCATGATTTAGCGTCAGGCTCACGTGACCAGTTGGCTTGACGTCAGAGACGTCACACCCCGAAAGAGCATGGAAAAGACGCCACAGAAAACCACCGGAGACGTTAACAGTGAGAATTGCGCTGTTTGTTTGGACAGAATTAAGCAAAAGAAGACATTAAGGTGCCTTCATTCATTCTGCTCGGACTGTATCGACTTGGTCTTCAAGTTGAAACCGTCTTGTCCGATATGTAACACCTACTACGGCGTGTACACTGGAACGCAACCGCCAGGGACTATGGAGGTCTCTCGCAGTGGGAAAGGCCTACCGGGCTATGAAGACTGTGGTTCAATTATAATTACTTACACCTTTCCTGCTGGAATTCAAGGGGTGAGGCTGCCATTTAATTTAAAACTTTTTAAAGCTGCTGAAAATCTTGTTTTGTTTCGCTTTACGTTTGTGTCCAGCAGAGGGCAGCATTTAGCCATATGACAATGAAAAGGCACAGCTAGAAACTCACCTGTCATTGTTTGATAGCTGTAGTTTCAGGGCCAGTCAAATGTTTGCATATACTTTGTTAGTGACTGACAATCTCTGTCCAAGATTTTGACTGGTACTTTATGTTCTGAATTTATATTATATAATTTAAGCTTTTATCGTTCAGTTATCATTTGCATAGTTTCACAGCCCTGTTCGTATTTATACGTTACAGAAACAGCAACTGGCGTTACTGTGACATCTCTCCAGTTCCCCGCATGTGTTAGTGTAATGCATGCAAGCATTAAAATATATAGGAGTAATATATAGGAGTAAAACGTTGCATTCTGTAATGTAGTGACATTGTTGGGTTGAATCATTCAACTGCACAGAGTTGCAAGAATCTGTTAAGGGTGCACTGTTTTTTTCAATTGTTATTAAACAATGTGTATTTTTTTTAAACACTTTAAAATGTATTTTATAATTTCTGTTCATCCATTTTATATACTGCTTATTCTAAATAGGGTCACAGGTGAGCTGGTACCTATTCTGGCTGACTTCAGGTGGAAAGGGATGTACATTACAGGGCACATAGACAAAAAAAAAATCACATTTAGAAACCCCAATTAACGTAACATGCGTGTTTTTTTTAATAGAATGTGTGAGGAAACCAGAGTAAACTCATCTCCTGATTGTGAGGCAGTTGTGCTAATCTTATTTTACTGTTCTGCCATTTTACAGTACAAGTATAACATTTATTGTATGAAATATATTGTCATATTTTATAGCCTATTTCACATCTGCCATTCAAAAACTTCTACTTTACAAATGCAATGGAGACAGACTGTGTTGTCTGACATCTTCTGAGACACTTTGTTGTCAGGCATTTTAATGATAAATACATCTACCTAGTGTCACCACAGGGTACAGGTGGTCCTTGATGTACTGAGGTCCATGTTCTAGCATTCTGTGTTATGTACGCACTAAAATAAATTTATTAAAATTGTAATTTTTATCCGTAAACACATCTGGGTCAAGAATTAGTGGCAGTGGGGTGCGTCATGGTAGAATACAGCATGTGGTATTGGCCACATTTGTCTCAATCGCTTGACTGACATAACATTGACATTATAAATGTGACAAGGAGGTGGACTCTCTTTATTGCAAAAACAAATCAGACAAGATACTGTTGGCCTCAAACATGCCAAAACAAAATCAGCAATCTCAACAGAATCTACTGTTAAACGCGGGATCTCACGGAAATTGACATTAGGTCGATTTAATTGCAGCAAGAATAAAAGATCTCCTAAAGAAAGAAGTCTGTCCGTTCTATTGCTCCTTTGAGCAGACAGTCTCATGCACAGGATGGCCTGCACCTTTCCCCCCATGTACCTCTCCACCACAGTCTCCAGTGCCCTCCCAACCACTGACCCTGTTCTCTTGATCAGCTAGTCCGATTTGTTATGATCTTTGACGGCAATGCTGTTTCCCCAGCAGACAGCAGCATAAATAAGGACAGCAGCAACGACAAACTGGTAGAACATACACAACATTTGAGTGCACACCTCAAAGGACTTTAGCCGCCTCAGAAAAAAAGGGCCTGGTCTGAGCTCGTTTAGAGGTATGTATTGAGGGTCCAGTCCAGATTTGTATCAAGGTGTACACCGAGATACTTGTGTGTACACATTCAATGCTATTACAATTTAATCTGCAGTTCTATTTAAAAGCTCTTGACATTACAGTTACAATGTTAAATACTTTTGAGACATTCAAGATTATTGCTTTGGATATGATACACTCAGAAGTTTTATGCCATATAATTAATGAAAAAAATTGTCTCAACAGATGTGGTCCTTGTCCTGGAATAATTTGCAAGACAATTATCGTCCAGCAAAATGTATCATTGTGACAGGCCTACGCTCAACTGTTCTGGTCTTAAAGGGCACAGAAAGGAGATTTTTTTCTGATAAAAAGAAACCCAAGCAGATAAACTTGTATTGTTTGACGCACTCGGAATGATCGCTCGACAATTTCCGGCACGTGACGAGTGCGTACCATAAAGGGCACACAATCACAGCGTGCTTCAATTGTGCTTGGAACTTTTATTTTCTCGTGGTTTTATTAAATTTTACGAAAAAATTGTTTATTGTGCAGCTGCAAACTGCACAAAAGGTACCCGCCAGAATGCAAAAGAATACACGGTACTATGCATTTCCAGCGGATCCAACGCATTTAGGAGCATATGGCTCAAATTCCTCCTCCTTTGCCATGACAGGAGAATAGTCAGAACAACACATTGAAATTGTCCCCAATGTTTGTGGAGCACACCGCTTGACACATTGACACTTTGACATGCTAGTAAAAACATGGACTGGTAAGGATAGCTTATACTGTAGATGTTAGCGTTTGTTTTGCTAGGCTACCACGGCTTACTGAATGATGTACATGCACCGGATGCGTATGTAAACAAAAAAGATGGCAACTTGCCAGTCATTGTTTCCTCCTCTATTTGTTCCTCCTCAACATCATCACTGCAAACGTCGTCATCCTCATGTTCCTGGTGTACGACTGCTTCAAACATATAAGGTTGAACCTCCAAATGCGACTTGCTGTGAACAAAAACATCCTCGAAATCACTGCTTCCTTCATCACCTCGACTCCCATGTTGATTACTTGGGCGGATTCTGGCTTTTAGCAGATATGACGTCATCGAGCCGCCCCCTAGTGGTCAACCAACCGATTACGTTAAAGTTCTTGTGGGCGCCAATTTACATTTCAGAATTTTTCAAACGTGCATAACTTTATATATAGGCTTGCTATTACAACCAAATTTCGTAGAATGATTTGAATGAACTTGCATATCATACTGAAAAAGAAATTGGCATAAAAAAAAACTTTCTAAGCCCTTTAATGTGATCTTAAGAAAGTTCTTCTAACCACAGCCTGAACACCCTAACCCTGGCGTGAGGTACAGCGGCACGTGTCGTGTGGCCTTCCTGCCAGCCTGCGACGAGGGAGAAAAAGTCCTCAAGCTCCTGATGAAAGCCTTCGACAGGAAGCTGATCTTCACTGTTGGACAGTCAGTCACCACAGGGCTAAAAAATGTCATCACCTGGAATGACATTCATCACAAGACAAGCACATGGGGCAGTCCACAGTGGTATGTATTCCACACTTGAGAGAGATCAGCGAAATGGAGTTTGTCAATTCATACTATTACAATATCATTACATGTAAATCTCTGTGGAATAACCCAAGGACACTGTTTAGAGCAGTACAACAAATGTCCCACAGCTCTTCTTTGCAGAAAAAGTGGACATATTTTAAATCTGTCTATCCTGTCTTTCTTCTAGTTTTGGATACCCAGATCCATATTACTTGCAGAGGGTTCAAGAGGAGCTTCATCTTAAAGGGGTGACTGAGGATTAAATGCACATGTCTGGCCTGTTCTATTTTTGCAGTTATAGATTGTTACATATTGTCATACTTCCGGTGTCATAAAGTAGATGTAATGTATGTCACCTCGGCATGATTTAAAAAAAAAAAAAGTATATATATATTTTTTTACAAACATCATTTATGTATTTGACCAGAAGGTGATGCTCGGTGATAACATATACACTTTATAAGTTATAAAACCTGTTCCCAAATGGTTCCTCAAATTTTTTGTTGCTTAAATTGATTTATGACCAAATTACAGGTATGTGTAAAATGAAATTTGAAGATAAAAATGTGATTATATAAAATGTTTGTTTATATCTTGAATATGGAACAGAGTGCAACAAAAAATAATTATGAAGTCCAAAATCGAGAACCCAACTCAAAGAGACAAGGATCCAATATGATTGTCAGTCTTACAGTATTTATCACATTAAAAAAACGATTAATAAATGATTGCTGTTTTGTAATAGACCATGGCCCATTATTAGTCAAATAAATTTTGAAATACAAGTACGGTGATATGTAGTATTCTAGTCAGTACATGGCAATAAAGACACAAAGCATTGATGAGACGTTACATTACCTTTTAGCATTGTTCTCGTGTACTCGTGAGCTTTATGTAAAATTTTAGCAGAAGCATGACATTATAAAGCCTTTTTTGCATGTTTGTCACACTTGAAATGTTTCAGTTCATTAAAGAAATGCAAATATTAGTCAATGACAACACAGCTGTCCACTTACACGTGACATACATACATTGTAGTGCGTTAACCTTGTAAGACCATAACCTTACTTGATGCCTGGTCCCTTTTGAAGTGCAATAAATACACAATAAAAGAAAATACAATATTATATAAATTGCTCAAGAGCAACAAGACATACCTCATCTAAACAACCCTGCCCCGATCACCATGGAAACTAGATTGACGCTCGTTATGTTTGGACCATGCAGGTATGGTTTTGGAGCAGCTACAAAACAGTGGACCTGTTATAATTATCCAGTTGCACAGCAACCAGTGGCAACAAAACTAGTGATGTGTTGGTTGTGAATAAAATGTCTCTTGGAGCCAGCTATTTGATGTCAAGGAGGCATCCTTTTGTTCTGTTAAAGGCGCATGTGATTGGTCATAATGTGTGGTGCCGTATGTGTCGACACTATGCAAGGGGGGCGAAGGGTTTACACACGCAAGCTGGAAAATGAGAGGTAATTAAACAGCAGGAAACCACTGCTGAGGCATTTTGTGTTTCTGAATGGCAGTCTTTACTAAATAGTAACAAAAACTGTTTCTTGGTTGCTGTTCCTTCTTTTGGTTTTGCACATTTTTATTTTGTTTAATGTTTTGATACTTTAATTGTAAATAGTTGGAAATATACAAATACTGTCGCTTAAGCCATTAGTTGGTTCCAGACCTAACTAATACATTCGTTTCCATGTATAGGATTCAATGTTAATAAATGAAAATGTACAAAGAGCATATAAAACCTTTTTAGGATTTTCTAAATCAGTTTTTTTGCCATTATTAAAGCGCTTCATAACTTCATGCAGTACACCACAATCTGTATCTGTTTACCCATCTAAATGATCTGTATCTGTAGCTCTACTCGGAGTAGGCAGGCATACTGTAAATCGGAAGTGGCCGTGGTTTAACCACAAATGGGTGGGCCTTAAATTGGTACATTGATTTAGGTATGAAATTGACATGGATTTACAGAACAACTTCAAACTTGAGATTCAAATTGTGTGTGTGTGTCTGTGCGCGCGCGCAAGTGTTGTGTAAGACTTTCATTTTTTAATGATCTCTGAAGTTGGCGATTCATGAATCCAGCAACCAGTGATGGCAAACACAGGAATAATATGTCAGCCTCGTTCACTGTATTTTTCTCAAACGCACCGTGTTCAGTGCTACGAGCAAGGTTTTTCCAACTGACTTTATATCACGAGCATAATTAGTATGGACTCTCATGAGAGATGAAAAAACAACCCACAGCCAGTGACCGTCGCAATGTTGAATGCACCGCAAACGTTACGAAACAAGTTTACCAAGTAACTTTAGATACGAGCTGAGCTGAAGAAAACCTAAAAACCATCCTGAATGGAAGCAACACAATGCGTATAAGCCGTTTTTAACTCTGTCTTGTCAAATGCACCGCGTTCGTTATGAAACAAACAAGATCACCAACTAACTCAATATTATACAAAGTGAAGTACAGCAAAATAGACCTAAAAACTAAACGTGAACTGGAGTCAAGCCAAGCAAGCAGAGAGCCTTTGTCTGTATTGTGTCTGAGTGCAAGAGTGAGAGGTATGAGGAGGCCATTACAGTAGTATAGTCCTGCTGGATACAAAGGCATGGATTAGTCTTTCTAAATCTATTTTAGAAACTATTCCCTATTTTGAAAATGTTTTTAGGTGGTAAAAAGCTGCTGATGTTATTGATTTAATGTGGCTGTGAAAGTGCAGGTCTGGGTCCAATATTATCCCAGTATTTTAGAAAGAGTTTTAAGGTGACTAAAAACACTTTGTTTCTGTGAGTTGAAGACAATGATTTCAGTTTTGTCTGCATTTAGATAGAGAAAACTGTTTAGCATGCACACACTTATCTCTTTGAAGAATGTACAGATTGAACACTAAGGGTCCAAGGATTGAGCCCTGGGGCACCCCACAGGTCATAGCCCTTTGGTCTGAGACAGTTACCATTTCCAATGAAATAGTTCCTGTCTTCCAGATAGGACAGGAAACAGTTCAGCGCAGTACCAGAGATTCCCAAACAGTTTTCTAACCTCTGTAATAAGATCACGTGGTCAACTGCGTCCAAGGCAGTGCTCGGGTCTACATGAACTAAAACTCAGACATAATTTGTCACATTGATCAGAGCTGTTTCAGTGCTGTGGAAGGCCTGAATCCTGACTGCAATGTATCAAACACATTGTTAGAGTGAAGAAAGTCAATAAGCAGTATACAAACATTTCTAAGACTTTTCCTAGAATGACCGGTTTGATATGGTCCGATAGTTGTTGCGAGTACTGTGGCATCAAGACTGCTTTTCTGCAGAAGAGGCTTTATGACAGCAATTTTTAGGGCCTTTGCAAATGTTCCAGTCTGAAGTGAGATGTTAACTTGATGAGGTGGCAAACTGCTCAGCACAGACTTTAGAAGTCTAGTGGGTAACTTATGACGGCAGCACGTTGACGGACTCAGACTGCAGATGATCTCTTGTTTGTCAATGTCAGGTGTGAAATGTGTCCCCTCTACAGTAGGTGTGTAGCTGGCTGCAGAATATATGTTATGTGTGTTGTGGAAATGACTGTATTTTTATACTTTCAACTTTGTCATAAAAGAATATTGCAAACACATTGCACTTAGATGTAGAAAAGGGGCAGTGAAACTGCCGGGTTTGTTAATCGGTTAACTGTAGTAAACAGTACACAAGAGTTCTAACAGTTGGTGATTATTTCAGAAAACTAACTCTCCCTTGTTCTATGTAAGGTCCTCTGGTGTTACCATATCTAATTTATTGTGGGGAGATATGGGGAAATAATTACAAAAGTACAGTTCACTCGCTTAATGTACTGAAAAAAAGATCAATCAGGATAAACCATATTGCGGCATATAGAGAAGACACAAATCCACACAATTATTAAAATTTTCTGATGTGATAAATTTTCAAACAGCTAAAATGCATAAAGCAAACAATAACCAGTTACCAACAAGTGTCAAGTGTCATGAAATATGACCTCAGGGACAAACTAAACTTAACACCTTAATGCAAGAACAACGCTAAAAACCTCCTAATACTTCGGTATGTGGAATCAAACTACGGAATGGATTGAGTAAGTAAACAAGTAAGTAACTAAAACAATACTGTAAAATGAGTGATTTCAAGAAACATTACAAGCAGTTGTTTACAAAACACTAGGAAGAAGAGTCCTGAACTACTGTGTACATCCAATGTTATGACTAATCACACCTAATATCTCTTCATTCTCTTCTAACTCTTTACTCTCATTCTTTGGAGAGTAAATTGTCTGTTTTATTGTCAGTGATATGTTTTATCACTATAACCATACCTTGTGAACACATTGTCTGTACTACAACTATTTTCTGTTCTATTTGTTAATATTCTACTTATTATTTATGATTATTATTCCTTAGGGTTGCAACGTAATTTTATTTACCATAATAAGGACACTGACTACTGTTTAACACACTGTCACATTACCTTACTTATGCATTTTATACTTACTAACAGCAGGAAGTGCACAAATGTATTGAAAACATATGGGGGTAGGATTAAATAGGATTTGCTTCTTCCTATTCCTTTTGGACATGTGAAACTGTCAATTGTAATAAGTGATGTAATGTTCAAATAAAATTAAACCATTACTACAAGGCCTGTTTCAAAACATGTAGCTTTTCTGATATAACCTTTTTCCAATAAACCTGGAGGTTTGACTTGCCCCATTTCCATTTGGCTCTCCAGCACTCTCTTTTCTGTGCCATCAAACATTTAAGTGTGACAAACGTGCAAATCAGAAAGTGGGCTTTTTCACACAACTGCATACAGACAAAACTTTTGTTACCCATGGCAGGGGCATTGTATTTTCACCCACTTTTCTTTTGCATCCAATAAAGCAAGTATGCTCTATTTTGCCTCACATTTCTTCAACTATGCATGTGAGTCATAGCCATCTGATCTTGTATCTTGGGACAGCACAGAGATGCAGTAGGGAGGATGCATGTAACCATTATTTCAGTCAGAATGCATACACGTGATAAGGCGGCATTATGCATTTATAAGAATAACCCCAAAAGTGTTTTACAGCTGAATGGCACCAGTTATGGCAAAGAGCAAATGACGTGATGATGACCATAGAGTTGAAAACTTTGCGTTATAATATTTTTGCATGTGAATATTAAAATTGCACCTTTGCCTGTACAGTTAATGATACTTTTATAATAGTGGCCGATTGACCCCGGAACAGATTATAATTCATTGTCCATGTGTGAGCAGTTTCTCCACAATATGAACAAGTCAGAAGTCCACCAGTGTCGGGGAAAGCATTGTGTATAGTGCACTGTATTGTGTTATTTTGTGTACAAATCAAACAAAATTGTTCAGAATAGGAAACATTCTAAATAACGAAAAAAAAAACCTAACTCCACCATTCCCTTAATTCCACCTCTTGCTGATGTCTGGTCTTTCTTATGCCCTGCCTCCCTCCCCCAAAAAAGGATTTTAAAGCACAGATTTTAATTGACTTCATGTAATGTACTATAAACATTGTATGCATGCAGGTGTAGCTGTCATTGTCACTACTAAAATTGATCATGTACTTGTGTGCTGTACATGTATTGACTCCAATGTAAGTAAAATAACACATTTGACCTATTAATGTTATACGCTTGTCCTGTTAGGGGTCACAGTAGGAGCTGACTTGGAGTGAAAGTTGGACTGACCTTTTGTCACCAGTCAGTCGGGGGCACACTATATTACCAATGGCCTACTTTACTGGGTCCATTCATTTCTCACTACTACATTTTCTGCTCAAACACAGTGTTTCTCTGCCCTGCATGTCTACTTGCACACCTGGGGAAAAAATACTTCAACCCTGATTGTGTAGAGAGGATTATGCTGGCATTATTAAGGGTGGATAGATGCACCCCTGTAAATGTGCCTTGTGAATACCGTGTGGATGAAGTCTGATCTTTCATCGTTTTCTACACTCACAACAGCAAAAATAGCATGTTGTTTTATGTTATGGGTGTGACCAGACAGCTGCGTAGGAGGAGTTCCTAGGAAACACACACAGATGAGTAGTCTAGAGATGTGTAGCCTTTGCTGTACTAGACATTAGAAAATTATGTGGCAAAGCTGAGCAGGGTGGGTGGGTGCTCTCGTCCCCTCTCCCCTCTGTGCACCGTAATTAGTGTGCCTGCAAGTGTGGTGAGAAGGCTGCCAGATTGCCTTTACTGCCTGCAGGTTCTCCTCATCTGTTACTGAAGCCACACATCAGAGTGAACTGCGTGTGAGCAGGGTGTGTTTCTCTTACTCAAACGTGCGCCTTCCATGCATATAAACTTTTGCTTTCCTTTAAGGGACTGTCTTTTTCATATTTCCCTACATTTGAGTTGGTTTGAGTCATTTGTTCATTACGCGACAGCCTCATAAGCCGAACCTATGCTGTCTGAGCCGGAAAGAGAATTGATTAGTTTACCTCTCGAGTCTTCGGGTTTGAGTCATTCGTTCATCACGTGACAGCCCCACGTGTGACCCAAGCACATTATGTTTAGTAAATTACTTCAGATCTCCACTTTTATTTCAAAATGGGGTTGCAACTTGAAGTTAGTTATCATTAAGTTAGTATTTTAAACTAACAATCATTCAAATTCAAAATGGTATTTGCTTTTACTTTGTCAATGTTTTTTTTGACCAATCTTCTTATACAAATATATCAAGTTTGAATAGGAAAAACAATAATTATACAGTAAAAATGAACACTACTACAGAATAATGTATGTTTATTAAATATAATTAAATTATTAAATATAAGTAAATTGTAGGCTTTGATTGTTTTATTAGGATATGGTTTGCTTACTGATGGACAAAGACAAAAAAAGATAACAAATTAGGCAACTAAATATTTCATTTATATCAGTGTTTTTACTATAAAAAAACACCACACATCCCCAAGAAACATTAACATAATTACAATATCACAAATGAGGAAAATGTGTTCACACATCTTTTGATAGTTTTATGATAATATCTAAATATCATCGTACATATAACAAGTCGAATTTTACTTTACTGCGCTACTGATCGGAAAAGTGGTCACATGGCAAACAAACGAACAACTCGAAAAGGGACAGAGAGGTGAAGTGAGTGATTCATTGACACAATACCCAGGTAAACAATGAAATCATCTTTTCAGTTTCTTATAGCGTTATAATCTTGTCTTGTTTGTAGTGTGATTAACATTTGTGTAAGCAGTAGATGTGATAGGGAAGAAACATGTTGCATTTTAATCATATTTTGCTAAAATGAACGAAATGACTCGAAAAAAGATTTGTTCTTTTTACTGAACGTGACTCAAAGATCTGAGTCGGTAAAATGATCCGAACTTCCCATCACTACTGTGTACCCTTTACTGCATGATGTGTCGTTCTCCAACGAAACTGAGGCGGGTCTTTGAAGTGAACGACGGGAGCCGGCTCCTGATTGGGAGCCGGCTCCTGATTGGGAGCCGTGTTTTTTCCGCTTCTCTCTCGCTCTCTGTATTTTTCTGGCACGCGCTAACTCTCGCTGTCTCAAGCCTGTTTCCTCTCTCTCTCTCCAAGCCGCACGTGATTGGTCAATCTGTGTTTGCATGCGCCGAGAAGAAGAAGAGGTGGGGGTTCAGTTCAATTCAATTCGCAGCAGCAACAGAAAACACAGGGGAGAAAAAGAGCCAGGGCCAACAAGAGACAACATCGACAGTAAAAATGAGTGAGACCAGGAAAAGAAGTAAAATTGGGAACCATTTCAATTTTATTGACGATACAAAGGCAGAATGGAGACCCTGCAAGAAAATAATTTCCTGTCGAGCTGGCTCCACAAACAACCTGCACAGGCACCTGAAAACTGTTGAAAAGAAAAAAAAAACTGTTCACCCATCAGTGCAATGGGAAAAGAAAAGTCAGTTGAGTTGAGTTGAGGTTCACTTTAAAAAATGTTTAAAAAAGAAAAAACTGAAAAAATTAAATACGGTAGTAAAACGTGGAATTTTAAATCCTAGGTTTTGTATATTATATTTTTATATAATATAAAAAACAACAACCGTTTTTTCCATTAGTTATTAGTAATTAATTTTGTGCATTGTTCTTTGTTTAAATTGATTAATCTAAACCATCTGAAGAGCCGTTTGGGAGCCGAAATACCAGCTCTTTCTAGTGAGCCAAACTGAAAGAGCCAGATCTTTAAAAAGAGCCGAAATTCCCATCACTACTGCATGTGTTCTGTGCTATTTGCAGAATACATCGCTCATCGATACATGTGTTTCTTTTAGAGGCATTTTATCGCCATCTGGTAGCACTTGGTCATGCATGACATTAAATAATGCCAAGTATGTTTCTTTGGATGTGAATATTAGATGCTTTGATCAAATCACACAACAATGCCCAACGTCATTGTGCCTTACATGTAAAAAAAACAATGGATTTACAGTATTTAGTAACAATTGCAACACATCACAACGCAAAATTAGTTTTCCAGCCTTGTTCACACCCACAACCTGTCAATCGTCTGGAGGTTTGAAATCCATGGTCTGCACTGTGCATATACAGTGTCTGCCAAAAGACATACTTTAGATATTTAGGCTGAATTCCAATTCTACCCCTAGTCCTTCCCCTTTGTCTTACCCCGTGTCTTATCCCTTAAAACAGAGGACCAAGTGAAACAAGCCACTAAGGAATGGGAAATACCTTGAATATTATTACATCATCAAACTTCACCGATTGCTAGCTGTGACTTGGGCAGATGAGACAAACTGTTCATAATAAATGTTTCTTACCATAAAGCAGGATGCATTCATTTCTACATTGTTTCAATGTCACATATTCCACATATGTCCTACATCAGAACACCTTTTTTTAAAATAAAAGCAGTGACAGTTGTACCTATGAGCCATATGGGCAATTGCCCAGGAAAGCATTCTCTTGGAGAGCATCGTGAGGCGGAAAGAAAAAAAATCAATTTAAGTTTGGGTTATGCTTGGCGTGTGTACAAAGCGCCCGGAAATGAGATGCACGGAATCAGGCAGATATAACTTTTGCTGTGTTTGTAGTCAGTGCATCATGTCCCCGCTGTTAGCCCATATTTTCCTAGACAATAGGGCTCAGTGTAGAGCACCCATGGCATGCGTACAACACACCATAGAAGAGGGCGAACTTTTATGTTGTTAAAGAAAAAAAGAAAAAGTGGTCTACTCGCCCGTTAAACAAGAATTGACAAGACAACTTTTTCTGCCTCTACGTCTCTTCCAAGAGTAGCTCCAATTTCTTTCCAAGAATGATTGACAATCTGTTGATCACGGAAATTTTCATGAGCCGAATCATAAAGATGTCTATTTTTTTAACCTCCGCCACCAGGAGTTCACGCTCGTTCGGTCCCGCGTAGTTCGAAAATTTCTCAGGTGCGCGGTGCGAAAAATTTGGGCCGCACGGATGCTGCATGGAGTGGCGTGGTTGCAAAAGTGACCTAATTTGTCCGCACGGAGCCGTGCGGGCCTCGTGAATGTGTCAAGCATAAACCAAGCTTTGTGTTCTGCGCTCATAAAGTCAGGGTGTGCGGCCTATGGGCTCCCAGTACAGGCCGGGATTATCTCGGCAAAGCGGAAATGCACGCAAACATTGATTCAAACACATGTTTTAACAATACCTGAGAAAACTAGACCTTTTGTGGCGGAAATGAGTTTTCTCCATAGCGTGGTTGGGCTCTATTAGAAATAATGTGTGAAGCACTGTCATCCGGTAGAACTGCTGCTCCACAGTATTGAGAGGACCCAGATGAGGTGACTCGGCCAGTTGGTCAGGATGCTTCCCTGACACCTGGGGAAGTGTTATTGACCTCGGAAAACCACGGGATAAACTCCGGGAGAAGCTGGACAAAGAAGCCAGGGAGAGGGATGTTTGAGTTTCCCTGCTTAGCTGCTACCCCCGCCATCCAACCTTGGGAAAGTTGAAAAAGATGGATGGATGGCTTCGTTTTGTGTACATACAGAAAGTTTTAGATCATCAACCACAGCTCACGAAAGTTGGGACCAAAAACAAGTCTTTTGCTTATATTTTTGTTGATTGTAGTGTTCTTTCCTCAGCTAATCTTTTGCTTGGCTGGTTCAGTCAAGTAGGTCATCTAGTGATTGACTGACGGACTGATGAACTGTGTTTGTGTGTGTGTGTGTGTGTGTACACATGCTAATGTCGAGTGGGCCGACCAGGAGTTCCTGCAATTACCAAATGAAAAAGCTGCGCTAACACCAACAAACAACCCGTTCAGCATTTTAGAGGTTGAATCATGATAGTTTCCATAATTAATCATGTCTGATAATTATAGCAAGTGTTGTGACGATGTCAGCGTACGCCCAGATAGGGTACGTCTTATGTGTGATCCAATACCAGTGCCGCCTTGATGCTTTTGAAACCATGCCAATGGTTAAATGGTTTTCAAACCGTTTAAAATGAAAACATGGGGAAAAAATGCAGAAGAGCAACTGATCTAATGTAATGCTGATATCCCGCAAGAACAGCAAAGAAAAAGGTACAAAATTGAAGAACCAATAGCTAGCGGGGGCAAGACGGCAGAAAGAGGACCACCAAATAACAAATTAAGTGGAATAATTAGGTGCAATAAACTCCTTGAAAAATGACTTTAGTGTGAGATTTGATGGCGTGATTAAGGCAATTGAGAACATGGAGGAGGACACTAGCAACTGTCAAGTGAGTGACACAGGCTGAACAATGTGTCTAGGATGCCGGGGACCTGACCACTGGAATACAAGCTAAACTAAAAGAGCTGGAAGCCAAAAACTCCATAATGGAAGACAAACTCCTGGACATGGAAGATAGATAACAACAAATCAACTTGAGACCTTTTAAACTTACCAGAAGGTGTGGAAGGTCCTCCTGGACCTACCCTTGCCACAAGTGCTGGTGTTGGAGAGGGCGCACTCTTTCGGACCGAGGAGGGACAACCAGACGTCGGCCCGGACCAGAAAGGAGATCCACTTCAAGGAGCAACAGGTGCACTTCTTCCCAGACCTAGCGACCGGAACGCACCAGTCGAGGAAGCATTGTGACCCATCTATGTAAGGCCACCGCCAGTCTATTAAGTTCGCAACAAACATTTGTAATGAAGCACCTCTCGACTGCACACGCAGCACACACACTAGCCCAAAATACTGTGGACACCAGCAATAATAGCAGGCCAGGTGTTGTTTAGATACAATCATTGGTTTAATGGCTGAGATGGTGGGATAACTGGGGGGTTCAATGAATGAATGTTAAGGAATTCAAGTTTTGTTTTGGATTTGTTCAAGAAATTTCAGTACAGTACAATTACTATTACTTTCAGTACTATCACAATACAGTAGTATTTTCAGTAGCCTACAGTTTTAAAAGCAGTTCTGTTAAACTGTTTACTTTTCTTTTTAACAACATACTTTGAGTACTGCATGTCCACCAGCTGTCTTGAGTTGTGTGAAAGTGTGATTTATTTTTTATTTTGCTTTTTTTTTTTTTTTTTGCTGTTTAGTTTTGTGAAAAAAAAAAATAAAAACAAATTATGAACCTTTGTGCAGGTATCTTTGCTGTTCCACTATATGTGGCAGGCTTGTGAAACCTGTTCTGAAAAAAATCCAAATTCTTTGACATTTTACTTTTTTTTTTTAAAGTAATGAAGTAGTTAATTACCTGGTAACTAGTTACTTTTAAAGTGGAGTAACTCAGTTACATTTGACAAGTAACTAGTAACTATAATTAATTACTTTTTCAAAGTAATGTGACCAACACTGGTGGTTAATGGAAATGTCTTGAGCTATCCATCGATATTCATACAGCATTTAGGAACTACTACAAATACTTAAAAAATATAAATAATTTTCTGGACAAAATAAACATCCCACAATTTTAAAAAGAACATAGAGAGAGATTGGAAGCAGAAATCAGTGCCGAAAAATTGAAATGTTTTGCTTTATTGCAGTTTGTATTATATTTTCAAGTTATTGATAAACTTGTTTTGTACGTGTTGCGTTTGACAAAACACAGTTGAAAACGGCTCATGTTGTGTCGATCACTCCCTGTGTGTTTTTTTGTCTGCTTGCTTCTAAATTAGCTGCAGTGGCGGAGCTACATGGAGTTATTTCAGGTATCAACATATTGCCACCCCTATGTGAGTAATGGTCTTATTTTGGTCACCACAATGAAACATTTCTGGCCCTGCCACTGTTTGGCTGGTGTCTATACAGCCAAACAGTATATAGATTCAAGTTGGAAAAACTTGGCTAGTAGTACTGCTACAGTGCTTTTGAGCAAAATACAATCAACAAGGCTGACAAATTATTTCCCTGTTTGCCATCAGTGGATGTTTGCATGAATCACCAACGTCACACAGATAAATTAAAAAATAAATAAAGCCTTACAGATCTCACACACAATTTGAATCTTAATTTTGAGGCTGTTCTGTAAATAATTGTCAAATAAATAAATACAGCACTAATTAGATTAGTTTTGTGGACTCATCCACCTGTCCCCTTCTGATACGTCCCTCGATGACCGTGTCGTCCCCGTACTTCTGTACAGGGCAGAGCTCAGTTGTACTGAAAGTCAGACATGTACAGGGTAAACAGAACAGGAGAGAGAACAGTTCCCTGCGGCGCACCTGTGCTGCTGGTCAGTGCCTGCAGTTCTCCAGTCACACATACTGTGATCTGGCCAGGTAGTCTGCGATTTATCCCACCATGTGTGATCTTTAATTGAATTATTAAGTTTATACAGTATGATTATTCATTTAAAGTCATATTTTGGCTATTTGGCCTTTAGAATCCGCTGCATATAGTCCCTTTTACTGTATGCAATGGAAATCATACATAATTAGATTAACAACAAGCTCTTATTAGCTTGTTTGCCTATGACTACGTGTCTGTCTTATCTGGTCAGCCTTCACTCGGATTTACTTATTTTTATTCCACCAAGAGCTCTTACTCTCTTCTTTTGTCATGCGCAATAGCCCCATGCTTCATTTCCCTCTTTGAGTATGTACATGTAAGAACATCCCTCTTGAGTTTGTGTGCATGCTTTTACCGCCTCCTTGTCTGCAAAGATCAATGTCAGTGCATTGCTTTGCAGTCATTCTCTCTCTTGCCTTAACACTCCTGCAGTCACTCAGCTGCAGCAGGGTAACAATACATACTGTGCCACATGCAATTTTTACAAAGGATGTCACAAGATTAAAACGTGACTGACTGAACTATGGCATTACCAATGTTACGTCTAAGCTGCGCTTGTGCGCAATCGCGCTCTGCTTCCGTGTTGTCTCCTTTTAAGCGGACTGGCTGTAGGAGTATGTGCAAACAAATGAACAATATGTGAATCGTGGTGAGGCTTGTTCTTTTTCAAATTAAAAAGGGCTACTCTAACCAACATGCCCCAAAGCCAAAGTAGCAAGCTGCTTTGCTTTTATTCCGATGCCTGGACAAACCGGATACAGGAAGTGTTACATTGTGGCAATAGTTATCCCGTTCACTATGTGGAGTTCCTTGAGCCACGTTTTGCCATGCCCAAATCCGAGTATTTCTAATGTTTTACATTGTTGTCCAATTTTTACAGCCATGTCAAGAAGCTCATTGCTGATGCTCTACCCATCTGCTCCACAACAAATGTGTGTTATTTCCACACCAAGAAATATGTGATGTTACACGTGTCGGTATTGGTTGATAGCGGAATCAGAAATTGAGAGTTGGACAATATCGACATATCATATAGAATGTTTTTAATTTAAGTGCGACAATAAAATAAAACACAACTGTCATACGGGAGGGCCCATTCAGTATCGATACATCCTGAATGGGAGGGGCGTGCTTGAGCTGAATGTTGCTTGTCAGATGTCCTTGCACATAGGAAAAGAAGAAACATCTTAGATAGAACTTTATTGAAATACACAAACAGCAGTGCCAGATAGAGCTAGATTTACAAACAAGTCAAATGCCAGATATTTTGATGTTCGGCTGAATAAATGCCTGAATTTGACATTCAAGATGGAGGATTATGTACCCAACCTCACCAGGAGGTGATCAGACTTGCATCCATCCATTTTCTATACCGCTTATCCTCATTGAGGTTGTGGGTATGTTGGAGCCTATCCCAGTTGACTTTTGGGCGGGAGGCGGGGTACACCCGTGACTGGTCACCAGTCAATCGCAAGGGAAACAAACAAACATTCACACTAACATTCATACTCTAAGGGACAATTTAGAGGGGCCAATTAAGCTAACCTGCATGTTTTTGGAATGTGGGAGGAAACCGGAGTACCCGGAGAAAACCCACGCAGGCACGGGGAGAACATGCAAACTCCACACAGAGATGCCCAACGGAGATTCAAACCCTGAACCTCCTGACTGTGAGGCCAATGTGCTACCCACTCAGACACCGTGCGGCCCGTGATCTTTTTCAACTTCTACAACAAAATATCAGAACTTTTCCTGGAGAAGAGTAGGGTACATGTACTGCGTACACAGAACACAAATATGTTACAGTTAATAAAACATAAATGAATGGGATTAAGAAGCATATGAAAACAATTCAAAAACATTTTTTTAACCAAAGTGAATTATTCTACTTTTTGGTTGGTTATCCTCTTAATGAACAACTAGCTCTAACATAAAAAACTTCCGAAGGAGTCAGTGTCTCATCATGAACCGCACATCACTGTTTAGCGAGTAAGGATGTGCTTTAAAAGTGAAGACAGAAAGAGTTTCTTGTGTCATGCATTTAATGGGTAAGTAAATACATAAATAAATAAGTGCAATGCAGGTCTGAAAGCTGCATAACCTCCCCACAGTGCAACCCAGTCCCTAACCAGCGACAGTTTGGACACACTCCAGCATAGCCCGCCTGGCGGCACTTTTCCCTCCTGGCAAAACACGGATCAGTGTCCGGGTGGGCCCAGGGGCCATCTGTGTAACGTGGCTTATTGCAGAAATAAAATTTAAAAAGTTTGCTTGTTTGGTCATATTTTATTGTGGTTTCTTAAAATTAATGTTAAAATCTTGTCTCATCATCTCATCTTGTGAGTTATTACTATTAATTAAATCAACAAATAACACAAACGCAAATTAAAAGTGTTTTTTTTTTCTGCGGACTCTAAATTGCTCACATGTGTGAATGTAAACGATTGTTTGTCCTTGTGTGCCCTGTGATTGACAAGTTATCAGTCCAGGCCTACCTGTCACCCAAATTCAGCTTGGATAGGCTGTTTCTTTTGACCTAAAACAGGATAAGCGGTTGAAAATAAATGGATGAATTAAATAATTCCAAAGCTGATGGCCAGTAGATCCCCGCACAGCCAATAATTACTCGCTGGGACAGCCCTCGGGTCGTGTGTGCTCCCTCAACCCACTACATATACACATACCCCCCCTGTAGCCATGGTTCCCTAAAGAGCAGTGGCAGGAAAAAAATGAGCAGAGTGCTGCATGCGGTTGCTGCAGCCTCCCTTGTCTGTCTTTGTCTATTCTACTGAGAACACTGCTGTCATAGCTGCAGGGACCTAAAGGACAACAATTTCATGCATGCATGTGCATAGACCACCGATGAAGATGTGCACTTTGAGCTGGTCTTTTTTTAACGGTGCTCCTTTGAGTCATATATTGTAGATGGCAGGTTCATGCAACAGTATGTGTATTCAAATCTTATACATACAACTACCGACTGGAAAATGTAGTGTTCATGATGTTAACACAAACAAAACAACACAACAAGAAATTGTGCTCTATTTGCTCTAGGTCTTCTAGAGCTGACTTTATCAAGCGTGAAGTACAAAGCATTGGACCGCTTATGTATATGCCAGATGAGATGACAGTGCATGTGACCACTCGAGTTGGACCATGTCCATGTTATTCTACATTGTAAATCGACACACACTAGATGTGCCCGGCTGTCTGTGTGGGAACCATTATTTTTGTCTACCAGTGCTGCTCCTTACCCTGTCTTGCTGTAATAGTGTCACACTGAACAACAAGAGCATGCCTCAATCCTTTGTGTGCAGCTCCACGGTGCAGGTGCATGCTGTTTCTATTTTGTGTTGTTTTAGATGGATGTCTGGAGTATTTAGGGCCACATTTCCTTTTAATGTATTACAAGCCATCTTTCCAAACTAACATACTTAGTCCAGTATACCATCATGAGAAAAAGTTAAGATCCGTTGGGTAACTGCTCTTGCTATAGAAACGCTGCACACATACGGATTATTATAAGTCAAAATATGAATGCCTGTGCTGCTATTTTTCTGAGAAATACACCTGCTGGCCCCACTGTAAGTGTAAAGGGTCTTTGGCACCACATTATGTCATAATGTAATAAATGTTCACCTCATGTAAAAACACCTTATTTTATAATATCAGTAATTGCCATGTTTTGTAATAAAATCCAATGGATTTTGTAATAACATTTTGAAATGTTACCTTGTTAATTATTGCAAACCAAAACTAAATGCGGATGCTGAACTTTGTTTTGGAAAAAAATGTTACTTGTTGCTTTTTGTAATAAGCCATTGAATTGATGTCCTAATTAGAAAAAACATCTGATATGTCGCATTGGTCACTTGGAAAGTAGTGGGAACAGTTGTTGTCTGTGCTTTTTATTGTAGTGTTTTTTTCTTAACAGGAACAGAGACAGGGTCTATTTTTTACCTCCACCAAGGAGGTGATGTTTTTGCCAGCCTTGATTTGTTTGTGTTCAAAATTGCAAACTTGAAATGTTTTGATTGGATTTGGATGACCTTTTCAAGACCTGTCAGACGATATGGATAGGGAAGATCAGATTAAATTTGGGGGGTGATCCGGATCAATTTCTGGATCCGGGAAAGGATTCTGTGACACTGCAAGAACGTTTGTGCATATAACTCCACAAAAAATGATTCGAGCCTTTGATAAAAAAAAATATAGGACAAGTTTTCACCAGGTTCTACAAAATATTAATGACCGATCCAAAAAAAGTAGGATTACATTCTTTTTAGTGAACTTCTCTTGACATTCCAATTGGACTGATAAATACAATTGAGAAATTAAATGTATTGCTTTTGATAAGGTGTAATTACATTGTTATGCCATAAACTGTATTGACAAAATAGTCTCAAAATGATGTTGACAATGTTGTTTATCTGCAATCATTTGTACGGTAATTATCATCCAGCAAATCTGGTATTATATATGCATTTCAGTTTGCTATTTTACTCAGTATTGGCTAAAGAAAATGAAATTAGTATGACACATTACTAATGGGGGCCGCACGGTTGATGAATGGGTAGCATGTTGGCCTCACAGTCAGGAGGTTCAGGGTTTAAATCTCCGTTGGGCATCTCTGTGTGGAGTTTGCATGTTCTCCCCGTGCGTACGTGGGTTTTCTCCGGGTACTCCGGTTTCCTCCCACATTCCAAAAACATGCATGTTACCTTAAATGGCCGCTCTAAATTGTCCCTTAGAGTATGAATGTGAGTGTGAATGTTTGTTTTCTATATGTGCCCTGCGATTGACTGGCGACCAGTCCAGGGTGTACGCCGCCTCCCCCCTGGTGGCTGGTTGTAGTACATGCATAAATTCTGGCTCAAAGCAACACTTGCCAAAAGAATGGGATGAGCACACAGTTAAAGACGAATATACAGTGGGTAGAAAATGTGAATTCATTCATTCATATTCTATGCCGCTTATCCTCACTAGGGTTGCGGGTATGCTGGAGCCTATCCCAGCTGACTTTTGATGGGAGGTGGGGTACACCCTGGACTGGTCGCCAGTCAATCGCAGGGCAGACAGACAACCATTCACCAATTAACCTAATATGGAAACCGGAGTACCCGGAGAAAACCCACGTACGGGAAGAACATGCAAACTCCACACAGAGATGCCAACAGAGATTCGAACCCTGATCTCCTGACTGTGAGGCCAACATGCTACCCACTCAGACACCGTGCGGCCACTGACTGGCAAATGTCAGTAAAAATTTACTTTGGCGTGTATCAATGTCAAGTTACCCGATTTCTTTAAGCTTTTTTTAAGCAATGAATGAAGACAATCATTGTGGTCATTTGTCCCATTATTATTGCTTTTTCCCTTCTCTGTAGTTTAGTGTGTGTGCTTGCATGTGCATAAGTTATTAATTGCTACGACAAATATGGCAGATGTACTCCAATTGTTAAGGTCAGTAAAATAATGACTGGTCTCCTGCATTCTACCATTGCTATACTGTCAGGACATGAGCAAAATAATAAAATGATTTGTACATAATTCATCCATCCATACATCCATTCATCCATTTTCCTCCGCTTATCTGGGTCCGGGTCGCGGGGGCAGCAGCTTCAGTAGGGAAGTCCAGACTTCCCGGTCCCCAGCGACCTCTTCCAGCTCCATCGGGAGGACACCAAGGCGTTCCCAGGCCAGCTGTGAGACATAGTCCCTCCAGCGTGTCCTAGGTCTTCCCGGGGGCCTTCTCCCGACTGGGCATGCCCGAAACACCTCACCAGGGAGGCGCCCGGGAGGCATCCGGACTAGATGCCCGAGCCACCTCAACTGGCTCCTCTCGATGTGAAGGAGCAGCGGCTCTACTCTGAGCTCCTCCCGGATGGCCGAGCTCCTCACCCTATCTCTTAGGGTGAGTCCAGCCACCCTACGAAGGAAACTCATTTCCGCCGCTTGTATCCGCGATCTCATTCTTTCGGTCATGACCCATAACTCATGACCATAGGTGAGGGTGGGAACGTAGATCGATCGGTAAACAGAGAGCTTTGCCTTCCGGCTCAGCTCTCTCTTCACCACGACGGTCCGGTACAGCGACCGCATTACTGCAGATGCTGCACCGATCCGTCTGTCGATCTCACGCTCCAACCTTCCCTCACTCGTGAACAAGAACCCGAGATACTTGAACTCCTCCACCTGAGGCAAGACCTCACTCCCAACCCGGAGGGTACAGTCCACCCGTTTCCGACTGAGAACCATGGCCTCGGATTTGGAGGTGCTGAGTCTCATCCCAGAAGCTTCACACTCAGCTGCAAACCGCTCCAGTAAACGCTGAAGGTCACAGCCTGATGAGGCCATAAGGACCACATCGTCTGCAAATAGCAGAGACGAGATCCTAAGGTCACCAAGCTGGACTCCCTCAACACCTTGACTGCGCCTAGAAATTCTGTCCATGAAGATTATGAACAGAATCGGTGACAAAGGGCAGCCTTGGCGGAGGCCAACGTTCACCGGAAACAAGCTCGACTTACTGCTGGCAATGCGAACCAGGCTCCTGCTTCGATTGTACAAGGACCGAATGGCACGTAGAAGCGGACCATCAATCCCGTACTCCCGGAGCACCCCCCACAGGACACCACGAGGGACACGGTCGAATGCCTTTTCCAGGTCCACAAAGCACATGTAGACTGGTTGGGCAAACTCCCACATACCCTCGAGTACCCTTGCAAGGGTGTAGAGCTGGTCCAGTGTTCCGCGACCGGGACGAAAACCACATTGCAGCTCCTCTAACCGAGGTTCGACTAACGGTCGTACCCTTCTCTCCAGCACCCTGGAGTAGACTTTCCCAGGAAGGCTGAGGAGTGTGATCCCCCTATAGTTGGAACACACCCTCCGGTCACCCTTTTTAAAAATGGGGACCACCACCCCGGTCTGCCAGTCCAGAGGTACTGTTCCTGACTTCCATGCAATGTTGTAGAGGCGTGTCAACCAACACAGTCCTCCAACATCCAGAGCCTTGAGGAATTCCGAGCGGAACTCGTCTATCCCCGGAGCCTTGCCACTGGGGAGTGATTTAACTACCCCAATTACCTCAGCCACGGTGATAGAACTGTCCACGTACGTATTCTCAGACTCTGCTTCCTCTACGGAAGGCATGTCAGTGGGATTGAGAAGGGCCTCGAAGTATTTTTTCCACCGACCAACTATGTTCACAGTCGAGGTCAGCAAGCCCCGTCAGCACTGTAAACAGTGTGAACTGGGGGCTGCTTCCCCTTTCTGAGGTGTTGGACGGTTTGCCAGAACCTCTTCGAGGCCGACCGAAAGCCGTGCTCCATAGCCTCACCGAACTCCTCCCACACCCGAGTTTTTGCCTCGACCACCGCTGAAGCCGCGTGCCGCTAGGCCTGCCGGTACCTGTCAGCTGCTTCGGGAGTCCCGCAAGCCATCCATCCTTGGTAGGACTCCTTTTTCACTTTGACAGCAGCCCTAACCCCCGTTGTCCACCATCGGGTTCGGGGCTTGCCACCACGACTGGCACCGACCACCTTGCGGCCGCAACTAAGACTGGCTGCCTCAGCAATAGAGGCACGGAATACGGCCCATTCGGACTCAATATCCCGGTCCTCCCTCGAGATGCAGGCAAAGCTCTGCCGGAGATGAGAGTGTAAGACTTGATGAACGGGAGATTCTGCCAGACTTTCCCAGCACACCCTCACTACGCGTTTGGGTCTGCCAGGTCTGTCCGGCATCCTTCCCCGCCATCTAATCCTACATATTTCAATTACAGAATTTTTTTTTTGCCCAAATGATTAAACCTAGAATTATGTCCATGGATAAAGGGCAAAATATGTTTATTATATACATATTGCATCAAATATTTATATTTTCATACAAAAAAAAGCAACATGCAATTGGTCATCCATCCATCCATTCATTTTCTATACTTTCAATTTCTATACTTTCTTTAATTGCTTGAGTTCCACACTAAATCCCTTCAGAAGTCTCACCCTACATGTACCCTTTTCTGGTGGTACAAAATCTTGGTTCTTTCAAGTTACATTTCTTCCTTAGATTATAACACTCCTCCCAATTTTTGAACAACTGCTGGATATTCCCTAGAAATAGATTATGTTTCTCTTTCAGCATTATTTGTGCTGTTTGCTATTGTACAATGTCTGTAAGCTTGAGTAACTTTGACTTTAGAAATAATGGGTTTGTGTGTTGCGGATAACCAACTTTGTGGATGATCTGTATTGCTCGTTTCTGAAGAACAGTTAATGAATACGTTGATGTTTTGTAGTTGTTGCCCCAAACCTCGGCGCAGTACTGCAAATAACGTGAGACTAGTGTACCATATAGAGTGTGGAGTGCTTTACTATTCAAGACATTCTTTCTTTTCTTACTTGATACTTGACTCTGTACATGTTTGATATATGGTTTACAGCTAATTTTGTCATTTATTATAACCCCCAAATTTGATTTCATGAATTCTCATTTTGGCTGCACGGTGGATGAGTGGTTAGCACATTGGCCACACAGTCAGGAGATCTGGAAGACCTGGGTTCAAATCTCCGTTGGGCATCTCTGTGTGGAGTTTGCATGTTCTCCTTGTCCGCGCGTGGGTTTTCTCCAGGTACTCCGGTTTCCTCCCACATTCCAAAAACATGCATGTTAGCTTAATTGGCGACTCTAAATTGTCCATAGGTATGAATGTTTGTTTGTCTATATGTGCCCTGCGACTGACTGGCGACCAGTCCAGGGTGTACCCCGCCTCTCGCCCAAAGTCTGCTGGGATAGGCTCCAGCATCCCCGCTACCTTAATGAGGATAAGCGGTATAGAATATGAATGAATGAATTCTCATTTTCTACCCACTGTATATTCGTCTTTAACTGTGTGCTCATCCCATTCTTTTCCAAATGACATTACTTAAAATTTAACCACGTTACTATCAAACCTATTTTTAATTTGTTCATTTCTTCTGCAATTTTACTGTTATCCGCTGAGTGAAAAATATTAGTATCAGCAGCAAATAGTACAACATGCCTTAGCTTAGAGATCAGATCACTGATATACAGTAATCTCTCGCCTTATTGCGGTTCACGTGTCGTGCCATAGGTACATCGCAGATTAAAAAAATATATGTAAAATCTATATTGCGGACTCCTTTTTATATCGCGGGTTTCTGAGGAAATACGTCTTTTCCAATTGTGATAGTTTTTTCTAAAAAAACAAATTTTTAGAATTTTTGTCTTTTACGTAATGCATGTAAAAGTAATTTTAATTAAAAAATTGTTTAAGACTGTATAAAGGGTTAAAAAAGTATGTTGGGATGGTTTATAATTGTTGGGAGGGCTTGCAAAAGATGACAGAAAGATGACGTGATAGACGAAGGATTACTGTACAAAATAAAGAGTTTGGGGGCCCAATACTGATCCCTGGGGGACTTAAGCAATGTCCAGACACAATGAGGATCAATCACCCAACATCACAAACTGCTGTCTTCCACTTAAACTATTCCCCTGATCCCGTTTGTTTCTAGTTTATTGATTAAAATCTCATGATTGATTGTGTCAAAAGCTTTCTTCCCCGTCATGAACACCCCTGCAGAAAATTTCTTGTGGTTTATAGCATTTGTGATTAGTTCTATTGTTGCCAATGTTGTTGCTCTAGTTGGCCTACAGTAAATCCAATAATAATGAGACCAGTCTATAGAAATTATCCTTGTTCCCAGTTTTGTATAGAGGTACTACCTTGGCTATTTTCACTTTATTTATAAATGAACCAGTTTGAAATGAAATACTACATATGTCTGTTAATGGTTTAGAGATGCCCTTGATTACATTTTTCACCAGCGAAACATCAATATCACTACAATCTGTAGATTTTTTTATTCTTGCTTTTAATGACAATATCCAATATATCTTGTTGTCACAGTTTTGAGAAATACAGAACAAGGATTTATCTCTGGTAGATACTTTCTATAATTCCCAGTATCAGGGCTTTTATTTGCTAATTATTACAAAATTTGATGACAAAATATGGCACTTATTAGAAAATGCAGCGTTGCTACATAATGAGGTGAATACAGTATGTATTACATGATTACATAATGCACCGTTATTACATAGTGTGGGTTTACAGGGTGTTAAGATGAATCATCACTTTTGGTGCATGTGATTGGTAGATTATAGATTGGTTAGAAAGCATGCCATCAAGCAAAATGTCTTTGCAGGAGCACAGGTGGTCCTTAGCAAATGTCCATAAGTAATAGACCATTTGTCTAATGACTATAAAACTTGGTTATCTGTGTCATACAGTATGTACGCCAGCATATCTTCTATGGAATTTGGAGCACAACTTATAGTCCGGTTCCAGACGCCGTCCAAAACAAAATCTGGACCTAGTAAATTAAAGAAAAAATCGGATTATCTGTCAGATGAAGAGGACAGCAAGATGAGTGAATGCTACGGACAACAAAGAAAGATATATCATTTACCTTTGAAGTTGTTGTATTGTTTAATTGTTTTATGTTTACGTTTTACTCCTATATTCGTTGATTGATTTGTTTGCATCAGGGCGTCATTGGAAAAGAGAGTGTGCTCTCCACTGGCCTTCTCTGAATAAATAAAATTTGAATTGGAAAAACCCATCGCATACAAATTAAATACATAATTTCTAAAATACTATAGAAATACTACAAATATACCTACTTATTATGCCCTGTAAACAATGTAACGACCACCTCCAGGTGGTTCATAATAAAACACAAGTAATTACCCATAATTGCATGTTGAGGGGATTGAGTGAAATGTCACCTCCAGCAGGAAAGTTCAGGTAAAACAGGAGACGTAAACATCATCATTACCTACATTAAAGCCATGATTACTGTGCCAATCTGCACACATCATGGATCCCTGACCAATGACTTTGGACGTGTGGAATTTCCTCATGCTTTCAAAAGGAGAAATAAATGAGGAAGGCGTCAGACGTCACACAGACAGGAGTGATATTGTACTGACATAAGAGAAAGATGCGGTGTGTGGATACTGTATATTGAGAATCCACACCCTTTCCATCATTAGATTGTTTTTTAAATTTTTTATGTATACTTTGTGAATGAGAGTGAGAGGATGTGTGTGCTCTCTTGGTCCATATCATGCTTTTTCTTTGTGTGATCCAGGCTGAATAGGAAAAGAATGTCTTTGGCCATTGTGCTGCTGTCCTGTGCTGCACCACAAAGCGACAAAGCTCTGCAGGGCCCTGACACCTCATTGCACTTTAATAATCTAAGACCATCATATATGTGGAAAAATGTGTGCTGTTTTGTCCTACTCAGAGCGATATTTTAACTAAGCACCTTCCATTATCTGGTGATTTACCAAATATGAGGAGAGGAGATGATGGTCTAATCTTATTTAAACGTGTTTCTTGAATCGAAAAGCTTAAAAAACATTAAAGTGGCTTTGTGTGGGTAAATGCTCCCGGTCTCCCAATTTTTGTCCATGTCAACGGACTAATCCATTAGTCAAAGTGGCCCACTGTTTTTGTAGTGAACAAAGAGCATTCTATGTTTTTGTCTATGGTAAAAGGCTCACCAAAAAGCCACGTTAGATCCTAAAAGCTCAGTGGGCTGTGCCATGATGCCACTTCTCCTTAACCAAGCCCTCGAGGTACGAGCCACAGCTGAGTAGGCAATTGAACTCCCCTTGTCTGTCCAGATGTTGGCCTAATTTAGCCCGGCGAGCAGCATATGGACCATTGGCATGTCCGCAAAGCCCACTTTGGCAGCATGTCAGCCTCTCCCTCAGCTCTAGCTTTCACCTTACTGTTCCATGATTTTCACATGTTCCATTAATAAGAGTTCTAGTGTTCTATGCCATTCTAGAAACATCAGAAATGTCACAATCAGTTCATCAGTTCTAATGAGCTAAAGACTGAGCCGATAGTGTTAAAAATAATAGCAGTCCAATGTTACTAACCCAGATTAATCACTGTTATTAGTCTATTTTTATTGCTATATGGCAAACAAGTTACCAGTAGGTGCAGTAGATTCTCAGAAAACAAACAAGACCCAACATTCATGACATGCACGCTCTTAAGGCTGTGTAATCGGGCAATAACTTGAAAGAGGTGGGTTAAAAAAATATAGTGTTTCATTCAATTAGTGATCAGTGATTAGTTTTGTGGAAACACAGGTGTGAATCAGGTGGCCGCTATTTATGGATGAAACCAGCACTTGTTGACCATGCACTTCTCTTTGAAAGCCTGAGGAAAATCAGTCATTCAAGACATTGTTCAGAAGAACACCGTGCTTTGTTTAAAAAGTTGTTTGTAGAAGGGAACATTGGAAAGCTGCAACATTTTTTTTGGGCTATTCAGCTGAAATAATCTCAAGTGTCACGTGTCACTCGGCCTTGTGGCGACGATCCCGATGGACTCAGAATGCAGGTCAGAATTACTTTTGATATCTTCAGCCAGACAGCGACAGCAGAAACAACAACAACAACAAAAACGCTAACAGAGGAAACAGGCATGGAATGACAATGCTCCAACACGAAAATGAGTGCACACCTGAACTACATAGATTATGAAGGACAAGAAACAGGTATGAGTAATTAAGGAAAAAGCCAAAGCAGGGGAAGGCAGGAAGCACATACAAAATATGAAAAAAAGAACACAGGTTTAATAGAAACTAAATACACTGATACGCTAATTAAAACCAAGAGCGTGACACAGTGCCTTAAAATGGAGAGCAAAACCAGAAACACATGGCAGAAAACGGAAGACAACTATCAAACTGGATCGAAGAATAACCACAATGGCAAAGGCTCAGCCAATGATCAGCTCTGAGATGATCGTAAACAGGAATTAATCCCTAATTGTGGGCTAAATCACATTTTAAAGCAGGATTTACTGAAACGGCTTTCACTTTCTCAGAGGTGGATTAAAAATAGTCTAACCTAGTCTTGAGTTAAATATTGTATTTTCTTAAAGACTAGAGCTAATCCATGTCAAGATCAAGACTTAAATTGAACTTGGCCAGAAGCATGTTTAACTTCAGCATGGCAGAAGTCGCCAACAAAAAACTGGAGTTTCATAAACTAATGCGTCAAGTGATACACGTTTGTTATTTTCTTGTACCTACTTTTAGCCCACCCTATCTTCCTATGCTAATTTGCAGGGTCTCACACAAAAATAATGCTATGAATTTCGTAAAAAACTGACTTTTAGGGTGGTAGTATTGTAAATATAGGGTGGTAATACTGTAAATATGTTGTTTTATAAACTATATATTTTTGTAAGGTAATGCAACACAATTGTTAGAAAACTGACAGTTTTGAGGGACTTCAAACAGCTTACAACAAGTATGTATATTGTTATGTATTTGAACAATGTATGTTATTAAAAACAATGCCTGCACTCAAAAAATGACTGTGCACTCAGAATTAATTCACTACACACTTGTGGTCCCCAAGCCACTAATTGAAATGTTAGGATAATTGACATTACTGAGAACACGTACGCCCTTTATTCCTAAAATGACAATTGTTCAAATTCACTGGTCTGGTACATTTTAAACAGCTAAAATTATGCACAAAGCAAACAATACCCTGCTACCCATTAATGTACCACAATCCTTCTCAGCAAAAGAGGAGAAATATGATTTTAGGGAAAAATGAAATGAAAACACTTGTGTGTACAGTATATTCAACTATAACTGCTTGCTTATTTTTATTTCGATATCTATATGTCTAATGTACACATTTCTTTAACTCTACTGTTACACGTCTATCATTTCCATATTTATTACGAAAAATAGTGAGTTGTTTTTATTGAATACAGAAAGTGAACATGTATTTGCAACTGCTGTGAAATGGAAGACGGGTAGAATCGGCAAGCTTTGCTTCTTCCTACTCCTTTTTGCACATGTTGAATTGTGAAACTGTAAACGTGTGATATACTCCAATGTAACCTTGTATGCATACAGTATGTAACCATTAGTATTACCGAGTTCAGCTTCAGCATGACTCAGAAGTGTTTATCGTGACCTCTCAGACAGCACATGCCTCACGGTGTCACTAGAGATATGCTTTAGTTCCACTCCATGTCACCCAAGAAGTCTGCCTGATGTGCTGACACCTTGGTCACAGCTTGTGGCACCTTGCCACCTGTAGGCAGCTTTGCAGCTGCCCCACAGCAGGTGTCAAGGCTTGGAAGACAGATGTGCATCTACTAAGGAGAACATTTCCAGCAACCCATACGGATGAATCTCTTATCTTTTCCATGTGACTAATCACCATGCATCCAAAAGCCAAATATACTGTAGTATCATTCAGTGGAAATCACATTTACTGTAAACTGCATAATTATGCTGCCTGTAATTATTATAATTAATTGTTATATGTCAAACACTTCACTCCCTCATAATCACCGCAAACTCTACACAGGGATTAAGTGACAATAATCCAACCGATGATTTAAGCATATTAATTGCATAGCAGCATGTTCATGCACTATTTTTATATATTTTTTTATAAGCGGAAGAAGATGGATGGATGAATGGATGTTTGTGCGTCTTGTCCAGCATCATAACAGCTGAATGGGAGTCAAGCTGCCTTTAAGTGCTGAGCAAAATTGCTTTGCCAAGGGAAACTTCATAATCTTAACGAGTCTCCCTTGACCTTTGACTGAGTTTATTATGCACTATTTTAAATCTCATTGTACGGTGTATAATGACAATAAAGTATTTCTTTTTTCACTGACATACAGGGCATACAGTGATGCGGTGCTTGCTCCAGTTCCACTTCCTGACTTACTGTAACAGTTCGAGAAACAAATGAATGAACAGGGAATATGATGTGTATTCTATTCATAAACTAAGCAGAAAGTGTTTATGTACCACTGGTGCTGTGGTTTTACACAATAATCAAACGATTCTTAGGTGGCGAAAGGTGTTGTCTGTCTTGGTTAGGTACTGCGATGGGGCGCTAGAGTTCGGACATATTATATCCTGCCCTCTTCCTGCTCGGTCATGACAGCTTATTGTCGATAGCATCCCTGAGACTGCGTGTATGTACATTCTTTTTCGCCACTCCTTTTTGAGCCAAATGACAGATGCCATTTAGTTTAATTCGTAATTGTGATACACATTTTTTGTACAAACTATGCTCTGAAACCACTATTGGTGACATATGCTTGCCAGGGGTGGTGTTCTTATATTTTTTGGGTGAAAAAATTTCATTTTGAGCCAAAAAGGGATGGAACCTTTAAACTCACCATGGTAAGCGGAGGGCCGAAAAGTGAAATTTAGAATGAGGGGGACTGGATGTTAGAGCAATATCAATGTTTTGCCCTCAGATATTGTTGACATGCCCTTGAACAAGGTACCACACCCCCAAACGACCAAGTGAGGAAACCATGTTATGGTCATGGAGGCCATACACGACCTACATGAGTTGTCGTGAGAAAATCCAGAGGTTGGATGAACCTTTTTCAATTTGATTTCGAGTACGATTCTTAATTCACGTCTCATTCGGTTAACTTTTAGGGTGTGACAAGATGAAAACGTGATGACATTTCTTGTTTAGAGAAAACTGTCTCACAAGAACACAATGAACTTTGGCAGCCAGTGCTACCAACTTGGCGACTTTGTTGCAAAATCTAGTGACATTTCAAACCCAAATCAATTAATGAGCCAGGCGCGATGCAGCCGGGGTGGCAATGACCCTGTTTTACAGAGCAGGATCTCAAACGTAAATGTTTAGGCCCCATCCAGGTGAAGATGATGCAAGGCCTAAATGCACAAATTCTAGATCAAAGCTGCACATCATCCAGACAAAGCCAGCTTTTTGAGGGTCTGTAAACGAACACTTTTGAAACCGGGTCCCAGACTGGAATGATTTGAAGACGCCATCTATGCAGCTCTGTAGTTACGGCTTCGCCTGGCTTCTATGAAAACGCTTGGGTCATAACTTTACACCTTTACAAACGCACATGCGCTAAAACCCCAAACACGGAAACAACAACGGCGCCGTACATTGTTGTTTTTGTCCTGCTGAAGCTAGTGAGCCTGTCGCTATTGCAGCAAAATCTGCTTCTTTATTTGAGAAGAACAACAAATGCTGGAAGACACAGCACATCACTTTATTCTGGTTTCATAATCCAGTGTGACTCAAAACACCACTTCCTTCATCGCCGGTCCAGTTCAGCCACTCGTACTTGCCGCCAAGTTTTTGGTTTACAGGCCGTCTGCGCAACTGCGTATGCCCCGTGTTTGGTTGCCGGCCTGTCGCGTGTTTCCGCTTTAAGAGTTCTACAGCGCCACTAGCAGGTTTGGCATATGTATTACATCGTTTTCAGTACGTTCATCCGGACGCACGTAGTTTCTCAACCGGCTCCGTCTGTACAGAAAACGTTTTGGAAATCATCATTTCCTACTCCGTGTATTCCATGTAAATATTTGCCACGTTTTGAATTGTTGGTTGTCGCTAACAAAAATATCTTTCACTGCAATCTACTGCATTTCATAAATAATTAGATATTTACCACGCTAACCTGTTAATTGCAAGTCATATTTTAAAAACGCTTGCTCGTGAGAGGAATTTACATTACTCTCTTAAGGGTCTAGTTTCAGTGGTAGACTACTTTGCACGTTACATGCACGTTTTTGGAATGCGGGGGGAAACCAGAATACATTCTAACCACTTGGCCACAGTGCAACCTTACCTAATGTATTACATTATTAATTAATAGTACTTAATAGTATGTATTGTTACACTACAAACTGTAAGTGAAACATTTATTTATATATTTATTCTTATTCTATTTTATTTTCTTAACTCTCCTTAAATGCTTTATTTTGTGATTAAGTTTTAATATAACATTTTTGGAGAGCTGCTTGAAATGTTTTAATTTTTTTCTGTGAGATTAATGACGTATCTAACAAGCGGTCCCTGTTGCGTTTTATATTAAACTGTCTAGTCACTCACGTGTGTTTTCTGTGAGTTGTAGCCACCAACCATTCTCACGGTGAGATATGTTTAATGTATTCAGCACACAGTAAGGATGGTAAGGAAGTGAGCTAAGTAAAAGATGTAAACAACATATGGTCATAAGCACCCCATCAAAGTTTATTCAACCTTTGGAATGTCTAATTTATCTTTTTCACCATTATGTGATCCCTTAGCAAAAAGTTTATCTAAGTGTACCATGAACATACTTATTTTATACTAAAACGGAGGAAGTATACTTGAAGTTGACTTTTTATAAACTATATTTTAAATACTTAGTAGTATAGTAAAGTATACTTGGCGTATACTGAAAAATATAAACAAAACCCTGAGACTAAGCACATTAAATACTAAGACTTACACTTTAATAGTTAAGTAAACTTTTTACATCTTTCTGCCACAAAGTACTAGTACTTAGTATATCTTGCTCCAAGTGCATAATAAGGTCAAGTTATTGACTTGTGCTTAACATATTATTTAAACATAATATAATGCTGGAGTTTAAAACATTATAGTATATAATGTGTGTGCACATACACAAAAACAGAAAAAAATTTGACTTGCCTTTATTGATCATCTATTCCCCTTCATAAGGGTTTGGCAATGGTGTTATGTACAGAGCATCAGCTATTTCAACAAGAACACGTTTTGTTTTGTCAGCCTAGACAGCATTAACGGTTTCAGTTTTTTAACATCATATACAAAAGTACTTTGTACCTTGATTTGTGAATCTTTACAAAAAGGCCTGTCTGATTTACTAAGTACCTCTACTAAAACAGAGCATAGTTTGCCACATGAACAAAAAGGAGACATTTGATGTGAACATGTTTGTTTAAAAATAACCAAGTTGCTAATTAAACAAAAACGTACCATCTTTCAAGCTTGCAGCACTGTTGTACCTCTTCTTTAGTCCGTCATAGTTTTGACTGTGATACACAACTCCATCGATCAGAAAACGGTTGTAAGACCAAAAGCAGGTGCTTAGATTTCCACACAACTTTTTAATGGCAAGCCTATATGACATGTTTATACTTGTTTGCATCAGGGGATGCCCCAAACCTCTGACATTTTCATTTAATACTTCACAATTTTCTGTTTTCTTTTACCAAAGTAAAGTTCTTCGACCTTTGATTAAACCTTTTCTAATTTTGGGTGGATTGCGTTCTTAGCCCTTTTAGGCAATTCTCTCCACAACAGAAATGTTCTATTTGTGAGGGGACATACTGTGTGCCATGAAAATACTTCATGAGTGTCCATATTGGATTCAAATGAAAAGATTAATGTGGCCCATAACGCCCCCCATTGTTTCACATTTTGAGCAGTGTGTCTTAGCAAGTGGATATTAAAAGTCATGTTGTTTTTCCCCATAGAAACTTTGGAACACAATGACAAATTTTGTTAGTGCTAGCTCTGCTATCTAGATGCTATTGGTCGTTATGCTATCCTGCAGTCATGTATATATGCCAAACAGCAACAGGAACAAATGGTTCCAAAATCTTGCAGGTAGTATGCCTTTCAATACAGGTAGAGAATAAAAAAGGAGAAATGCTAGCCACTCCGAAGCTTTCCAGAACTTCCTTTCAGTCATTGACCTTGGTGTCCTGGCAATCTCAACTGGTGGTTTGATTTGTACAAGTCGCCTACCAACTTCATCAATCTCTTTGCCCGTGTACCAGGGGGATCACTGTTTGTTGTATCCAACCATAGTGTAGAGAGTTGTCTAGGGACTCCAAGGCACACATTGTGTTAATATTCAGGAATGAAGCCATTTGTCATTTGGAAGTGTTGAAGTTGCATTAAAGGAGATGGCCCTATGACTCCATAAACTGGCTCATCAGTTGTACCTGACATTGCATGACTGAAATGATCCATCTCATGTCTAAGTGTGGCCTCGGGTTGTTCGTATGGATACAATTTACCCCCTTTGTGCAAGCAAAAATCAAAGCCGTAAAAAGCATTGAACTGTTTGGTGTTGCGAAGCAACGGACAAGCCACAGAATCAGAGCTACAAATCAGAACAAACACTTTGGAAACATGAGTGTGTCCTCGCCTGTCTTGCCAGTCGATACCTTCAGTCTCTAATAATGAAGCTTCTTTCACGAATGGTGTCAGCAATGTGACCATAGATGCTTTTGTTGGCCCAAACCATAATGCTGACATCAAAATGTGCCTTTTTCTTATTTCTGGTTCCAGTTCAATTACCTGGCACTGAATAGGACAAATGCTGCATTTAGAACTTTTGAACACTGATGCTCCATCACAATTCCAAATCAGCGTCAAATCATCTTTTCCAAGGACTCCACTGTCACACAATTTTTGATACTCTCCACCAGAGTGTGTGTCAGTAAAAACACCAAAAGATCTACTTTTTCATCATCATGTTCCTGTAGAAGTTGTTTAATCTGTGCATGAAGAGGGATTACCAGAAAGTAGAAGCCCTTTTTAAAACTAGTGTTGGCGTCAAATACTGTGTTGCAACTCGTACAATGAGAGGGACAGTGGGCACTAATGCCAAGGTATGCTAAACATATTTCACAATAAAAATGAACTTCATACTGTGACGAACTTCCAAATTCTTTGTGGAAAAGGTAATGTGAGGGTGGAATCAAACCTGGAAACATTAGGTAGAACAGTTATAGATATAGAGGCTTGTCACCATCCACTTGGTCTTCAATGCCCTATGGATATAGGGAAGACGGATGGATGGAGATAAAGTGGGACATGAAAGGCAGGGAAAGGTCAGATGGTCCAGCCTTTTTCCCAGCAGAGGTGTTGATGGTAAGTTGTTAATTGTGTTGCTTCTCAGTTAGCTTTTTTAGCAGTGTTCTCAAAGTGGGGCCTAGCTGGGCATTTATATCTATACCTTAAATGAAAAAGCTAAGCCAGCAGTACAGTACAGTGCTTCATGCAAGTTAAATTGCTTATTTCAAAAGGAGGTTAGTCCATGGCAAAATAGATAGCAAACTAGGCAAAATAGCTAGTCAATTTGGAAGAATAAATGTAGATAAGTAACCCCATGTTGCACTCTTAAACCTACATATTTGGCCTGTGGTAGTTTCTGCAGGTTTTTCTATGTTTTAATAGGCGTTTCAATATGCAAAATAAATCCCACTAGCTTTTAATTTGATCCTGTTTATTTAACACACAACTACAGTGATCTCTGCTAGAAGAGACAAGAATTCATTAACGGTGAAGACATCTGGCGAGAAGCAACCAAGAGGAAGAGGAAGCCGAACCGAAAGCGGAAAGATGTGGAAAAGGAGAATCATGACGTTCCATCAAAAAGGTAAGTACCTGGATAATTGCCTGGGTATGACATCAGTTGATTGTGAGGGACATTTCTTTATCATATCTGGTGTGCATGAAACGTGACTCCATAGTTATCTGATTTTTGTTTAGATTTACACATTTCTGAATCTAGGTATGATCCATCAGTGGTGCTGTGATTCTGTAAATGCAACTAAAATCATCATTAACATGGATGTCATTACATATGCCTGTTAAAAACATACAAAACGGAATGATGATTTTGACAGAAGAGAATGAAGTCTACTTATGCTGAAAAAGAGACGGCAAACCAAATGATAGAAGTGCTGAAGAAGCAACTGGCAAACAAAATATCTCCAGAGGTAGAATATTTCACTATGGTACTTTGAGTTGATGCAATAATTATGGTGTGGATTTTCTGCCACAGTAAAGCCAGTAAATTTCACGTGTTTTGGTGTAGTTGACTAACTCAAATGAGGAGTCATCAGATGAGGAGCAGCTGCCCAGAAACTGGAGCGTGGCATAGAAGAAAGTAAAAGAACTTTAGAGAGAAAACGAGCCTGAAAGGAGACCATTTGAAAGAGATACTAGACGCCACGAGGGGTATTTTCTGTTTATGAATTGAAGTAGCCTGAAGCAAATTATAAAACATCTTTTAACGACAATTGATGTGCCTATACTGATTCCTGAAGTCAGACAAACACTGTTGGTGTGCAGGTCAGGCATAATGAACTGAACTTAACACAATAAACACATTTTTCCCAAATCCAAAGGCATTTCCATTATAATTGCATGCGAATTAGATTAGTATATTGTGCAGCCTTGAACTAACATAATTTACCATGAATAGAGAAGCATTAAAATCTGAAAAAAAAGACTCACGAATCAGAGAAAAATTGCTGACAGGGAGAGCTGGGATCTGCTGCCAAGTGTGGGAAAAGGTCGACACCTGCCCTCAACCTGACATGTATAGGCTATGGCTAATTTAGTCTCCTCCCGCTTCCAGTGTAAGCCTAATCAGCTCCACTTCCAGTCATGGTCTACATAACAAACATGACTAATGTTTGAAAATGGTCTCAAAACACAGTAATGACACAAAGTTTTTGTTGCCTTGTTTTCATACCCTTTACGGAGCTTCCAGCAGTATTGGCAACGCTGAAAGAGATCATACAAAAAATCCCAGTTTAGATCTCAACTCCTGACCGTTTATATTTTTACACGCAAATGTGCACTTTTTTCTTTCATTTTCTCCAATAAGGAAGGACTTCCACAGGTCTTTGTTTTTGAAATGTTTGAAAATATATCACACTTGTTTCCAACATTCTGTCTTGTGATTTTGTAAATGCATCACATTCTTGTGTACATACTGTATGAGTAAACTTTAAGAATACTTTAACGAGTATATTTCAAGTATATTAATAGTAAGCTACAAGTAATATGCCAAGCAAACTTAAAGTATAACAACAAGTAAACTAGTAAAATAACTAAAGTTTATAAAAGTATACTTAAAGTATACTATAATACACTAGAAATAGGGACATTAAGTAAATAACTAGTACAATGGCAGTATATAGATAAGTGTACTTGTTGTACACTTTAAGTATACAAGAGGGATATACCAAGTACATTGATAGAATATAGATGAGTGTACATGTTGTATACCGCAAAGTGTACTTTTGCACACTTAAAATGAACTTTAAAGTATACTTTAAAAATACTTTTGTACACTTAAAATGTTCCAATTTAATACAGTATTAAATGAGTATACTTTCTAGTACACTAAAAGTTCATGGTCTGGAGTATACTTGATATTCTTATACTTAAGCATACTTACTAAAATGAACTTTAAGTATACTACTTTTTTCCAAGGGATGTTTGTTTTCTGCACACTATTGCTACTATTGTTAGTTGTAGCCCATCAGTCATGCATATGTGTCATTCATGCTATAGATGCTGAGCCAAATGTAGTCACAAGTGTGTAAAAGTGTGTAAGATTGTATTGTTAAAAGGCATCTTACCAGCCCAGGAAGACCGACATGTCTGAGGACCTGAACAAACTGGGCAGAATCTTGAAGTTGCGAGCGTTGCGTTTTATTCACAGAACAGACTGACAGAGTTTCGCCTCCACATTCCACCGGCCTTTCCCAACCGGCTCATATATCCCCGTTTAATAGTGGAGCCAGCACCGATAACCCAAATCCAGGGGTGGAGACGGTGCACACAATTCATTGTTATTCAGTTACAACAATACATTTACCTATACCAACATGAATATATTTACAATTACAATTCTTCTGAGTTCCTATGTTCATATGTCACCCATTTAAACACAATATGTACATTCCACAAATTCTTGCCAACTAAACCTCCCCTCCCTCGTGTGCCACTTGGAACAGTCTTATCCGGTGCGTTGGTATGCACCTAGCCTGCACTCACGTGGGCTCGCCTGCATGTCAGTGCCCCAGCCAATCACCTCAATTAAAAGAGAAACTGATAATAAATCAAGAAACCAATTATTTCTGTGTAAAAACTAACTAAATAAGGAGCCAATCTTGAGCAGTTAACACAAAGCATAATCCCCCCCCCCTCCCCTCGCAGACACACCACCTGCAGGGGCAAGCATATGGGTCCGGTGCAATGGGATTTGGGTAGTGGTCGAGGGCGGGTGTCCGGGCGACCTGGTCTTCGGCGGCCAAATCTGGTTCTTGGGACATGGAATGTCACTTCTCTGGTGGGGAAGGAGCCTGAGCTTGTGGAAGAGGTGGAGACATTCCGACTAAATATAGTCGGACTCACCTCAACCCACAGTTGGGGCACTGGAACCAAATTCCTTGAGAGGGGCTGGACCTAGTTCTTCTCTGGATTTGCTGCAGGGGAGAGGCGGTGAGCTGGTCTGGGCTTATTAACAGCCCCCCGGCTTGGTGCCTCTGTGCTGGAGTCATCCCCAGTAAACGAGAGGGTTATTTCCCTACGCCTTAGGGCTGGGGAAAGGGTCCTGACTGTGGTTTGTGCGTATGCGCAGAACGGCAGTTCAGAGTACCCAGCCTTCTTGGAGTCTATCAGAGGGGTGCTGGAGAGCACCCCAGCTGGTGACTCCATAGTTCTGCTGGGAGACTTCAACGCCCATGTAGGCAATGACAGTGTGATCTGGAGGGCGTGGTTGGGAAGAACGGCCTCCCTGATCTGAACTCGTGTGGTATGTTGTTCCTGGACTTCTGTGCGAATCACAGTTTGTCCATAACAAACACCATGTTCGAACATAAGGATGTCCATAAGTGCACTTGGCACCAGGACATGCTAGGTCGCAGGTCTATAATCGACTTTGTGGTCAGTTGTAGTTGCGGCCGCAAGGTGGTCGGTGCCAGTCGTGGTGGCAAACCCCGAACCCGATGGTGGACAACGGGGGTTAGGGCTGCTGTCAAAGTGAAAAAGGAGTCCTACCGAGGATGGATGGCTTGCGGGACTCCCGAAGCAGCTGACAGGTACCGGCAGGCCAAGCGGCATGCGGCTTTGGCTGTGCTCGAGGCAAAAACTCGGTGTGGGAGGAGTTCGGGGAGGCTATGGTGCACGACTTTTGGTGGGCCTCGAAGAGGTTCTGGCAAACCGTCCGACACCTCAGAAAAGGGAAGGAGACCCCAGTTCACACTGTTTATAGTGCGGACGGGGGCTTGGTGACCTTGACTGAGAATATAGTTGGTCGGTGGAAGGAATACTTTGAGGCCCTTCTCAATCCCACTGACATACCTTCCATAGAGGATGCAGAGTCTGAGGATACTTACGCGGACAGTTCTATCACCGTGGCTGAGATAATTGGGGTAGTTAAAACACTCCCCAATGGCAAGGCTCCGGGGGTAGACGAGTTTCGCCCTGAATTCCTCAAGGCTCTGGATGTTGGGGGACTGCGTTGGATGACATGCCTCGACAACATTGCATGGAAGTCGGGAACAGTACCTCTGGACTGGCAGACCGGGGTGGTGGTCCCCATTTTTAAAAAGGGTTCCCGGAGGGTGTGTTCCAACTATAGGGGGATCTCACTCCTCAGGCTCTACTCCAGGGTGCTGGAGAGAAGGGTACGACCGTTGGTTGAACCTCGGTTACACGAGTTGCAACGTGGTTTTCGTCCCGGTCGCGGAACACTGGACCAGCTCTACACCCTTGCAAGGGTACTCGAAGGTATGTGAGAGTTTGCCCAACCGGTCTACATGTGCTTTGTGGACTTGGAAAAGGCATTCGACCGTGTCCTTTGGGGTGTCCTGTGGGGGGTGCTCCGGGAGTATGGGATTGGTGGTCTGCTACTACGTGCCATTCGGTCCTTGTACAATCAAAGCTGGAGCCTGGTTCGCATTGCCAGCAGTAAGTCGAGCTTGTTTCCGGTGAACGTTGGCCTCCGCCAAGCCTACCCTTTGTCACCAATTCTGTTCATAATCTTCATGGACAGAATTTCTAGGCACAGTCAAGGCGTTGAGGGAGTCCAGCTTGGTGACCTTAGGATCTCGTCTCTGCTATTTGCAGACGATGTGGTCCTTATGGCCTCATCAGGCTGTGACCTTCAGCGTTTGCTGGAGTGGTTTGCAACTGAGTGTGAAGCTTCTGGGATGAGACCCAGCACCTCCAAATCCGAGGTCATGGTTCTCAGTCGGAAACGGGTGGACTGTACCCTCCGGGTTGGGAGTGAGGTCTTGCCTCAGGTGGAGGAGTTCAAGTATCTCGTGGTCTTGTTCACGAGTTGAGGGAAGGTTGGAGCGTGAGGTCGACAGACGAATCGGTGCAGCGTCCACAGTAATGCAGTCGCTGTACCAGACCATCGTGGTGAAGAGAGAGCTGAGCCGCAAGGCAAAGCTCTCTGTTTACCGATCGATCTACGTTCCCACCCTCACCTATGGTCATGAGTTATAGATCATGACCAAAAGAACAAGATCACGGATACGAGCGGCAGAAATGAGTTTCCTCCGTAGGGTGGCTGGACTCACCCTAAGAGATAGGGTGAGGAGCTCGGCCATCCGGGAGGAGCTCAGAGTAGAGCCGCTGCTCCTTCACATCAAAAGGATCCAGTTGAGGTGGCTCGGGCATCTCATCGGGATGCCTCCCGGGCGCCTCCCTGGTGAGGTGTTTCGGGCATGCCCAGCCGGGAGAAGGCCCCGGGGAAGACCCAGGACACGCTGAAGGGACTATGTCTCACAGCTGGCCTGAGAACGCCTTGGTGTCTTCCTGGTGAAGCTGGAAGGGGTCGCCGGAGACCAGGAAGTCTGGACTTCCCTACTGGGACTGCTGCCCTCACCACCCGGACCCGGATAAGCGGAAGAAAATGGAAATGGAAACAAAGCATAGTTGTGAAATAAATGCAATCTATTGAAGTGAACATATAATACTAAATGTGAAATATACAAAATCAGAATGAAAATGGACGTGTACACCTGATCAGTGAGGGAGGGATGGCAGCTCCCCCACAATGTGATTTATATTTGTTTGCTTTATATATAACATTGAAATATGTAGGAACTTATATGACATATAACTTATAATGAAACATTTATTATGAACAATTTAATGATCTCATCTGCCTATGTCACAGCCAGCAATTGGTTTTGGGTGATGATATTCCATTTCTTCCCCCTTGGCCCTAGATTTTAAGGGGCAGTGGTAAGGCAGGGGTTAAGATGAAGGGGAAGGGTTAAGGGGTAGAATTGAGATTCAGTTTATATATACATACAGTGGAGTAAACATTTTGACTGAATTGCAAAAAGGGTCATTTCTGGGGGGGCATGATCGGCTTCAGAATGCCACAGTGCATGTTAGAATTCATGTTTTCCATGACGCTACCACCACGTTTAAATGAAGGCAAGACGCAATTATTTTGCTACTCACTTCTGTTGCCTGCTGTTTAGACAACAAGGGCTGTTGACTCAGTTTCAATCTGTATTGCAATACAAGCTGTACACTGACTTCTCCAACATATTGCCACATTTCATTTTCATTGTACATGTTGCTGAAATGTGAGGGGTGTACTCACTTTTGTGACACACTTGTCACAATGACTGAATATTAATGATGACTAGGTAAGTATCTAATATTTTTAAATATAGCAAGAATGCTAAACCAAAGATACAGGACAAGACAAGATTTATTTGAGACAGCAGAAAAACAAATATTTCTCAAAATAGATTTTAAACAAATGTAGTGTCAACTGGAAAAAATAAATAGTCACAACATCAACAATATTTTCAAAAGGCATCCTTCCGGATGTCTTACACTGATTACAAAACAATCAACATAGGTATTTACAGTCATACATCATTATTAGGACATGCTTGGAGTTTAGACTGCATCATCACGCACTGACTACTACACAAAGGCTGCTTGCTAGATCACATGGCATCACAGTGGCGATTTTTGTGGAGATGATGAAACCTGGACCCAGTCTTAAAATGGTTGCTAGGTGATATTGTGTAATTTGTTGGGTGACCATGAACGTGAAGGAATCCTATGTGCAAATCACCTTGTTTGTCGTCAGTCGACAGCGCCGTGAAGACACACTGAGCAGCTTGGGTATATTTATAAAACTCACACATTGGTATTAATTATGAATAAAAAGACAACAACAAAATACACGTAAACACACACACATGAGAAGAAGTAAACAATAAGAATAATTAGCAAATACTTGAATGGAAAAATAGCTCTCTTTAGACAGGGCCAGCCTGTACTGTTGGACATCTTGTTCTTAGTCCTTCCCCCCAACACACACTAGCTCTTTTACGGGGAAAAAAAAAATCAAAAGACTTCATCTGCAAAAACAGATACAGCATGCTCTTAAAATGGATAAACTGAAAATGAATTAATAAAATCTAAAGTATAGCCCCAGAAAAGTCATATAGAACATAATTTGACTATCTTTTAAGAATTGCCTCATATAATAGGGAGTAGTGAGTAATAGTGAGTAGTAAGTAAATACAAACAATAGATACAAATTATATAAAAATTATAGTTGAATTAAAATGTATTTAAAAATTAATATAGACCACTACGAGCCCTAGTAACTTCTCCCAATTTTTTTTATTATTTTCATTGCCATTATAGTATAATTTCCTTCAGACTTTTACTTCATTATATTTATAACAACTACTGCCTCATATTTCAACTTGGCTTCTTACTCTAGAAAAGAATGCAGAAATAAATATTAAAAAATACTTTCCCCCAATACTATGCTTATGCATTTTAACAGCAAATTAATGCTTGATATTACACTGTCAACTCCTTCGATGGCGATGTAAAAATCAAAATTAAGTCAAATTGTCTAGAATCTCCAGTCATCTCATTTGTGTTCTCGTCATTTTTCCGGTATTAATAGCACTAAATTGTCAATGGTTATTCTGTTATACCAATTAGTCAGTGGCAGCTGCTGGTCATTCAAGGAGGGGAAGCAAATTTTTTTTTCCAGCCTACATCATAAATGTGTTTATTTATATGTAAATTCTACCCTCTGTTCCTAGTCGTTTTTAACAAAGACAAAGTCGCTGGGAAGTCTCCGGATCGGTTCAAGACAACGGAATGAAGAACGTACAAAATGCTTATACTTCAAGATCGCTGATTCGCTCATTTCACTGTCAATCAAAAAAGGATGCCTCAGACAGATCATCAAATCATCATGTAGAAGCCGAGCATCCGTTAGAGATGCTGAGCGTCCGATGCCGAGCATTTATCCAATGACCGTCCAGTTTCGAGCAGTGGAACAACCCACTCTACGCTTCCCCATCGGCGTCAGTAGACGCTCAGTGTCCGACCGTGGCGCTGCGGGGATGAATGATAAGGAAGTCGTGTTACCTGTGATAAGTAGCTGATTTTAAACAAAAGACGAAGGTATACTAGAATGTATTTAGTCAATGAAATGTAGACACAGCTGTACATATTTCACCACTTTTTTGACATTGAAGAGGAAGCCGAGCTTCCCTTGCAGTCTTAGAGCAATGGCTACTGCGATTGGTGATGAATTATTGAGGAGAGGAGGAGGAGAAGGTTAGGACATTTTTTTCTTCTCTTTTTACATCAGAAAAACGTTTTCAATTCACAATAGCACAAGGCTGTGTTTTTCGTTATTGCCACACATTTGACATTTCATTCACAAGCTCTCAAATTATTATTGCTTTATGGTCAGAAGCACAGGGATCAATGCCGCACACACACATAACCAATAAGCCAAAGATTTAAGAATGTGTAGATGCTTATTGGAGGTAAGGAGAATAACTTGGGTGTCTTGGAAGTCAGCGTGGGAGCGCTACATTGAATTAAACTAATTGTTTAGGAACGTGATATGCAGACGTTTTTTTCAAACTGCTTCATCTCCTCTGAGAAGTGCTGAAAAGCTTTCAATAACAGGATGCTACAAAACCTGACTTCATTAGTCTATACTTATACAGTAAATATGCCTAACAGCACTGCATAATAATAATAATAATAATAATAATAATGATGTACAATAGGTCTCAATGACCAGCTAAAAACGTGTATGTTCCTATCTAAAGTCTAAGGTTTATTACAATGCATCTTCCCCATCACCAGTGCTACCTTTAAACCTTTTATTTGTTACACGTGGTGCCTCCAGCCTCCACACACTTATGGCGCAACCTACAGTACACCTACCTGACCTGCTTTCCAGCGGCCTGTCCTCACAGTGGCGATATGAGCGCCTAACCCTGCAGCTCTAACTACACTTGGTCCCGCTGCCTCCTCCACAACATTGCTTTCACATGTCCACTTTTGGGCCAGCAGCCACCAGCAAACATTTACACCTTACTATGACATGAGATGAGAAATGGCCCTGAAGGCTGCATGCTAGACTTAGTTTTGTACTTTCAAATGATCAACGAGATACATTTACATCCCAATATTGCAGCTCAAGATAGTAGGGAAATGTATGATCATTGTGTTTGTGATGACAGAAAAGCTCAATACTTAAAAGCCTTTACTGACATTTCTAAAATTTGTTGTTTAGTGGAAGTGTGTGTCAGGAGCAAGTGGACAGCCGCACAGTTTACTTCTTCTGAGGGGGTTTTTGGTTTCTAGGGGGGTGAGGGAAGGAATCAGCAGGCAGCCCTGATAAAACCATCGTGCTCACCCCCTTCCCCGAGACCAAAGAGGCGGGGGGCTCAAATGAAGACTTTTACCAGCAACCTTTCTGGCTCACATGACCGAGCAGCTCTTCTCCGTTTTGAACGTGGAGGAGAGCAAATCCGACCTGCTTGGCAGGTGAAGCAATCTTTTGGACAGGCGCCGAGAGGGGCTGGGCTTCAGGAGGGGCTGCAGCTTGTTGATACATGCCATGGCCGTGGTACGGAACACGCTGTGGATGCTCTTTTCAGAGGTGAAGGCTGAGCACTCCAGGTAGGACTCTGCACCCAGCTGCTTGGCCAAAGCAGAACCCTGGAACACAAATCATGGCTCATTGGTGACAGTTACAACCAAAGATGCTACATAGATAAATGTAGCATGTAACAGAGTGTAATACGCCACGGAGCATGAGGGGAGGCAAAAGAGCTGGGCAGGGCTAGGCAATGTATTTACTCGCTCAGATAATAAAGTGTAAAATAAAGTTATGTGCCATGCTTATCCTGTACTTTGTTGAAATTAATGAATGTTATTTACTGAACAGAGTCTGTATATGGGTGATTCTCTTTTTTTTTTCATTTTATTGAAGGGACACTGTGCAGTTACATTAAAAAGATGGCTTCAACGGACTTAGCAGGCTAATGGCTAATTTCCATCTGTAGTCCCTCACCCCCAAAGCACAAACAAATGACATAAAAACAAGATACAATAGTTAAAAAAACACAATATTTACAGAAAATGTGCAAAAGAAAATACAATTACTATGGTCCTATATAGAGTCACAGGAATGGAAGAGTGCTGGTAAAGCCATTCCTTTTATTGCAATGAAGCTCTGGTGTTCGGATCAGATGGTACCCACGAGGGTAACACTCGTCTGGTATTTTAGTGAGAGCAGGATTGGTGATCATGCAGCCACTTTTTGGCGGCTTGTGAAAAGCTCTGAAAATCTGCCCTGCTCTTTAGATAGTCTGGAAGCCCATTCCATTCCTTGATGGCTTTGCAGGAGAAGGCTGATTGAGAGAGGGCAGACTTTCTTTTAGGGATATTGCAGTCACCCCTAGAAACTGACCTCAGCACTCTACTGGTTAGTTGAGAGTGTGGTTGTACAAAGGCCTTTAGAGGAGGTGGTGCTGCATCGTGCAATAATTTATGTACCAGATGGATATCTGAGTACCTGATCAGATTATCAAAACTGAGAATTTTGGGTTTTTCCAAGATGTTACAATGATGGTAAGGCCTGGGTTTTTTATCCAGAATTTTTAAAGCCTGATTATGAAAGCTGTATCAGTGAGGGTGCAGTCACTTGTAGGGGGTTGACGCACGGACTACAGTGATTTGAAACTATCATTATCATTCCTCATTTAGTTCCATATTGTCACTAGAGATTGGAGGTCATGGTTCGCCAGCAGCACCTGTTTTTAGCTGCTTATTTGCGGTCTTAATGGCATTTGCGTCTTCGTGTAACTCTTTTCCTCTTTCCCTATATTTTTTCTTTTAGAAATTGAGTTTGAAAGGCTGTGTCTGCTTGTGTGTCTAAATAATTTTTTCCCGTCATAAATGCCCATCAAAAGCTTTCTCTGTCGTTTCTTTTCCATTTTACGTAAAATTTCAGCTTTTATGAATTTTTTTGTTTTTGTTAGTTTTTTTAGGACAGAGGTTTATGACTGCTTTAGTCATAGCAAGCTTGATTCTATTCCATCCATGCTCAATGTCTTCTTCAGTTTGTATGTTTCTTCAGTTTCTTATTTTTCTTTTCCTGTCTCTCCTGTCTTGCCTTGATTCCCTTACTTTGTGATTAAGAGATTAAGTTTATTATGACACTGCCTGAAACGTACATTTTCTTGGAGATTAATAAAGTAGTCGATGTATCATGATAGACAAAAATGACAAAACTGGTCTTTGGACCATCTATTAGTGCAATTATGGGCTGCATGTCGTGCCAAGGACATCTTCACACCATCAGCTTCAACATGATGGCCAAACCCAGAAGAAGAAGAAGTGGATGCGCAGTAACCATCTATCTTGCATATTTGATTACAACAACAAAGTATATGCATTCTCACCCACCTGCTCGTAGGTGACTGGGGTCTGCTTCTGATTGGACAGTTCCATCAAAGTGCAGACATCAGTCCTCAGGTCAGTCTTGCAGCCAATAAGTAAGATGCGCGTACTTGGGCAAAAGTCCAAGATCTCAGCTTTCCACTGTGGACAAGATACAGTCATAATTAATAACTTTAAAAAACACAAATTGCACAATCTAATAGGCTCATTTCACACACAAAAATAGCTGAATCTCTTCACGTACACTCTATGGACAACAATACATCAGGGAACAGCAGGACTACACATACTGTACAGTACAGTACAGTAACTGAAAGACAATATATAGTCCCCTTTCACAATCTGGGTTCTAGATCATCACAAATGTGTTTGAAGGGGTTAAGATCACGGTTCCCATGTTCATCCACACCAAACATCACCATGCCTTTGTGGCGCTTGCTTTGTGCACTGGAACACAACAGAATCTTCCAAAACTGTGTGTTGCAAGAATAGAACTGTTCAAAATCTCTTGGTAAGATGAAGAATTGGGATTCAAGAGCTTAGAAGTATACCCCAACTCCTGAATAATAGACTGTTAGGAGGTGTCTTTGGTCATCCATACAGTGTAACCACAAGAGTGCCTTTACCTTCTTCAGACTACTGTCCACAATGTCTGGCCGGCTGATGTCAAAACACAGCAACACTGCATCAGAGTCGCTGTAGCACAGAGGCCTCACATTATCGTAGTATGGAGAACCTTACGGGACAGAAGTGGAATGCTCATTAATATGTCCGTAAGAATATGTAGCTGCAGGTACAGTAACACTTTCATTGATCTTTTTTTTTTTTTTCTATTCTTCTTTTGAGCACCAAAACCACAAGAATTAAAGAAGATGTCATTTAAACACATAGTAAGACATTACTAACCCAAAAGAGCTGTAGAAAGTTATATTATCCATTGACTTAACAAAATTGGTCGGGGGGCCAGACTATATTTTTGATACACACACACACAATTTACGCTAATAATTCTATCAGTCAACCTGGAATTATTTGTCTTATTGTATTTCTAAAAGTATCATATAACTTTCTATATGATTTTGTGTCTCTTTTTTCAGGAGCTCTTTAAACATTAGATGTGGTCTAATGTCAAATAAAGAAATTGGTTTTTTTTTACTGAATAAGACACCAGGAATATAAATGAATAAATGATGTGTGATATACAATATGTACAATATGAACAATAAAACATTGACTATTTAGGAGTATGTTGCCGTCCCTCCTTTTTTTACCTTCCGAGAGTACATTGAGTAGGTTTGTTGATGTTGTTCTGTTGTTGTTTGTCACATATGGGTTGGCTATGTATGTAAGTTGTGTTGAAAATGTTTCCCGGTGACTAGCTGGCGTGCCGGTAGGTAAATAAAAAAAACAAACACATTTTAAAAAAAATGAATTGTCGAGAGACGGCTCACATCTAGAAAAACACTTGTTAGTTGATACATTCGTATGCCAAGCTATCCCTGTATGAATGCCAAAAAAATATCTGGAGTGCGCCAGTAACTTCCCTCTTCTCCCAGAGGCAACATACTTCGTGACAACTGAAGTCAAAACAACACAAATAACTTTGGTCTTGTCAAAAGAGCCATCTGCCAGGGCTTTGAAGCTCAACTTACCATTTAAAATATTCTTTTCCTTGCCCATTTCTGCTCAATATTTGCTCCTGCTTTTAGTTGTAAAACAGCTGTATTTCATCAAAATATGACGTGGGCCGAGTGTCAAATAGGAGATGCACATGTTAACTGCTTGTTTAAAAAAATTAGTGCCTTGGAAGGAAACTTCATTAAAAAATTTTAACTCCTTTTTTCAGCTTCCGTATTTAAAAAAAAATAAGTACACAAGGATAGATAACCAAGATTACAGTAAATGTAATTCACACAAAATAAGTTTGCTTTACTTTCATTTAGAATTTTCTATTACTACAATTTGTAAAATATATTTTTATTCATTTTTACTCCAACCTTTATCCCCCTAATAGACTCCATCACAAAATTTTCCCAGAGGGGAACGAAAGAAGTACATAAAGCTGAATTTTAATTGTAGTTAAGGTATTTCATGTTGTTCATGTTGACAAAATTTCTGAAACAACTGTATTGGTACAAAACAAACAGGTTGCTGTTGTTTTTAATATATTTGTTAAAGTTTAGATTTCCCCGCAACCCTAATGAGGATAAGCGGTATAGAAAATGAATGAATGAAGTTTAGATTTCAATGAGATAAATCTCCTAATTGAAAACAATTGAATTTAAGTAGTATATAAAAATGTATTACCACATAAGAACACACCGCAGTAGTGAAAATTGGAATTGTTGAGTACCGGTACTGATTCCCAGGTACCGGGTATCGTTACAAAATTGGTCAAATGTGAAACGTACCCATTCTTCGGCAGCAACAGCATGTATTTCCACCAAGCACCGCATACAGACAAAATGAAAGATGCAGGAGCCGCTTTTATATATTTTGTGCATTAAAAAGAAAATGTCCCCCAGGCTGCACTTTGGACACCCTTTACTTAAGTAGACAACATATCGGGAACACAAAATTCTCTTGTCTAACAGATGACCATTTTTATATATATTTTTTATATACTGTAAACTCCCATTCAAAATCTTAAAAACAGTTGAAAAATTGCTAGAATTTACTTCATGAGGTTTTAAGTAGCGCTACAATATGCAAAAGCAAGAAGGGGGAGAGTGACAAAATGCACTTTGAAAAAGTAATTTATTGAAAACACAATTAAACTGAAATAGGCACTCGTCTGTGTGGTAATAGCTGGGTTTTTCAACAGGACAACGCTGCAGTTCACAGTGCTTGCTCGATGAAGGACATCTTCAGGGAGAATAACATCACTCTTTTGGACCATCCTGCATGTTCCCCTGTTTTAAATATCATAGAGAACATTTGCAGATGGATGGCAAGGGAAGTTTATAAAAATGGCCATCAGTTCCAGACAGTGAAGATGCCCCTTGTGAAGTCATCTTCACCACTTGGAGCAGTGTTCCCACTAGCTTCATGGAAACACTCACATCAAGCATGCCCAAAGCAATTTTTCAAGTGTTTAACAAGAACAGTGGAGCTACTCATTACTGAGCCCTACTGAGAACATTTTTTGTTCTGGTTTGGAGTGGGTTTTTTTGTCATTTTAGAGCGATGGTCTTAAACTTTTGATCGGCTGATAAAGAGCCTATTTCAGTTCAATTGTTGTTTTCAATAAATTACTTTTTCAAAGTGCTTTTTGTCACACTCCTCCTACTTTCTTTTGCATATAGTAGCTCTACTTAAAGCCTCATTAAGATCTAAATGTGCAAAAGATACATGATAGCAATTTTTCAACTGGTTTTAAGATTTTGATCAGGTCTGTAATATAATTTATTATATAATATTGCCTCATAATAACTCATCGTAACTGTGTAATATGATAATTATTTTTGGTTATTATCTTTGCATTTATGAATATAATAAGAATATCATGCCGTTGAAAGAATGTTATAACCCAGATCACACATGTACAGTATAGTATATTGCTTATAGATGATTTTCTCTAAATTGTAAGCATAGTTCACTTGCTTAATTATGATCATTAACCACTATCATTACTATGATTATTATGTCCATATATACAGTATAACAATCTAAATCCCGATTTTGCATCATATAATTAATTGGTCCTAGACAGAGGTAAAAGTGAAGATGTTATTAATTTATCTATGGAATGATATGCATACTGACATAACTACAGTATATGTATGTTTTGATTTGTTTTCTCATACAGTAAAAACTTCAGATTAGGGAAGACAAGTGGAGGCTTGGTTACAGGAGATTATCTACTTTGCAGATTTCCAAAATCTTGGCTTGTTTAATGCACAGTATAGGACACATACAATATCATCACTAGATTAGGGAAGACAAGTGGAGACTTGATTGCAGGCAAAAAATCCAACCCCACGCAACAGATCTCCAAAATATTGTCTCTTCTGATGCACAGTATAGTACACATACAATAAAATACCCAAATTAGGGCAGACAAGTGGAGGCTCAGTTGCAGGGGATCATCCGCCTCCTCGCAGCAGACCTTCAAATCTTGTCTCTTTTAATGCACAGCACAGGATTTGGCTAAGACTGGTCATGTTGCTGGAGTGCAGTTCGTCTCTGGTAACAGGTGTGCAAAGCTCTCTTAACGCATGACTATGTTCTATCCAAGCTAATTATTATCAACAGTAATAACCAGATTTATGAATCAAAAATCTCTTGTATACATAAAAATGATTAATAAATCCAATGATTAGGAAAAATGCACAAAAATATGTGGATGAACACAGGACATTTGTACCAGAGTGGGGGAACTCATATTTGTTGGCAAGCAATGGCAAGTCACTCTGGCTTTTGTGTCAGGCGCGTTCGTCACATTTAAAAAAAATTAGAGGAACACTTTGAAAACACATCAGATATAAACAGGGGGAAAATTTATCTTGAATATCTTTCCTGATAATAAGTAGGTGATGTATTAGTAACAAAATGATGCTACATAATTTGATAGAAATGAAAATGATCACCCTACAGAGGGGGGAAATTAAAGACACCCCCAAAAAATGAAAGTGAAAAAATGATCCAGCAAACTGGTTCATTTTGCCACAATGTCATTGTTGCACTCAAAATATGCTCAGTAGTTTGTGTGGCCCCCACGTGCTTGTACGTATGACAACGCCTGACAACGTAGGGGCATGCGCCTAATGAAACAACGGATGGTGTCCTGGGGGATCTCCTCCCAGATCTGGACCAAGCCATCACTCCGTCTCATAATGTCACAGAGGTGTTCTATTGGGTTTAGGTCAGGTGAACGTGGGGGCCAGTCAATGGTATCAATTGCTTCATCCTCCAGGAACAGCCTGCATATTCTAGCCACAGTCGGGCATTGTCGTGGACCAGGAGGAACCCAGGTCCCACTGCACCAGTGTAGGTTCTGACAATAGGTCCAAGGATTTCATCCCAATACCTAATAGCAGTCCTGGTGCTATTATCTAACCTGCAGAGGTCTGTGCGTCCTTCCAGGGATATGCCTCCCCAGACCATCACTGACCCACCACCAAACCGGTCGTGCTAAATGATGTTGCAGGCATCATAACGTTCTCCACGGCATCTCCAGACCCTTTCACATCTGTCGAATGTGCTCAGGTGGAACCTGCTCTCATCGGTGAAGAGCAGGGGGCGCCAGTGGCGTAGTTGCCAACTCTGGTGGTCTATGGCCAATACCAATCGAGCTCTACGGTGCTGGGCAAGGAGAACGGGGCCCACTACAGGACGTCGGGCCATCAGGCCACCCTCATGGAGCCTGTTTCTGATTATTTAGTCAGAAACATTCACACCAGTGGCCTGCTGGAGGTCTTTTTGTAGGACTCTGGCAGTGCTCATCCTGTTCCTCCTTGAACAAAAGAGCAGATACTAATCCTGCTGAGGGTTTAAGGACCTTCCTCAGGACCATCTTGAGACTGTGCTTGGAGACACAGCAAACCTTCTTGCAACGATACGCATTGATGTGCCATCCTGGAGGAGTTGAACTACTTATGCAATCTCCGTAGCGTCCAGGTACCGCACCCTGCTATCAACAGAGATGTTGATCCAAGCCAAATGAAAAACTACAGCAGTAGAAAGTCAGTCAGTAAAAATCAGCCAAAAGAGATGAGGAGTCAGTGGCCTCAACCTTGAAAACCATTCCTGTTTTGGGGTCTGTCTCATTGTTGCCCCTCTGATGCACCTGTTGTTGATTTCATTACCAACAAAGCAGCTGAAACTGCCTAACAACCCCCTCTGCTACTTAACTGACCAGATCAATTTCCCAGAAGTTTGACTGATAGGTTACTATACTCTGTTTAAAGTGTTCCTCTAATTTATATATACATATATAAATATATATATATGTATATACAGTATATATATTATCTATATATAGCATATAATTCATTTATTCTGTTTACTGTACCAGTGTGGGTGCAGTGTGTACAGTAATGTACAATGTGCGCTCTTTATTTTGGCTCAAAATAAAGAATCAATCAATGTTGTCGTTTCAAAAGTCCCCTCTAATAAACAATATAGCTGTGCATATTTTATAAAAAACTATAAAAAAATGCAAATTTTTTTCAGGCATAGCAGCACAGTCAAATGTATGTTTTTCTAAAGCCAATAAAAAAATCATATATCTCTGCCATGCCCACTATCTTGCTGATGACTAAAAGCTACATGATGCAAAATTAAATCACTTCTCCGTATTAAACTTAAAATGTAATTATTAACTATAAAATATTGGGAAGAAAGAACAACTCAAAAGCTCTCCCTGCCCCTAATGCAGAGTTGCTATTAAATGATTACACATTTATGTTATAACAGCTCTCACCACGCAGGGTAGGTTTATATCACTGCAAACTACAACCACAATAACACAAGGCTGTATTGTAAAGCATTAAAGATGCAAGATTTATAATTGTTTGAGGAAGGACAGGAGACCATTAGTCAGAGGAAAACGGGTGATAAAGCAGCTGCAGCAGGAAGGAAAGCAAAACACAAAGCTGCAGGGATTATATGAAATGACTATCACTTCTCCCGATGACCCACACATTGCTGTGTCTTTCCTTTCCTTTGCCATATCTTCATGCCATTTCAGAGAAAGATGATGACAATCTAGCACCAAATCCTCATTGATCTCCTCTTGCAGGAGATTACACAAGTGGAAAGTTTATGCTTAGGGCAGGCAGACGCTCCCACTCATGCTCAGAATCCTTAAGTAATCCACCCACCCTCCTAAAAATCCCCCGCTCAGCCTGCAATTCCTCCCGTCCCTCTTGTTACCACAGCAACAGCCTTGGAAACCACCATCTACCATCATTCACCCCTTCCACTTCGCTCTCATTGCCAGTCAGTCATTTTACACCACAAAGTGTCCACCCACACACTGCTGGGGACATTCCTCTCAACGGGGACACACCGACACACAATCACACCACACAGGCATGTCAACACCCCACCAAGACACTGTATTTAAATGTGGCAACGCAGAGGTGAACCATTCTCTGATAAGATGAATTAATATGTTTATTTAGGGCCCAGTGTAACACTCAGAGGGGAATCAGTGTTCCCCTTACAATTACTGATTACTTGTTACACAATCATCTAAATTAATTTATGGCATAGAAAACATCTGAGAAAGAACACGAAAGAATGCACACATGCATGTCTGTGTGCAGTCAGATTATTTCCATGAATACTTCATGATTTCCACCATATCAAAGGGTGAAAGTAGTGACTTTGCCAGATGAGGGGCGCTGTGTGCAGAATAGCGACGAGCTGTGAGGAAACACTTTGGGGCTCCTTATTCGCAAGACAGTAAACCTAGCTTAAGAAAAAAAAACAAAGCAAGTTGCTCAATATATAAATGATTTTGTTCAGCAAACATGAAACATTTTAATGAAGTGTTTGTACAAAGGGGCAAATGTTGGCGCCCGAGGAATGCATATTAAATGCTTGCTTTGACATGCTCATCTGCCAGGCGACTGTTTTGGCTTAGTGTGAAAGATGACACACTTAAAAACGATTTAAATGGTTGGGATGTGACTGTGTGTGGCACACAGAGGTATCTCATGGCACTGCCTGGGCGGTACCTAAGTCCTCTCAATCTCCACCCAGCCGAAGATAAGTAGGTGTGACTCTGCATTAAATGACCACTGATCTAATGCAGCCCATAGGGGAAAGCTGCTTTGGAGCTCCTTGGCAATTAGAGGTGATCGATGTTATCCTGTCACAGGGGAAAAGCAGATTGGTGGGCGGATGGACAATGTTAGTTTCATTTCACTCAGCCCGCCCCCAAACCACACATTTTTAAGAAAACAAATATAAGAAGGACACCACTGGCTAGCATCTCACCAATAGTGCTTTGAAAAGGTTGGACAAAGAAATTTCAATATTTGTCGCAATTTGAAGTTAAACATCAACATTGTAATGACTTGATGCTCCTAAATGCACCTCACATTTAGGAGCATCAAGTCATTACAATGTTGATGTTTAACTTCAAATTGCGACAAATATTGAAGTTAAACATCAACATTGTAATGACTTGATGCTCCTAAATGCACCTCACATTTGTGCCGTGCATTTGCTAAGCGACCACAAATTTATCGATGACTGGATCAAGCTCAACAGGAGGAGAAGGACTTTGAGAGTGGACTTAATGTCCTGTCTGTCCAGCACACAATTGCAAACATCTGCTATTCTGCTGCAGAAGTGCATGCCCAGATATCGTCTCGTTGCACGTCTATGTGAATGTTAATATTCATTTTGTTATTTTTGGTTTTTTTTCATCATGACAACCTCTCTGAAAGCACGTCACTCAGTATAATGTTCAAAAAACTGCGCCCTTTAGGCAGTCACATAACCTTTGCATACATTCATTCATTTTCTATACCCCTTATCCTCATTAGGGTCACGGGGATGCTGGAGCCTATCCCAGGTGGCTTTGGGCGAGAGGCGGGGTACACCCTGGACTGGTCGCCAGTCAATCGCAGGGCACATATAGACAAACAAACATTCACACTCACATTCATACCAATGGACAATTTAGAGTCAACAATTAACCTAACATGCATGTTTTTGGAATGTGGGAGGAAACCGGAGTACCCGGAGAAAACCCACACACGCACGGGGAGAACATGCAAACTCCACACAGAGATGCCCAACAGAGATTTGAACCCAGGTTTTCCAGATCTCCTGACTGTGTGGCCAATGTGCTAACCACTCAGCCACCGTGCGGCCCCCTTTGCATACAGTCCCTCGTAATTTTTTATTTAAGAATGTGTTAAAAAATGTCTGTAGCTTGGGTCACCGCTGGTCATTGAAGGGTGATGGTGGGTGCTGTAGTCAAACCAGCTAAGAGACACCAGGCTAAACATTCACTGATAACTAATGTTAGTAGCTAAACTTTGCCAAATTGCTATTACAAGCTGATAACAAATAATGAACGCGTATATTAGCCCATTACGTGGGGTGTGGCTAGCAATGGCGAAGCAGGAAGAGGGCGTTTTTACAGTAAGTTGGCACCGCCCATGCAGTACCTAACAAGGGAAGACAGCACTTTTAAAGAATCCATCCATTCCAGTCAACCACGACACTACCAGTAACCTTCCCACTGGGTGAAAGTATTGCTATTAATATATTGACGAATTATTTAACTATTTACTGTTTCAGAACATCATATGTAACATAAGAAGGTTGTATATTGTGGGTGGCCTAACACTTTAGCACAATGCAGTTGTTTGTGGGCTGGTAAAAAATAGGTGACATAAAGAGCCCTTCCATGCCTTTAGTTCATCAATCCACCACCCCCCACCCGCAAATGCATGCAGTCTCCATATTCATGGTGCTATGCCCTAGAGCCAAGTGTCTGTGTTGGAAATTGGGCCAGAGTGAAGGTTGGCTCCTGCAAGACGGTCCTGCGACGGGGTGTACAGGTGGGGGAGGGGACGAATGCAGAAGCGCATTTGCGAGCAAGTGAGTGTTTTTCTGTGTGACGTGGCTCTTTCTTCTTCATCATTAGCACACAGTCTCCTCTCTAACAGTGAGAACGCAGGGTCAGACAGATTAATGATACAGTGATGGGATGACTCACAAATTTGGGGAGGAGAGCGCCACTCTCTGCCCACACTAAGGCGGCTGCGAGCTGCAGTAATTGCTACTGCTGATACTGGTAACAACCGGTCTCACAGAGCAGGCAGTTCAAACTAAATGAATATCATACACTAACGCAATATCAGGATTCAACACAACATTTATGAAGCACGCCTACTACTGTATGTTGGCCTTCTTCTTTGCTCTACTCTTCTCAAGTGCTACATGTGCAATGCAGCCCCAACTGATTGAAAAGAGCAAATTGATTTTGTTCTGTCCATCCTCGCTGGGCTCGGAACAAGGAGGCTCTTTTCATGTGTGACCAGTGATAAGGTCATGGATAATGAGGGGACCCACTCAGAGTGGTGGATCTGCACATAATTAGAGCCACAGCAATCTGGACAATACTCAAATCAAATGCTTACTTTGTTCAGCGGTCCTTGAATGCACCATAGTTGTGTACGGCAGACTGGGATTTATGTGTATGACTTTCTCTGACACTGTTTTTCCTGTATACAGGTGAGAACTCATACTATTGTTAGCTCTTTGCTAAGTGTGCATTCGTTTGTTGCATAAGCTCAAGCCTTGTTCATTTCTTTATTGATTTCTGTACTTTATGAACCTTTTTTTAATCTGTTTTAGTTTCATTGTTTTACTGGTTATTTTTGGTATGACATGCTTTTGTAGCCCTCGGCCAAACAGCATAGTTCACCACAGCTTACCACAGCTTGACACCACATGTTATAAATAAATCCACCAAACAGAAGACTACCCTGGCATATTCTTTAACTTGGATACATCCATTTATATCTTTGGCCACTCTAAACCAATACATTTCAGGACACAACTCCTCTGAGACCCTCTCCATTGTAGACTAGTATACTGCATGTGCAGTTGAAAAACAAAACACAGGATTTTATTTTGACTAAGGTCAGAAAAACTATACAGACCATGCCTTCGTCAAACAACACTGCTTCTTGGCGCATTACTGACAGGAGGTGGATGTTTACTACAGCTGGGCTGTGGACATTCATGAACGGACACTTAAGGAGGACACGTTCTTCCGTAAAGATCCCCCCAAGCTCCAATCATCATATGATTATCATGTCATGATATAATAATTCATTCAGTATATTAAACTAAGATGTTTCATTGTGTGCCTTACGCGGTGTGCAGGAGTAGGGGGTCCATGACTTCAGGTCAAATGTCGGAAGGTCCTACGGGAGTGTGGAATGTTTACGCATCTCTGAAGGGGGTGAGTCAACATTTGAATAGACTCAAAAAGAGCAAATACGTGTATAAACGTCTTATTAATTCTTGTTTATTAGTTAGCGGGTTAGGTTACTTCTTGGTTAATGGAGGATGACAAAACACAACAGTACTGTCCCATTGGGACTAGGAATGGTAAATATATTGTAAGGAATCACAAGATTGTCAGAAAAGGAAAATACATGTGGAAATATAAAGACAATCAATAATAAAGAAATATACAGATAAAATCATATTCTTTTACATTTTTTTTGTTGCTTTTCTGTACTGTCTTAATTTTTTCCATTGTGTCGTTATTTGCCATTTTTGTCTTTGCTTTTTCTCGTTTACCAAATGGCTTATTAATGAATTTGCTGCAACATTAAAAAGCCTGTTACTTAGCAAGTTGAATGTAAATTTTATACAAAACAATACCTATTATTAAAAACACAACAACTGGTACAACTGTTTATTTGCCCTGCGACCCCAATGAGGACAGTGGCCAGGCAAAATGGATGGACAGAAATGTTTGTCTTTTGTCCTGAATTTGGACAGGTTTTGGTCTATTGTCTAAAGAACAACAGATGCAAAAACTTGCCCAAATCAAAGACAAGACACTTGAGCAAACATGGCTCAACAGGAGAGGATAAGCTACAAAAACAACCCAAGTTGAGCAGGCAAAAGGCAAAAATCGAGGCCAAGCGGAATGTTTAAAGAGTGACAAAGGATGAAAGCTGCAAACTCAGTGGGTCATTCAGAGGGGCTGGCCCAGTGGTTCTATTCACAGTCTTAATCCCCTGCATCATGCTGTTCGTGCGAGCGACCCGAGGCGGCATATGGAAGAAAGAATGCAGGTCACAAGAGTTTCTGGCCAGCCTCGTGTGTTTGTCTGCTCTAGAAAACCTACTTCTGCTTTGCACTCTCATCCCCCGGCACCAGGCCCAACTCATGATGACCTGACCAAAAGTCCACAGTCTGGGATTTAAAAGCAGGATTTGGCCTGGGGAAGGAATTGCACTCACTGCTTTCGGACAATCGGGACACATTTTGATATATGCAAGTGGGTCTTTTACATTTGGGGTTTTTGTAGAGACGAGTCGTGTAGTAGGACCACGTTACAGTCAGCATGCAGGGGGATCAAACAGGTGATGACAGTAACCAGGTCAGCACAGTAGACGGCAAATCCCAGAGAGATCCGCCCTGACACATTGACCCTCTTTTTCACGCTTAGCGCAAATTAACATATGATGCCCAAAGTCGGCAAGAACTACAAGTGAAGCGGACACAATTTGCATCTCCCTCTCTCTTGCTGTCTATTTGCCTGCCTGGGTTCTAGTCTCATTTGTTAGACCTGGAAAAGAAAATATGACAAGAAAGGCAAACGCACGAACTAGCCATTTAAGGAACATCTGCAAACTCAAATGACATCCAACACCAACATCTGTCATTTAAGTGATCGGAATCCTCAGTTGTGATTCATTATTATAAACCGCTTTACATTGTGAATAAGTTGGTTTTACAAAACAAATATCTTGTTTCTTCCATAACAATATTTTGATCAGGATTATGGATTAAAGAATTATTCAGGTGGCACCGGAAAGTGCTGTAAATTGCAAAGGACACTGTATCAATTTTTTTGTTGTTATGGGTCTCAGAAAAATCCAACATACAGCTCGCCTGCATCTCTACAGCTACTGAGCTTTCTGACCGTGTCTGTAATAAAAAAAAATCATTATTTTTGTCCGGCATCCGTATTAATAAATGGGGAGAACAAATGAGCTCTTAGAACATGGTTACAAATGTTTTTTCTTTTGGCAAGTAACACTGCTTTTGCTACTGATGCTCGCCATTCGAACGTGTGGCTATTATATAATTGGAATTATTTCTTTTAGATCTTTAGTGTTCCTGTGTATCACCAGATGCACTGGTTCCACAGAACCTTGCCTCCAAATATTTCATTTTCCCCACTGTGTCGCAGGCAACCAAAAAGGGACACCACCACAAGTGACTGGTTGCATTCCATTTGGAAAAATGCTGAATTACCTGACGTGTCCCAAAGACTGAGCTCCACTCTTTGCTCCTCCAGCTCTAAACAGGCAGTGTAGTTCTCAAACACTGTAGGCACGTAGGTCTGTGAGGAACAATGAAGATGCTGCCATTAGTGGGGGAGGGGTCACTGAGTCACTCAGCAACAGGTATGGAAAGTGGAATTGATGCATGTAACGTGCACCAAAAAGGGGAAAGCGTTAATAACAAAAAAAATGCTAAGTCTAAATGTAGACGATGGTTTTGGTGGAAGAGGAAACGCATGCGCATCCTGCAGTCAGACATACCTCTGGATAACAGTCCTTGGCCAGCACTTGCAACATCGCCGTTTTCCCGCATTGGACGTCCCCCACCAGAACCAGCTTACATCTCGCCACCGTCGGCTGCGTGCTTCTCCTTTCCTTCATGGTGCCTACAATAGTCCGATACAATGTGGGGGAAATGTGGCGAATAATCAGCGGTCCAAGCCAAAGGAAGACGAATACGACGGCACCTCGCTCACGCAGGACGTCTGCAGTTGATGTGATTGAATTTGCCACTGCGGCTCTTTATGGAATGGGGAGCAGCCAATAGGAGGCAGCCGTCCCATGACTCCCTCTTGCATCTTGGGCTGCATGCACTCTGCGCACACACCAGTTATGTGGGTCATTTAAAATCATTTCTATGTCTAATATTGCTTGGTAGAACATGCTTTAAAGGAGTGGCGGTCGGCCAGGGCCATCAAGGCCTTCTCTGCTTGCCTAAACACTATCAGACACACTGACTGTGTTTGTTCCATGGAAGTGTATTCATAAATTCTCGACTGTCTCTTACCTTCATTTTATTGTGTGTCTCTTGGCTGCACTGCTTCCAGTATGTCATCAGATCGGAGGTGCGCAAATTCTCATAGGCGTACGTGAATAAAAACTGACAACAGCCTGGCTACACTGTATTGGTCTGAAAGCCTAACTCTGAGAGTTACGCAGTATTCTTGAATGCCTCATCCCCTCGAGCAGCACCTGCACAGGTAAGACAATGCGGAAGAGGAGACAGACAGGAAGTTCTCCATTGTTCCGCGTGTGTTATGAACACATAAGTACACATTTATCAAATAATTACTACATTTAATAAATACAATTAGTAGAATACATTCTTAAATAAAATTACATTTTTTAACCAAATTTGCCTCACTGAGTCCAACTAGCAAGCATACAGTGACAAAAGCCTTATTCTGTCATCTGATTGGTTGATCAAAGTAAAAAAAGGCAAAGTTGGTAGAACAGAATGTAGGTGGATTTTTCTGGAAAGGCTACACATTGTAGGGAGAGGTGGACCAACTCCGAAGCTGGTGCAATCAGTGCTGACGAACGGTAAGTGGAGCATATACTAGTTTTTTTATATTTTAGTCACGTCATTAGATAAAGATTGATTATGAAACGGCGCTCCAGCATACCCCTGAGACCCTAGTGGGAATAAGGAGCATAGAAAATTATGGATGGATGATGCTGAACTCGTCCTGATGATGTTGAAGTGTAGCGGTTTGGAGTTGTTGGGAGATGACCATAATGAGGGGTTAAATAGTTTCCTGCTTTAGTAGTCATGGTTCACCTCCGTGATGCCACGCATTATATTGCTTTTATGAATATTATTGATAGTTTGTATGTTTGCTATGTGACGGTACACTAGTACACTAGCGGCATAGCAGATGGATGGATGGATGGGTTGTGTTAGGGGGTGGATTAGATCACTTAAGTCCCCATTAAAGGCCCTTGTACAAAAGTCATAACACAATCATACTTTCTTCATGTCATTATGTCATTATATTCATAATCACTTGATCTCAGAATAACAGAAATACAGCAAGACGGGAAAGATGAGATTTATATCACAGTAATGTGCAAATGACTGTTCACTAAGGAAGGAGAAAGGATTGTATGGATATTCGAGCAAAACAGAAAAGCTTTCACTGATGGGGGGTTGGGATGGAGTGCTTCTGACGTTACTCAAAAGATACACAAAAAGAGGAATTGTGTGACAAATTCAGGCAAATCTCAATGTCACCTGCAACAATAACAAGAAAATGTAAAGGGTGTGTTTTTGCAGCTTTTCGGTGTGCTTTACCTTCATAGTAAAATCTGGTGTCCTCCTGACAGGTGACAGTCACAGGATCCACACTGCTGCCTTTCACCTCTGAAGGCTACTTCCAACTACTGTATGGAAATGTCATAGTTAGCAAATGGAGAGATAACAGAAATAAGTCCATTAAAAGCTCTTACCTAATGTCTGGCTGGCAAATTTGCTTGCTGTTGAAAATTAGAGCCCCCTTGCAGGGTTCTTTTTTTCCCCAAGCCTGGTCTTCATCCCCCCACCCCTGCCTATTGCATATCTCAGCTTTGTGTTGTAGTTAACAAAGCAAGCAGTGTTTATTTAATATACTGTAGTTCATTCTAAAGTATGAATTAATTTATGACCTATTAATTATTATTAATAATTATTAATAATTTGCGACTCTAATGCTCCCTTGTAATTTTCTAATGTGGTTGTGAGTTCAGAGAGTGTAGTTTAATATACCACAAAAGAAATGCTGGTCTTTCATCAAGTTGAAAAGCCAGCATTTCATGAAATGCTGATAATATTTTATTTACTGTAAAAATTGCCCGTGAGACAATATATGTCACAAACACAACTTCCACAACTTTACATGTTAAAGGAAATATTGGTCTTATACTGGTCTCCTGGAACCACCTGTTGGAGCTGGCATTTGGACCTCAACGTGCGCACTGGAGTGTAGATTTGAATGAGGTCTGAGCTGTATTGAGGGGCCAGTCCATTGAACACCTTAAAAACAACCAATAAAATGTTGAAATAAATGATCAAACCAACAGGCAGCCATTGCAGGGAGGCTGGAATTGGGGTGATGTGCTCCCTTTTTTGGTTCCCTACGGTGGCTGAGACGTGCAAAACACATGAACAAAAGGAAAAACAAATTACAGATACACCGCACGGAAGAGGACTTTACCACTGTTATACCCGCATTCAAATCTTTGATTGGCTCCTGTTGTACATCTGTACCAGTCAGATGTACTTCAGGAACCAATCAAAGAACAGATACCAGTCAGGAGGAACAGATTCTGTTACTCACCGATCACATGGATCAACTGCACATTTTTATACTATTGGTCAAGAGTGCTGTATAAGTGGCAAAAGTTAGGACAATTCCAAAATCTCTCACTGTCAGAAAATAGGTAATAAAAAAAAAATAATCAAAAGGAGGAGCCTAGAATTCCTGGAGGCTATGTGATATTAAAAAAGAAACCATAAAATCACCATAAATTAGGGAAAAACTTACTTACTAAGAGAACATAAATAATTTGAGAAAATTATAGAGGATGAGACAACTTCTTTAAGGTGATTTTAATGTGAGAGTACATTGTCTGGTGGAGCTCCAGTATGACCAGGAATCACACAGCGGGGCTCCAAGTGAGAGAGCAGTCAGCAAACCTGATGTCTTCCACCACTGAGAAAGGCTGGTCATCTACAGAAGTTGTGGTTATTTACCGGTAATTCTTTGTTCGGGTTATTTGCTTGGCCTTCTGACAGTCACGGAATACAGCGGAATGTAAATGGGTAGGACTGCATCTGTTCAAGTCTGTTAAAAACATTAAATGACTTTATAAAGTAATGTCCTTTGTTATTTTAGGTTAATTGGCGGCTTAAAATTGTCCATTAGAGTGTGAATGTGAGTGTGAATGTTTGTTTGTCTTTATGTGCCTTGTGATTGACTGGCGACTGGTCGAGGGTGTACCCCGCCTCTCGCCCAAAGTCAGCTGGGATAGGCTCCAGCATACCCGCAACCCTAATGAGGATAAGCGGTATAGAAAATGGAAGGATGTATATATTAATCTTCATGTAATGTTCATATGATAAAAAGTCCTCAAAAGTCATGCTTCACTTCACTTCATGGGCTTAATCTAAAAAGACTGAAGTGATGCTTGAAGGCTTTAGGAAATTTAAAAAAAAAAACGTTTTTTTATTTCTGGCATTTTGCGCCACTAAATATTCCTCCAGGGAATCTTTGAGGTGGTGCCAATTATGTTACACAAATCAGCTCTCTCTTCTCGTGGTCACGTTGAGTAATACTTACTCCACAAATGTAATGAGCTTCTACTAAGATGAGCGTACCGCCCTCTTGTGGCCTTTTAAGGTAATTTTGTCTGTTCTTGACGTATCTCAACATCCTCCAAGTCATTATAAAGGTACCTTGTACAAACAAGACAATTTCCTTTTTGATATCAGTGAGTGTATTATACGACGTAAATGGTAGAACAGAACCCTCAGTCCAGAGCGATTGAGTACACTCAAAAAGTAATTGATTGATTGATTCCACCTCAGTTTTGCAGAATAAGCATTCTGATGAAAACCTCTCCATGGATTTGGCTAGACTAGTTGCAAGGATGTAATTTATGAATTGTTTTAATGCATATTTCTTTTACTTTTTTCTGAATAATAAATATATCCTATTCATATTTACAAAGGTGATAGGAAAAAAGTTTCTCCAAAACTCCCTTCTTGTTTTTCATTGCAGCTGAGATGTTGAAACACAAGACATTGTAAATTGTATCCATGCAAAAAAAATATAATTAGTCAGTTAGCAGGTGATAATGTATTTTTTTTTTTTAAGTGATCATCAGGTTCTGGTTGTCTTGGTGCAATCGAAGGCCTATTCAAATGCTTTTGCTTTGGTAATTCAAAGAAAGAAGTGTGAAATTGTGTTCATTCATAAAGGCAGGCAAGGCAAGACAAATGTACAAAAATTACAATCGGTATTTAACTGTTGGCTTTAAAAAGGACTTCATCTTACTAGGCAGGACAACTTTCTCCAAGGCCAATTGGATCCCGATTATCATGTGTTTAACAACAACATCCTCAGCAATCCATTTTACACTATTTACATTTATATGGCAAAATAAAAAATTTTATTTAAAAAAGGAATATAAGGATTGGAAACTACTCTGAAGTAGGATTCAATGCTATCAACTTTGAAAATCTAAACCATATGTTCAAAATCAAATAGGTCAAATGCTGTGTGACAAAAGTATTTGGTTTGTTTTTCCCCGATGTCCTGTTTGAAAAATCTGGTGGCCTCATTTTTCTATTGGGTTATAACTTTAGAAGTTTAATAGTTAAGCGGTATAGAAAATGGATGGATGGACGGATGGAATGAGCACCATAGATTTTCATTCCAAATAAAGTTAAACAATACACATTAAAACAACTCATAAATTCCACCTTCGAGGCAAATTTTTTTTTTAAACAAACATAAAAACAAAAGGTTTTATCAGAATGATCATCATGCCAAATGGAGGTGGAATCAATAAGTCACTTATGTTATATATGTCCCATCTAATGTAGCCGCAACGGGGCACAAGCCAGTGTCTTATTGTGCCGGTCCCAAGCCTGGATAAATACAGAGGGTTGTGTCAGGAAGGGCATCCGACGTAAAACTTTGCCAAACTAGAACATGCGAATCAGACAAATGACTTCCATACAGGATCGGACGTGGCCCGGGTTAACAACGCCCGCCACCGGTGCTGTTCACCGACAGGGTGCTGGTGGAAACTGGATCACTGCTGACCGAAGAAGGAGGGGAGGAAGGTGTGTCTGTAGGAAGAGAGAGAAGAAGAATGCTAAAAGTCTAGAACTAAGAGTTGGGACTTTGAATCTTGGAACTATGACAGGAAAAGGTAGAGAATTAGTTGACATGATGCAGAGAAGGAAAGTAGACATGTTGTGTGTCCAGGAGACCAGGTGGAACGGTAGCAAGGCTAGAAGCTTAGGAGCAGGGTTTAAGCTGTTCTATCATGGTATAGATAGGAAGAAAAATGAAGTAGGGGTGATTTGAATGAGGACTTTGCTAGCAACGTCCTGGAGGTAAAAAGAGTGTCAGATAGAGTGATCAGCCTGAAGCTAGAAATTGAAGGTGTGATGTGAGATGGAGGAGAAAGAGAAATTCTGGTCAGACCTGGATGAAGTGATGCAGAACATCCCCAGAAGTGAGAGAGTTGTCATTGGTGCGGACTTCAATGGGCATGTTGGTGCAGGAAACAGAGATGATGAAGAGGTGATGGGCAAGTTTGGTATCCAGGTGAGGAACGCAGAAGGACAGATGGTGGTCGACTTCGCAAAAAGGATGGAAATGGCTGTAGTGAATACTTTCTTCCAGAAGAGACAGGAACATAGGGTGACCTACAAGAGTGGAGGTAGGAGCACACAGGTAGACTACATCTTGTGTAGAAGGTGTAACCTGAAGGAGGCCAGTGACTGCAAAGCAGTGGTAGGTGAGAGTGTAGCCAGACAGCATAGGATGGTGGTGTGTAGGTTGACTCAAGTGGTGAAAAAGGATGAAGAGGGTAAAGGCAGAACAGAGGATGAAATGGTGGAAGCTGAAAAAGGAGGAGTGTTGCGTGACTTTTAGGAAGGAGTTGAAAAAGCTATGGGTGGCCAGGAAGTCCCTCCAAATGACTGGACAACTACAGCTACTGTGATCAGGGAGACAGGTAGGAGAGTACTTGTTGTGTTATCTGGAAGGAAAGTAGATAAGGAGACTTGGTGGTGGAATGAGGAGGTGCAGGAGTGTATACATAGTAAGAGGCTAGCTAAGAAGAAGTGGGACACTGAGAGGACTGAAGAGAGTAGACAAGAGTACAGAGAGATGCAGCGCAAGGTAAGTAAAGGTGGCAAAGGCCAAACAAGGGGCCTATGATGACTTGTATGCTAGGTTGGACAGCAAGGAGGGGGACAAAGATCTATACAGGTTGGCAAGGCAGAGAGACAGAGATGGGAAGGACGTGCAGCAAGTTAGGGTGATAAAGGATAAGTATGGAAGGGTATTGACAGGTGCCAGTAGGATGGATGGGTATTGACAGGTGCCAGTAGTGTCTTGGGAAGATGGAAAGAGTACTTTGAAGAGAACGACGAGTAGAAGAGGTGACTGTTGTTGACCAGGAAGTAGCAAAGATTAGTAAGGAAGAAGTGAGGAGGGCATTGAAGAGCATATCATTGGTTCAGATGATATACCTGTGGAGGTATGGAAGTATCTAGGAGAGGTGGCAGTAGAGTTCCTGACCGGGTTGTTTAACAAGATCTTAGGTAATGAGAAGATGCCTGAGGAATGGAGGAGAAGAGTGCTGGTGCCCATTTTTAAGAACAAGGGAGATGTGCAGAGTTGTGGCAACTACAGAGGAATAACGCTGATGAGCCATAGAATGAAGTTATGGGAAAGAATAGTTGAAGCTAGACTAAGAGAAAACGTGAGCATTTGTGAGCAGCAGTACGGTTTTATGCCAAAAAAGAGTACAACAGATGCAGTATTTGCTTTGAGGATGTTGATTGAGAAGTACAGGGAAGGCCAGAGGGAGCTGCATTGTGTTTTTGTAGATCTGGAGAAAGCTTATGAGAGGATGCCCAGAGAGAAACTGTGGTATTGTATAAGGAAGTCAGGAGTGGCAGAGAAGTATGTTAGAGTGGTGCTGGACATGTACGAGGACTGTAAGACAGTAGTAAGGTGTGCTGCAGGTGTGACAGAGGAGTTCCGAGTAAAGGTGGGACTACATCAGGGATCAGCAGATGACATTGTGATATGTAGTGAGAGCAGGGAAGAGGTGGAGGAGAAGCTTGAGGGGTGGAGGTTTGCCCTGGAAAGGAGAGGAATGAAGGTTAGCTGCAGCAAGACGGAGTACATGTGTGTAAATGAGATGGAGTCAAGTGGAAGAGTGAGGTTACTGGGAGAAGAGATAAAAAAAGTGGAGGATTTTAAGTACTTAGGGTCAACAGTCAAAAGAAATGGAGAGTGTGGAAAAGAGGTGAAAAAGCGTCTGCAGGCAGGCTGCGGGTGTGATGTGTGATAGAAGAGTTTCAGTTAAAATGAAAGGAAAGGTGTACAAAACTGTGGTGAGACCAGCGATGTTGTTTGGTTTAGAGACAGTGTCGCTGAGGACAAACGCTGAGGCAGAGCTGGAGGTAGCAGAGATGAAGATGCTGAGGTTCTCTTTGGGTGTGACCAGGATGGACAGGATTAGGAATGAGCACATCAGAGGGACAGCACATGTTAGAGGTTTTGGAGATAAAGTCAAAGAGGCCAGAATGAGATGGTTCGGACAAGTCAAAAGGAGAGATAGTGAATATATTGGTAGAAGGATGCTGAGTTTTGAATTGCCAGGCAGGAGGCCTAGAGGAAAAACAAAGTGGAGGTTTATGGATGTAGTGAAAAAGGACATGAAGGTAGTTGGCGCAAGAGAAGAGGATACAGAAGACAGAGTTAGATGGAAGCAATTGATTCTCTGTGGCGACCCCTGAAAGGATAAGCCGAAAGGAAAAGAAGAAGAAGAAGTTATATATGTCCCATCTGAGATTTCTGTTTTACTGTTTAAGTCTGGGACCTGGCCGGGCCTAGCCCGAAGAAGCCATACGGGAACTCCCCCCCCTCCCCCGCAGACCCACCACCTGCAGGGGCAAGCATAAGGGTGCGGTGCTGTGTGATTTGGGCAGTGGTCGAGGGCGGGTGTCCGGGCGACCTGGTCTTCGGCGGTAAAATCTGGTTTTTGGGACATGGAATGTAACTTCTCTGGTGGGGAAGGAGCCCGAGCTTGTGAAAGAGGCGGAGAGATTCCGACTAGATATAGTCGGACTCACCTCAACCCACAGTTTGGGCTCTGGAACCAAATTTCTTGAGAGTGGCTGGACCTTGTTCTTCTCTGGAGTTGCCGCAGGGGAGAGGCGGCGAGCTGGTGTGGGCTTATTGTTAGCCCCCCGGCTTGGTGCCTCTGTGTTGGAGTCATCCCCAGTAAACGAGAGGGTTACTTCCCTACGCCTTAGGGCTGGGGAAAGGGTCCTGACTGTGGTTTGTGCCTATGCGCCGAACGGCAGTTCAGAGTACCCAGCCTTCTTGGAGTCTATCAGAGGGGTGCTGGAGAGCACCCCAGCTGGTGACTCCATAGTTCTACTGGGAGACTTCAACGCCCATGTGGGCAATGACAGTGTGACTTGGAGGGGCGTGGTTGGGAGGAACGGCCTCCCTGACCTGAACCCGTGCGGTGTGTTGTTGCTGGACTTCTGTGCGAATTACAGTTTGTCCATAACGAACACCATGTTCGAACATAAGGATGTCCATAAGTGCACTTGGCACCAGGACACCCTAGGTCGCAGGTCTATGATCGACTTTGTGGTCGTATCATCAGACCTGCGTCCGCATGTTCTGGACACGCGGGTGAAGAGAGGGGCTGAGCTGTCAACTGACCACCACCTGGTGATGAGTTGGATTAGATGGCGGGGAAGGATGCCGGACAGACCTGGCAGACCCAAACGCGTAGTGAGGGTGTGCTGGGAACGTCTGGCAGAATCTCCCGTTCGTCGAGTCTTCAACTCTCATCTCCGGCAGAGCTTCGCCTGCATCTCGAGGGAGGACCGGGATATTGAGTCCGAATGGGCCGTATTCCGTGCCTCTATTGCTGAGGCAGCCAGTTGTGGTTGCGGCCGCAAGGTGGTCGGTGCCAGTCGTGGTGGCAAGCCCCGAACCCGATGGTGGACACCGGGGGTTAGGGCTGCCGTCAAGCTGAAAAAGGAGTCCTATCGAGCATGGATGGCTTGCGGGACTCCCGAAGCAGCTGACAGGTACCGGCAGGCCAAGCGGCACGCGGCTTCGGCGGTGGTCGAGGCAAAAACTCGGGTGTGGGAGGAGTTCGGTGAGGCTATGGAGCACGACTTTCGGTCGGCCTCGAAGAGGTTCTGGCAAACCGTCCGACACCTCAGAAAGGGGAAGCAGCCCCCAGTTCACACTGTTTACAGTGCGGACGGGGGCTTGCTGACCACGACTGTGGATATAGTTGGTCGGTGGAAGGAATACTTCGAGGCCCTTCTCAATCCCACTGACATGCCTTCCATAGAGGAAGCAGAGTCTGAGGATACGTACGTGGACAGTTCTATCACCGTGGCTGAGGTAATTGGGGTAGTCAAATCACTCCCCAGTGGCAAGGCTCCGGGGGTAGACGAGTTCCGCTCAGAATTTCTCAAGGCTCTGGATGTTGGAGGACTGTGTTGGTTGACACGCCTCTACAACATTGCATGGAAGTCAGGAACAGTACCTCTGGACTGGCAGACCGGGGTGGTGGTCCCCATTTTTAAAAAGGGTGACCGGAGGGTGTGTTCCAACTATAGGGGGATCACACTCCTCAGCCTTCCTGGGAAAGTCTACTCCAGGGTGCTGGAGAGAAGGGTACGACCGTTAGTCGAACCTCGGTTAGAGGAGCTGCAATGTGGTTTTCGTCCCGGTCGCGGAACACTGGACCAGCTCTACACCCTTGCAAGGGTACTCGAGGGTATGTGGGAGTTTGCCCAACCAGTCTACATGTGCTTTGTAGACCTGGAAAAGGCATTCGACCGTGTCCCTCGTGGTGTCCTGTGGGGGGTGCTCCGGGAGTACGGGATTGATGGTCCGCTTCTACGTGCCATTCGGTCCTTGTACAATCGAAGCAGGAGCCTGGTTCGCATTGCCAGCAGTAAGTCGAGCTTGTTTCCGGTGAACGTTGGCCTCCGCCAAGGCTGCCCTTTGTCACCGATTCTGTTCATAATCTTCATGGACAGAATTTCTAGGCGCAGTCAAGGTGTTGAGGGAGTCCAGCTTGGTGACCTTAGGATCTCGTCTCTGCTATTTGCAGACGATGTGGTCCTTATGGCCTCATCAGGCTGTGACCTTCAGCGTTTACTGGAGCGGTTTGCAGCTGAGTGTGAAGCTTCTGGGATGAGACTCAGCACCTCCAAATCCGAGGCCATGGTTCTCAGTCGGAAACGGGTGGACTGTACCCTCCGGGTTGGGAGTGAGGTCTTGCCTCAGGTGGAGGAGTTCAAGTATCTCGGGTTCTTGTTCACGAGTGAGGGAAGGTTGGAGCGTGAGATCGACAGACGGATCGGTGCAGCATCTGCAGTAATGCGGTCGCTGTACCGGACCGTCGTGGTGAAGAGAGAGCTGAGCCGGAAGGCAAAGCTCTCTGTTTACCGATCGATCTACGTTCCCACCCTCACCTATGGTCATGAGTTATGGGTCATGACCGAAAGAATGAGATCGCGGATACAAGCGGCGGAAATGAGTTTCCTTCGTAGGGTGGCTGGACTCACCCTAAGAGATAGGGTGAGGAGCTCGGCCATCCGGGAGGAGCTCAGAGTAGAGCCGCTGCTCCTTCACATCGAGAGGAGCCAGTTGAGGTGGCTCGGGCATCTAGTCCGGATGCCTCCCGGGCGCCTCCCTGGTGAGGTGTTTCGGGCATGCCCAGTCGGGAGAAGGCCCCCGGGAAGACCTAGGACACGCTGGAGGGACTTTGTCTCACAGCTGGCCTGGGAACGCCTTGGTGTCCTCCCGATGGAGCTGGAAGAGGTCGCTGGGGACCGGGAAGTCTGGACTTGCCTACTGAAGCTGCTGCCCCCGCGACCCAGACCTGGATAAGGGGTGGAAAATGGATGCATGGAATTTTCCAGCAAGATATGTTTGGATGGATGGTATTTCGCCATAGCTTCAGGGATACGGACAAATCCATGTTTGTGCACATACTGTATAGTTACATGACAAGATAGGATGCATGTGCTACTTGCTTTGTGTATGTTTTTCTATGAAATCACAAGAGTGCCAAAATTAAAAGGAAATACATGTGTAAATATAGAGAGAATTAGTAATACAACAATATACAAATGTAATCATATTCTCTTTATATTTTGTCTTTGCTTTTTCCAAGTTGTTTTCTACATTGTCTTTATTTTTTTACATTTTGACGTTTGTCTTTTCCCATAGCTGTTTGTCATAGCATTTAGCGGTTGGCGACAAAAAGCAAACGCAATACAAGAAATCGCCCACACCCTTTGCAGTGGGCGGTCCTTCCACCAGGGTGAGTAGTTCCATCCAGCCTGTTAGCCGCTTCTGTCAGGAGCTTTGATACGGACTCCATCGTTGACACAAAGTACGTGCGTGGTGGCGTGATGGTGATGTTACTTCCTGTCCATCACCCGCTTCCAGTACTACACGAAAAATTTGTCAAATCGAGTAAGATTTGCTTGCTTGATAGTTGCTTACCAAAGTTGTTTTTTTTTGGCAATGAAACATAAAAGATGAAACCAACAAATTTTATTGAGCCATTACTTGCAAATTGACATGTCTCGAGCAGTTCCTTGTTGTCACTTTGCTGATTAAGATTTTCAGCTGGTAAAAGCAACAAACCCACAAACTCAGGAAATTTGATTTTTTTTTAAAGATGCAAGACCTGATCAGCAAAATCCAAAGACAAAATGTTAAACTTACTTGATTTGCATATTATTTAATGATATAATATGTCAAATTTAAAGTTGAATTGCAGAAATACAAGAACCTTTTCAGGATATTCTAATTTACTGGGTAGTACTGTACATTTAAACAGAGGTACTACATAGTCATCGCAAGCAGGAATCGTGTGATCGGGTATTGACAAGTCTCCGTGGCAAAAGCTGTGGGCGGGTCCATGTACTGCATTTGCCTTTTGTTGCCAACTACTGGCATCCAGTGAATGCAATGACAAACAGCAAAGAGAAAAGACATAGAAAAACAGGACAAATAAAATCCAAAATGGAAAAAAGCAAAGACAAAATGGAAAAAGAATAACACCTTATTTTATGATTGTCTTTATATTTACACATGTATATACTTTTAATTTTGGCACTCATGACATTTTTACATAGGATCACTCTCAGTGAATAAAGACGATGACGAAGTCTTTTAATAAAAGTTACTAAGAAACCCCCCCTAATAGATTACAAATATGAATTATGTTTATGAATATTTGTTGATAAACGCAAAAAGTTTACTCTCAGGGAAAAAACGTAGGAAGTGACGTGTGGTCGCACACTTGTGCATGACAGATACAGTAGTGTGTCTGGTCTGGATAGTGAGGTGACACGCCTTCCACCAAAATATTACATACTTTCACTTCCTAGCATTTGCATTATTTAAATTACAAGCATATGAAAGAAATATTCAATTCAAGTTTAGTCAGCGTTTTCTACTCAAATAGCTTGAAGAATAGGAGTCAAATGTACTTAAATTAAGTGATCTTTCCATAGGCTTATTAGCCCCCTTTTAAAAAAATGTAATTACTACCCATAGCAGCCCATTTTAGTCGTATTGTTTATTCGCATTATCTCCTTAATAGTATTGTGTTTTGCATTACTTCTGGATTTTTGCTTCAAGCGAAAATAGCTGTCTACAGTCTATTTTAAAAACAAAAACTAACTGAGTTGCCCCTCCCCCCCTTGCTCTTCATGGATTTCGGTCAGAGACGTATTTACCCAAACTTGGCCAGCTAAATAAATTCCCTCAAACATTACTTGAAGGTATTTTTTGAAATTCACCTCCTTTTCATCCAAATGCACTATTGACTGTATATACACCCTGCAGAGTTGTGCATCAGTCACAGCTGCATTTGTCATTTATCTTGCAAAATTGGAGCATCAGGGACATCAGATCAGACAGCTTGTTGGTACAGCAGAACATGTGATGCATTTATTGCATTATTAAGCAGACATTAAAAGGACAAGTAGTGCAAACATATACTTTAGTATACCTGAGCAGGTATTGTGATAGTCTCAGCTTTTGCCTCAGCCATGTTAGACTTGATACAGTATATCGCATACAGGACATTTAAGAAAATGTGATTTGGGTTTTTTTTATAAGTGTGATACCTGTTTAGAGAGGAGTTATACTTTTGTTGAATGTATTGAAAGTATTGTGGTACCTGTCTTGTGAACAGAAACTGATGTTGCAGAAATGATTGATGATGATAGCAGAAAGTACGACATACCTGCAGTACATCATTCTACCTCAGTAGAGTATTCATACATTAATACATGCATTCTGTGGTGTATGTTATAGATTTGTGTGCCGTGACTTCTCCGCATTATATGCAACTTGACAATAACTGTTATAATTATAATTGCCATATTATCTGCATACTGAACCTACAATATGTACACCTGAAGCTTTGCTAATACATGTGATTGGTTAAGTAGGCTGTTATGAGGATGGTCCTGGAAAGCCCTTCTGAAGGAACAGTAATACAATTATGTCATGCACTTGAATGATTTTTTATTTGCAATAATCACTGTTTACATGTTTTTACTGTTTTTACATGATGATACCGGATGCATTCGTGGATGTGTTTACTAACGTACACTGTTGGCCGAGGCCTTAATGACGTCAAAAAAGGAAGAGAAACTGCATATTTTCATGACTGAAAGTTGATTTCTGATTTTAAATACTGTTAGGTCCCAAGTGGTAGAAAAACTTGTTTCAATGAAATTTACCACAAGAGGTCATCCTCTCAGCAGGTAGTACATAAAGAGAGTGAAACGTCAAATCCATGCCAAAAGGCAACACAATACTACAGTAAGCAAACTGGGGAGTAGAAACCTGACTATTACTACATTTTACATTACATTTGTATGCTTTTAGTGACACACTGAAATCTGCGTCTGATGATACTGTATAACGTATATTTCAAGTCATAATATTACGTGTACAAAATACATATAGTTGTGGAAGAATTAATGCTGCTACTCTCTGTATAAATGCTACAAATAATACCATAGAGCTGGTAAGAGAAAAGTGAGGAAAATGGAGCAGTATACAAATTCAATTTCTAGATTTAGGAGATAACAGGTGGCCAAAAAAATGTAAAGTGACAATTATATGTTTTTATTCACTGATGCTTTACAATTTTTAATATGGATTGTACGTCCCAGCATTTCAATATCTTACTACTGAGATTTATAACATGTAACGTAACATGTCAGATTAAAAACCCTGAATAAAAACACATTTTGCTGGGTTAGTATTACATTGCAAGTTTGGAGTTTGGTCACGACTTTTTAAAGCCAGCAGTTTTATTCGTTACTGTGACACTACTGTAATGCAAAAAGGCCTGTTGAGTTGCGACATTGTGCGTGGCATGCATCACAGTGTGCACAGAAATATGTAATTATATTTGTCAAAATATGAACCTGATATACTAGTTTATATAAAACAAAACCTAAAAAAAAGGCTACAGAATATTTAGAAGCAAATAAAAGCAACTATTTCACTGTGTTCATTGACAACTACAAACATTTGTGCCTTTTCAGAAAGAATTTGGTTCAAGTGGAATGCCGGCTCACAGTAGAGCTGTAGACATGGAAGACATAGAGAAGTGCTGTATGTTACTCATAGAGATGAACCTTCTACTGACCAGCTTTTCATATATGACAACTTTACTACAGTAGATCATGCAGGCAGACCTTGAAAGCAGTGTCATTTGTTGAAGATAAGTGCTGAATCACCTTGCTTGCGCCAAGGTTGGCCATCTCTGTGTAGGACACACGGGCTGGCTCAGCTTTTCCAGGTGAAGGTAGGGCATGACCTTTAGATAGGGGGTGACATGCAGTGTCTTCTCTGCTTCTTCACCGTGTTCATTAAGCAATATAATGTGCAGCTTTAGAAAGCGACCCTGAGTAGTCACGTGGCGTCGGGACGGAGGGGCTCTCCCCTTGGGGGCAGCAGTGTCCCCAGGGCACTCGGAATGATAGGGCGATGGTCAAATCTTCCCTCGTGCCCGTTTGTTTTGTTTCAGTCATTTCCAGTTTTCCAGTGGCTTTCCCTTCAGACTTGAGGATGGAGAGATAAGGGCTCCTGCAGCTGCTGCCCCGCGGTGGCGCCTTTGTCCCTGTCCTGGGCAAACTCTAGCCAACAACATAAGCCTCCTGAGAAAACAGCTAAATGAATGATCCTTGCTTTCAAATGTTAGAATAGTGAGAGGAAGACATTTTATCTCACCTGTACCAAAGAAAGCGATCACTCTATCAACTCTTGAGTCTCAGAAAACTATAAAAGATGCACATAAGCTGTTAACAATGTTGTTCACCAAAGCTACGAAACGTCAACTGTCTCTGAGCATATGTCACCTGTTGGCTGGAGTTAGCAGAAGGAGGGGTGATGACACTTTGGTCCTGTACAGGGTTGACGGGGGCAGAACAAGGAAGGTGTGTAGCACGCCAATAAATGTCCAGATACTCAGCCAGGTGTTCACATGCATCTTCTAGCTGGTTCTCATCCAGGATGACATCAAACATTTCCTGATGAGTCAAAAAAGGAATCATTGCATTAAAAAAATCCTTCATTTAATTATAAAGTTGTACCGATTATTGGGCAAGGAACCATATTTGGCATGTTAGACGGCACGCCCCACTATGGGGTAGTAGGATGATGTGATTTCTCCCGGTCAAACACAGAAGACAAATAATGATAGTAAAGTGATACGTTAAATCTGCATTTATTATGCTAGGTTCCAATTGCTGGGTAGCAAGCCCGTGTGGAAGGGACGCAGGTATGGCGCTTAAGGGGAAAAAATAAAATATAACCACATGCACGCTCAGTATCTTTGGACAATGTTTGGCAGATTAATGCGAATAATGGTTTTGAAATTATGTACTTCGATTTTGTGAGTATACATGGTGTGTTGCATAAAGACAATAAATAATTGAAAACACCGAGGAACTAACAGCAGTGAAAACATACGGCATGACAAATGTAGGTGATGAAAATAACGCTTTTAACATGTCTATCTGCGTTCTTATACCGAGTCAGCCTGCGTGAGTACATGCATGTGTCCATCGTTTCGCTGTGTGGGGGTGTAGCGTAGGATCAGAATGTATAATTAAGTAGGAAATTATTTATTGTAATGTAGTTGCTTCCCAGTAAGCCAGCAATTGACATATTTGCTAGTAGATTGCATCACCCTGCCAGAATACTGCTTTATTTATAGAAATGTTTGTTTTAAACAGGTGAAGGTGAGTGTTCTGGTAATGTAGTGTTAATGACGAGAGCATTTTGCGTGTAACTTTATTACTTTGCATCACGGCTTCAGTGGTGGTTGGGGCAAAATCTCAGGTGTGGAAGGAGTTCAGTGATTTTTGGTCAGCCTCAAAGAGGTTCTAGCAAACCATTCGACACGTCAACGTTTTTCTTTGAGGCCCACTGACATACCTTCCTTAGAGGAAGCAGAGTCCGAGGACACGAGCGAGGACAGGTCCATCACCATGGCTGAGGTATAATCAGCCATGGTATCATCAGAGATCATAAAAAAGTCTTCCATACCATTTTTACAAATGGGTACGCCTTCAGACATTTGACATGAATCCATGTACCCCCTAGTCCTGCACACTTAAAAACGTAAACCTTTTATCTTAATTAACTTAAACTTAACTATTCAAGATTAAACAATCTCAATTAACAAAATAATCATTCATCCATCTATGCTGCTTATCCTCATTAGGGCCGGAGGGGTATGCTAGAGCCCATCCCAGCGAGAGGCGGGGTACACCCTGGACTGGTTGCCAGTAAATTGCAAGGCAAATTAGAGGCGGCAATTAAGCTAACATGCATGTTTTTGGAATGTGGGAGGAAAACGCAGTACCTGGTGGAAAACCCCACACGCACGGGGAGAACATGCAAACTCCACACAGAGATGCCAAGCAGAGATTCGAACCCAGATCTTCCAAATTTCCTGACTGTGTGGCCAACATGCCAAACATTCAACCAGCGTGCAGCCCAAAATAATCATCAAACATATTTATTTGTTCATATGACGCACACGGAGCAATGAACAACTTCATGCTCTGTCTCCATTCTGCTATATTCTGTTTGCACCATGAGGCATTTAGGCGCACTAGTATTTGTGGGTTTTCTTTCTAGTCACATACCCCCTATTACAATTGGTGTGCCCCGAAGGGTATGTGCACCCACTTTGGGAATCAATTCCTGTATACAAGTTAATTGACAATTTGGCCAGGGTTTGAGTAATTTTGGTCAAAATGTTGTGTACTGTGCATGGACGTGTATTGTATGTAAGAAAACACATATGACTGAGGTGTTGAGAGTGAAGTAACATACAGGCGGACACTGTGCAAGCTTGTCCCCCGCCATCATCTGGACGTTGAGGTGTTTGCTCTGTGACTTTCCTCGAGATTTAATCAGCCTCTGCAAAACCTGACAATCAGGATCACACAAAAGCCACAAATGATAAGGGAACATTTGTCAAATGCATAGTCAAAAGTCAAGCACAGCCATTTCCAGAGACTGCACAAATACTGTACAAATGCACAAATACACCTCCTAGACTCCTGCACTAGATTGTGTGAGCAGGGTTTCTGTAGCCTTTTTGTATACCTTTTGGTATTTGATTAATTATGTTTTGATTTAAAATGTTAAATATCTTCTGATTTCAGCCTGTTAAATATTATTGTTTTCTTAATTTTCTCAGGTCCAGTGGTGAGGAACATTAGAGTTGTCAGCACGGAAGTGAAACAGGCAGTGCAAGACTTTGTGCGGTGTCTCGGTCCATGACTGGTCACAGCTCAGCACTCAATTCCAAGAGGACAGCTCTTGGAAGTTTAAAAAAGCGCAGCAGCCAGTGATTATCTTGCAGCAAAAAATCCACTCGGCCCCTAAATACATGCATCGTTTTGTGCATGCTTTTGTATCCACTCTTGTAACTGCGTACACCTGTAAATATTTGGCTAGTTTCATCATGTGCCTCTGATGTGGACATTGCTTGGAATAATTGTTTCACGTGATTCAGATTCCCAGTATCACCTCTAGGAATCGCCAAAGGACCAATAGCTGTAGAAACGTGCGTACGGCAGCCTTGAAGTTGGCATAGAGCAGCGCACATTTTCACGGTCATTTCAGTGCTGATACATCAAAACGTGTGGGTGGAAAAAGACACACGTCACTTCTTTGGGCATACGCACCCTTTGTCCACGAGGCCTTTGGAAATATATAAAATCAAATTCCACACTTTTCCATACTCGCATAGGGACCCTATGTGAGGCTCATGTAGTAAGTTCTAGGATCTTTCACCATATCATTGCAACATCATTGCTTTTCTGTCCATGATTGCATGTTTTATCTAGTGTAACGTGACATAATATCTATAATAATTCCAACTATCACTGTAAGGAAGAAATAATTAAGTTGCACTGAAAGTAAGTGAGGTAGGTTGATGCTTTACTTTGGGTGATGAGACTTTGACGTAGACAATGATGGGGGCCAGCGATGTTTTGAGGAGCTGTGCAGGGTGATTGATGGTGTCTGCATCCAGAATGACCAGCTGAAGAGACTTGGCGAGCTCAAAGATCCTTTCTATCTCACTCTGCACCTCAGCTGAGAGCAAAGCATAGAAACATGGTTAAAAACAACAAGAACAAAAAGAGATAAATAACACTTACCCAAACTGGAGCGCATGTTGGACCTCTCCATGATGGTCTTCTTGTTGAGAACGGAACGCTTTGCCAGTGACAAGTCCGCAGTCACCCGTGTAATGGAGATCCTACAGGCAAAGGACCTCATTTTACAGCCATCACAGCAGTTGTGTTTCATGAGGCAACAAACTGGGGCTCTGTTGTGCCTTTAAATAAATCGCTGGCATCACACATGCGTGTGCTGCACCAGGGGTCTCCAACCGGTAGCTGGTGTGCGACCAGTAGCTCGCCAGCTGATTTTGAGTTGTTCAGCAAAGGGTCAAAGAATATTTTCTTCAACTTTTTTAAAATATTGTCCTACAGTAAGCATAGCAGCTGAATGCGAACATGTACCCACCTGCCATCGAACCTGTGCTTTAGGAAGTCAAACAAGGCTTTTTGCATCATATCTGTCACCTAGGAAACACAAAAATACAAGTTGGCAGATACAAGCTTCTTCCTTTTTCTGGTAAATAAAAATGTCCATGGCCTCCATGCAAAGCTTGGTGCTACACACACTGCCTGGCCACAAAAAGGTCACAACATAAACTCAACTAAGTACATAGTTTAAGAGACTCCCACTAGATAATTACGGCATGGGTGACAATATATTTGGTGCTTTGGTAGGTCTGACTGGTCCTGTTTTCTATACTATCCGATACACACACACATACACACACTATATACTGTATATATACATATATAAACTACATGGCCCTGTGTGAAAAAGTGATTGGCACCCTTGTTAAAACATAACGTAACTGAGATTAATTGTATATCACTCTGGAAAAAGTTATAAATCAATTTCTAAAGCTTAGGGACTGCAGCGAACCACAGTGAGAGCCATTATCCACTAATGGTGAAAGCATGGAACAGCGGAGAAGCTTTTCACGAGAAGCCGGCCAACCAAAATCACCCCGAGAGCGCAGCAACAACCCCAAGAGGTCCCAAAAGACCTCGCCACAACACCCAAAGAACTGCAGGCCTCACTTGCTTCAGTCAAGGTAGGTGTTCATGACTCCACCATAAGAAAGATACTGGGCAAAAATGGCATGCACGGTAGAGTTCCAAGATAAAAAACCACTGCTGAACAAAAGAACAATCAGGTTTTAAGGCTTTTGCCAAAAAACATCTTGATCACCAAAATCTTTGTGAAAATACTCTGTGGTCTGACAAGACAAAAGATAAACTTTCTGGAAAGTGTGTGTCCCACTACGCCTGGTAAAAAAAAAAAACACAGCCTAGTCGAAGTCCTGACCTGAATCCGATTGAGATGCTGTGGTATGACCTTAAAAAGGCAGCTCATGCTGAAAAACCCAACAATGTGGCTGAATTCCAACAATTCTAAAAAGATGAGTGGGCCAGAATCCCTCCATAGCGCTGTCAGAAACTCATTGCAAGTTATCGCAAACGCTTGATTGCAGTTGTTGCTGCTAACGGTGGCCCAACCAGTTATTAGGTTTACGGGCAATCATTTTTTCACATATTGCCATGTAAGTTTGGATTTTTCCCCCTCCATTAATAATAAAATGTTTTATTTAAAAAGAGTATTCCGTGTGGCTCCTTCCCTGAGCCACCACCTTATCGTGTCGGAGGAGTTTGCATGTCCCATTGATCCTAGGAGCTAAGTTGTCGGGGGCTGTCATGCCCCTGGTAGGGTCCCCCATGACAAACAGGTCCTAGGGGAGGGACCAGACAGAGAGTGGCTCAAAAGACCCTGATGATGATTTAAAACATTGGACTTTGTTTTCCCTCGCCCGGTCACGGGTCACCGGGGTCCCCCTTTAGAACCAGGCCTGGAGGTAGGGCACGATGGCAAGCGTCTGGTGGCCGGGCCTACACCCATGGGGCACAGTCGGGCACAGCTTGTAAAAGGTAACGTGGGTCCCCCCTCCCATGAGCTCACCACTCGTAGGAGGGGCCAAAGGGGTCTGGTGCTAAGTGAGCTGGGTGGCGGCCTGAGGTGGAGGCCTTGGCGGTCCAATCTTTGGCTGCAGAAGCTAGTTAGTACGTGGAATGTCACCTCTCTGGCGGGGAAGGAGCCTGAGCTGGTACGTGAGATGGAGAAATTCTGGCTAGATATAGTCGGACTCACCTCAACCCACAGCAAGGGCTCTGGAACCAGTCTTCTCGAGAGGGGCTGGACTTCATTTGGTGTTGCTAGCAATGAGAGGCGACCGGCAGGGGTGGCAATTCCAAGCCTGCATGTTGGAGTTTAACCGTGTAAGCGAGAGGTTAGTTTCCCTATGCCTTCAGGTGGGGGGACGGGTCCTGACTGTTGTTTGTGCTTATGCACCAAACAGCAGTTCAGAATAACGACCCTTTTTGGAGTCCTTAGAGGAAGTATTACAGAGTGTTCCCTCGGGGGATTCCCTTGTTCTACTGGGTGACTTCAACGCTCATGTTGGCTGCGACAGTGAGACCTGGAGAGGTGTGATTGGGAGGAACGGCTCCCCTGATCTTAACCTGAGCGGTGTTTTGTTATTGGACTTCTGTGCTCGTCGCGGATTGCCTATAACGAACACCATGTTCAAGCATAAAGGCGTCCACATGTGCACTTGGCACCAGGACACCCTGGGCCGCAGTTCGATGATTGACTTTGTGGTTGTGTCGCCGGACTTGCGGCCACATGTGGACACTCGGGTGAAGAGAAGGGCGGAGCTGTCAACCGATCACCACCTAGTGGTGAGTTCGTTCCGATGGTGGGGGAGGATGCCGGTCAGACCTGGCAGACCCAAACGGATTGTGAGGGTCTGCTGGGAACGCCTGGCAGAGTTCCCAGTTTCAATCCCACCTGCAGGACAGCTTTGACCAAGTTCCGAAGGAGGCAGAGGACATTGAGTCCGAGTGGGCGATGTTTCGTGCCTCCATTGTCGATGCGGCTGATCGGAGCTGTGGTGCCTGTCGTAGCGGTAATCCCAGAACCCGTTGGTGGACATCATCAGTGAGGGATGCTGTCAAGAGGAAGAAAGAGTCCTATTAGGCCGTTTTGGCCCATTGGACTCTAGAGGCAGCTAACAGGTACCGGCAGGCGAAGCGGTCTGCGGCTCTGGCAGTCACTGAGGCAAAAATTCGGACATAGGAGGAGTTCAGAGAGGCCATGGAAAATGACTTCCGGGCGGGCTTCAAAGAGATTCTGGCCCACCATCCGCCGTCTCAGGAGGGGGAAGCAGTGCACAGTCAACACCGTGTATGGTGGGGACGGTGTGCTGCTGACCTCGAGTCGAGATGTTGTGGACCGGTGGAGGGAATACTTTGAAGACCTCCTCAATCCCACCGACACGTCTTCCAACATGGAAGCATTGCCCGGGGACTCTGAGGCGGGTTCCCTTATCTCTGGGGCTGAGGTTACCAAGGTGGTCAAAAAGCTCCCTAGTGCCAAGGCCCCGGGGGTGGATGTGATCCGCCCGGAGTTCCTTAAGACCATGGATGCAGTGGGCGTCTCTTGGTTGACATGACTCTGCAGCATCGCGTGAACATCGGGGTCAGTACTCCTGGACTGGCAGACTTTGTCACCGATTCTGTTCATTACTTTCATAGACAGAATTTCTCGGCGCAGTCAGGGTGTTGAGGGGTTTCAGTTTAGTGGCCCCAGGATTCAATCTCCGCTTTTTGCAAATGGCGTAGTCCTGCTGGTTTCATCGAGCAGTGACCTTCAACTGTCACTGGATCGATTCGCAGCTGAGGGTGAACGGCTGGGATGAGAATCAGCACCTCCAAATTTGAGTCCATGGTTCTTGCCTCCGCATTGAGAGGAGCCAGATGAGGTGGCCCGGGCATCTGGTTAAGATGCCTCCCGGGCACGTCCAACCGGTAGGAGGCCTCGGGGAAGACCCAGGACACGCTGGGGAGACTATGTCTTTCAGCTGGCCTGGGAACGCCTCGGCATCTGCCGGGAAGAGCTGGACGAAGTGGCCGAGGAGAGGGACGTCTGGGCTTCCCTGCTTAGGCTGCGGCCCCCACGACCCGACCTCGGATAAGCGGAGGAAAATGGATGGATGGATAGAGTATTCCGTGTTCGGTTGTGTTGTCATTGACTAATATTTAAATTTGTTTGATGATCGGAAATATTAAGTGTGACAAAGATGCAAAAAAAATTAAAAATCAGGAAAGGGGTCAATACATTTTGACACCACTGCATATATAAAAATGACTGAGTGGTAGTGTATCAAACTCTCATTGCATAATGATGTGGCATTTCTTTTCTTCAAGCCTCTGCAATGTCATTGCATTTATTTATTTCCAGATTTGCATAAATTTTTTGCCAAGATCTTGTATTGATGACAGAAGACTGACCACTGCACAGTTTTATATGTTTTCCTATTGTCCTTACACTTTTTAAATACTGGACCGTTTTTAATCTGATTTTATTAGTTTCGATGTCCAATAATATCGGATGAAATAACAGTCTGACACACTGTGTGATCTTTCAAAGTACATTAAATTCATCAGACAGCCTTACCTGAGAAATATAAAAACGTGTAATAATACAGTATGAATTTAAAATGAAAAAGACAACTCTTTGAAAGTTTTCCCATTATGCAATGATGAACACGATGAACACATTCATTGGGGCGCTGCACTAACGTCAGCCGCCATCTGAGCACCCTTGGCTCCCTCTGGTGGACTCAGGCACCACTGCATCAATTGCAGCCATTTTCTATGCTGCTTGTCCTCCAATGAAATGATTTGCTCAGACAAAATGCATTATGGGAAAAAAGTGTATTTTATTTTAAATTAAATGTATTGTAATTAATTTATTAATTATAATTGTGTTTAAATTAAATTGTATTGGTGCATGTTTTTATATTTATTAGGTGCACCCTTTGAGTGTTAAGTTACTGTGTGATAAGTTTACTGTTGTTTAAGTTGCTTTGTTGTGTTTAGTGTCTCTTGTAAGATGATACCATCAGTCAGACTGTTGCACTGAGTAATAATCTCCTGCAAGTTTCAATGGGCTGACAAGCTTGTCATGAGTTTATTTGTAGCTACGATTGGCTCTTGTCAAATAAAGATCTCCTTTTTCCTCACTAACTCCTGCCTGCCAATATGCCATTTTATGACGTAAACACATGACTGTGAGGCTTAAATATGTATTTGGTTTTTCCTCCAAACTTAGTAGGTTCAAAATATACACCAGAATTTATGGTAATAATAGGCCACCCACAAAACAACAATCATTCATTAATGTATTTATTTTGGGGGGAAAAAACAATGTTTTGAGAAAACATTGTTTGAACCGTTATGTTTACCACAACTGTATTTAATTTGGTTCTATATGTAAATGTATTTAGTTTAACTGTCTTACTTATTTATAGTAGTTACTATACTTTACTTGACCTTTGGTCATGATTTTTTTCATGACCATGTACTTTGTTGAGACAAAATATTAAAAAAAAAGACACTACAGTTCTCTATAACATTAAATATTGCTGTATTTATCTTATTTTGTGCAAACAATGTTTATTTGTGTAATGCATCCAGTGGCATCACAGACAATAAAATAGAATAGAATAGAAAAGCCTTTATTGTCATTGCACAATAGTTACAATGAAAAATGGCATCATTCCCATGCAGTAAGAGGAAGAACAAGAAAAAGTCATCCTTGATGAAAAAGATACAGATGGGGTGTGTGTGTGTGTGTGTTTGTGTGTGTGTGTTTGCATGTATATGTCTGCATGTGCATGATGAATGAAATGAATGCTGTCTATTTTTGCAAAGTTCTGAAAAATGGATGGCTTGAGGCTGGGCGTTGCTTGTCCATAGTTATACAGGGAGTGTGTGTGGGGGGGGATGGGGGGGTGGGGGGCAGATAAGACAGAGAGCAAAACAGAGAGAGAGCAATGGGCAGAGAGAAATCGTTGCAAGAATCTGTTCTCTGACATGATGCATCCTATTTCATCATTGGAATGCATTTTAAGATGCATTACTGTAACTCATACTGATGCCCTGACTTCAAATTTACGAATTTTAAAGTTGTAAATTAAAGAGATTTAAAGTTGTAAATTTACGACTTTAAAAGTGCAAATTTTACGTGTCATTGTGTCGTAAGTGTCCAAGGATAATTACAGCATAGGAACTTCCCTCTGGCTTCAGACAAGCTTTTATTTAAAATGAGACAGCAAAACAGAGAAGTTGGGCACAAAACAGATTATCTTGGGTTAGCATCATCTCACCGTTACCCTCACGTACCCCGCCCCCTCCACTTAAAGCTAGCTTTTCATAGCTGTCGCAGGCAAGGAATAAAACTTTAATCTAACTTCAGACAAGCTTGTATAGTAATAATAATAATAATGAATTACACTTGTTATGCGCTTTATCAAAGTCTCTCAAAGTGCTTACATTGAGGTCATCATTATTCATTCACACCACACTTGGTGATGGTAAGCCACTATGTAGCCACAGCTGCCCTGGGGCAGACCGACGGAAAGCGAGGCTGCCAGTGTGCGCCATCATACCCTCCGACCACCACAGACACTCACACACACACCACTTTCATACTTGGCAATGTGGGTGAAGTGCCTTGCCTAAAGGCACAAGGAAAGTTTATTTCCTCCCACTGTGGCACCTGGTGTTCCTCTGAGGTCTCCCATCTGAATACTGACCAGGCCCTGCCCAGCTTCTGAGATCTGACGGGATCAGGCTTTGACAGGCAGGTTTGGCCTTTTTGTTTTTATTTATAATAGGACAGCAAAACAGAGCAGTTGGTCACAACCAGGTTAACATGGGCTAGCATCGTCTCACTGCTACACTCTAATACCCTACATACCCTGCACATACGGCTCCCGGTTTCATAGCGGTCTCAGGCAAAGCTTATAAAATGCCATTACGACTTTTATACTCGTACAGTTAAGTTTTTACTTTGGTAACATGACGACCTTTTCTTGTAAATATAAAACATTATTGTCGTAAATTTACAATGTAATTCTTGAAATCTTGATGATTTGAATGCTTTATTTAACAGGCATTGCCCGAGACAGCTATAAACACAGGGGACTTGTGTGACTCTTTACCTTGGTCAAAGGTTTAATTACGACTTTAAATCTAGTATATTTACGACTTTTTTTCTCGTAAAATGACAATATTTAATCTCATAAATTTATGACTTTAAATCTCGTAAAATTACGACTTTTAATATCGCAATCTTGTTTGTATGTTTGTTTTTTTTATGTGGCCCTAATGCACCGTTGTATCTTTTATATGCTACAGCACAGTATGTCATTGTTGGGTAAATAATTAGGGGCTATGTTTATGCGCCAGGCTGTGTTACTCAATGCTGACCCTGCTGGATCTTAAAGGTTGCGAATTGCTAGGGGGGATTGGGGTGGTGGTGAACTGTTAACGTCCCGTGAGACCTGCCAACATGTATGAATTTTTTGTACTCAGCAAGCACATTAACTCTTAAATACGTTTGCTATACTCTGCTTCACTGTTCCCCATTGTGTTGCATTTCACTGGTTTCAGTTTCGTGTTCAGTCTGTACAGATAAAAAAAATACCCATGATCAGTTTTTTAAGAGTATTTCAAATCAGGGGGACATGAAAATATTTCTGTCCCCAAGATGGGGCAAGACTGAAAAAAACTGAGAACCACTTATGTAGTTGGGGGTTCAAGCTGCTCCCTTGCATGCTGAGGGTGCACTTTTGATCCCAACCATGAAGAGCTTCTTTACAAAATAAAAATTTAAAATGTTCATAATGGGGTGGGCTCAGTCTGAACCATAAAAGTGGTCAACATTTTTTTCCCAGCCCACTTGTCTCACTGGGGTCGTGGGGTGTAAATCAGATTAAATGAATTTAATACCAAGTACTAAACAACATCAACTTGCAAAATGTGGCTCTACGGTGAAGGACTGTTTACCTATCTGCCAAGCTCAATATCGTTATTCAGAGAGGGCAGAATAGTACAGATTCTAATGAAAGAAGAATACAAAGAATGCAAAGAAATTCTCACATCTGAAGTTGATCATATAGTTGCTTTTCTTCTGCATCAAAATAGTATAAGTTCAACATCAGATGGTGTTGTAGGAGATTCCAGTAGGGGAGAAATTCCAATGTTTTGGAAGTGCTGGTTTAACTTGTATAAATGTCACTTGGCATGTAGCAGAGAGCGAATGTGTGTATGCGACCTCATTTAACTTGAGAATTATGTGAAAATACTACAGATGATTTTCCTCACCTCATAGCCTTTCAGCGAAGGTCCCACCAGCACCACCGGCCGCATAGAGGGAACCACATCATATGGAGGAACATGTTCAGTCTGCACAAACAGAAATGATGAATTCTGACTAACACATCAAACTGAATAGTATCATCCGATGGACAGAAAATGCATTGGTTATTACAAAGCGTACCTGTTTCTGCTTCTGTTTGGCTTTGAGAGCAAAAAGAGCAAACATCACACAAGAAGAGAGAAAGCTCACGAGGAATAAAATTATTAGTTGGTAAATAAAAAAATCTGTTTATTAGTGCCTTAACATGAAAATATGTATTTGTTTCTGAGCTAAAATGAAGCACTTAGGGGTCCTCTCAAGCAACCATAAAGCTTAATTTACTGTTATGATGACGGGATGGGACAACTCTCGGTTGGCACATTGACCCTCTGGGGGCCTACCAACTGGACTGACTTACCTGCAGATGGAGGAGTGGATCTCCAGCCCCCGGATGACGCATTCCCTCCTTTCCTGCAGAGCGACATAATGCAGAGTGTCACCATGAGCAAACTCCCTCAGGTGGCAAATCAGAGAAAAGCATTTGCAAAGCAGAGAGACAAATGAGCTACGAGCTCTGTCAACAATGAAACCTTCATTAAAAGGTTTGGTGGAAATGTGGCCAACTGTGGGCTATTGACAGCAGGCTGCTCATGTAGAAGACACAGAGTCGACACTTGAACTCTGACCTTGCTGCAGCTTTCTGCTCCTGTTTTATTCTGATGGCCTCCAGTTTGACAGGGCTCGGGATGAAAGTGATGTCAGCTCCTTCCTTCACCATTCGACCAATCCACCAATCATTGTTGTATTTCTGCATGACAGCAAACACAATATGCTTTTCATACCTCTGAGGACTCATTATGCGCGAGGTGTAAAATGTGGTATGCCAAACCTTTGGTACTAAGGAAGCAAAGATGGTAGAGATTGAAAAACGACCTCTCACCTCTTTTATGTGCAGAAAGTCTTTGGTTTCAAAATTAATGGCTGCACCTTGGACTGGGCAATCTTCATCCAGGGCCCCACAATAACTAACATTTGTTTTCACTGCAAAGGCCACTGGTTTGGACTGTTGAGAGACAGCACATACCAAATATAGCGCAAAGATGGCTAATAAACTGGCTTTACTGTATTTGACTTCCCCAACTGGCGAACCCTGACTAATTGTAAGTGAATGCTTTGACCTCTGACCCTCAAGTTCTTACCTTGGCTCTCTCTAGCTGTAGCTGGGCCTGGCGCTCGGCTTCACGCCGAGACGCCTCCTGGTCTTCCTCCAGGGACAGGTCGGAGTCAGAGGGTCGACTAGTGTAGGAATCGGCTGAACCCTAAGATAGAATGCCTAGTTTTAAATGAGCGATAAAAAATACAGGTATTTCCAGTGTTCATATAATATTTATATCATGCTGCTAAACAGAGCTGCTAAGATGATTGTCCTTCTACAACAACAATTAACGTGTATTCCTCTATTCTATCTGTTTAGCCCAAAAGCCAAAAGAAAAACAGCCAGGAATTAGGTGTTTTATGACATCACTAAAATGTAACTGCACTGGACATCTCGTGAGCCCACGATACATGTATTGTAATACATACATTTAATTTGATCTTCACCCCCCAAAAATAGCTGTCAGTGGCTGAGGCAAGAAGAATATATCTGAATGAGCAGAAACAAAACTTGAAACAGAACTGCTGCTAAGTGTGTGGAAGACAGATAATAAGTCTTGTCAAGTGACCTAGAAGCTATACCTGTATTGACCACTAGTGGTAGCCAAAATGCAATAAAGAATACTAGTGCAAGTGTCTATTGGGGGGAAGTATAGATAAAATGGTGGGTTAAAACACAACACATCAAGGAACAGGGAACAGTCTTAACAGTCATCCTTAAAGAATATTGTCCTTATATTCATTGTTGTCTGCTTGTATGCCCTTGCTAATCTGTCCTAATAAAACCTGTCATCTATTGCAACTAAACAGATGCAGAGTTGTCGTTCAGCATTTTCTGTGATACAAAAGAGTAAGCGGTGTGATACAGATTAAATTCCTTGGAGGTTGTTCCGGTACTTGGTCCCTCTTTATTGCTAGCAGGTAGGTAAATTATCCCAGGTCGTTTCTAAGAGCAACAAACCATTTAGAGGGGCAGCAGTCGTAAAAGGCAGAGGGTCCAGGGTCGCTCACGACCAAAACTAGTGGAGCGGTTACTCTGGTCGTGTGTGATTCGGGTGCAGCGGGGCCGCCTTTGCCAAAGTCAAGGCTGTGAGAACCTGGGTGAGTTCCCCTCACCCCTGACTATGAAGGTCTCCAACCCTCAACGGGGGAGATTTAACCCTTTACATGGAGTAGTCAGGTCAGGGAGGTGCGCCTGCCTCGTCTCGCACGAGGACGGGGTAAGGGTCTTACACCACCTGGGTAACAAGGGTTTAGACAGTCTATACAGTGCGAGATGAGAACAATGCGCCCCAAATCACACCTTGCATTTTTGTCAGATCCATAGTGAAGAACCAAACTGATTCAAGGTAGACGAGTTTCTAAGTTAATCCTAGCCGCATAATCAGGGGGCTTGATTTAAGAAAAATGTTCTGAAAAGACTGGGATATAAGTTAAGTAATATGAAAATAATATCAAACCTGACCAATGTGAAAACAAGCACAGGTGTAAAAAGGCACTGACATGGCACTGACGGGTAATAAAGTTACGATTAAAACAACAAATAACATAAAATATTAATCTTTGTCCATTAAAAAGTTAGAAATGTACTTTATTTTTAGTATGATTCCAAACATGTAAAACATTTTCCCAAGTAATACATCCCTGCACATTTCAAAATTTATGGCAAAACAAAACAGAAATGGGGGGGCCTGTGAGCAGAGTCTACCGCAGGGTAGGGTGTGTCCCTTTCTTTTTGTCAGCATGTCACCACAATAATGTGTGCAGAAACATTAACTATACACCATGACTTTCTATAGTCCGTGTAAGGTCTTTCTGTAAGGGTGACATCATTCCATTCCATTCCATTCCATTTTCCTCTGCTTATCCGGGTCCGGGTCGCGGGGGCAGCAGTTTCCGTAGGGAAGTCCAGACTTCCCAGTCCCTGGCGACCTCTTCCAGCTCCACCGGGAGGACACCAAGGCATTCCCAGGCCAGCTGTGAGACATAGTCCCTCCAGCGTGTCCTAGGTCTTCCCCGGGGCCTTCTCCTGACTGGGCATGCCCGAAACACCTCACCAGGGAGGCACCCGAGAGGCATCCGGACTAGATGCCCGAGCAAACCGACTCCTCTCGATGTGAAGGAGCAGCGGCTCTACTCTGAGCTCCTCCCGGATGGCCGAGCTCCTCACCCTATCTCTTAGGGTGAGTCCAGCCACCCTACGAAGGAAACTCATTTCCGCCGCTTGTATCCGCGATATCATTCTTTCGGTCATGACCCATAACTCATGACCATAGGTGAGGGTGGGAACGTAGATCGATCGGTAAACAGAGAGCTTTGCCTTCCGGCTCAGCTCTCTCTTCACCACGACGGTCCGGTACAGCGACCGCATTACTGCTGACGCTGCACCGATCCGTCTGTCAATCTCACGCTCCAACCTTCCCTCACTCGTGAACAAGAACCCGAGATACTTGAACTCCTCCACCTGAGGCAAGACCTCACTCCCAACCCGGAGGGTACAGTCCACCCGTTTCCGACTGAGAACCATGGCCTCGGATTTGGAGGTGCTGAGTCTCATCCCAGAAGCTTCACACTCAGCTGCAAACCGCTCCAGTAAACGCTGAAGGTCACAGCCTGATGAGGCCATAAGGACCACATCGTCTGCAAATAGCAGAGACGAGATCCTAAGGTCACCAAGCTGGACTCCCTCAACACCTTGACTGCGCCTAGAAATTCTGTCCATGAAGATTATGAACAGAATCGGTGACAAAGGGCAGCCTTGGCGGAGGCCAACGTTCACCGGAAACAAGCTTGACTTGCCATCATTGACATCATTGTTCTTGCTAATCGGAAAATTCAATAATTCATTCATTTTCTATGCCGCTTATCCTCATTAGGGTCGCGGGTATGCTGGAGCCTATCCTAGCTGACTTTTGGGCGGGAGGCGGGGTACACCCTGGACTGTTCAGTCAATCGCAGAAAAGACATACAACCATTCACACTCTAACGGACAATTTACAGTCGCCAATTAAGCTAACATGCATATTTTTGGAATGTGGGAGGAAACCGGAGTACCTGGAGAAAACCCACACACGCACGAGGAGAACATGCAAACTCCACACAGAGATTACCAACGGAGATTCGAACCCTGAACCTCCTGACTGTGAGGCCAACATGCTAAAGTAATACACTGGATTTAACTGAGCAAATAGGTACGAGGTTGTTGCAGTTGGTCAGGTCTAGGTTCAGCAACACTATGTGCTCAAAGAATGAGGTCAGCTGACTACCTGAATATACTGAATGACGGGTTATTCCATCAAGGAATTTTTTCTTCCCTGATGGCACGGGCATATTCCAAGATGACAATGCCAGGATTTATCAAGCTCATATTGTGAACGTCTCGGCATCCGCTGGGAAGAGCTAGACGAAGTGGCCGGGGAGAGGGACCTCTGGGCTTCCTTGCTTAAGTTGCAGGCCCCCGCGACCTGACCTCGGATAAGGGGAAGAAAATGGATGGATGGATGGATGGATGGATGGTTCAGGGAGCATGAGACATCATTTTCACACATGGAGTCCAGACCTTAACCCCAATGAAAATCTTTGGGATGTGCTGGAGAAGGCTTTGCGTAGCGAGCAGACTCTACCATCATCAATGCAAGATCTTGGTGAAAAATGAATGCAACACTGGATGGAAATAAATCTTTATTTTGGTTGTAGTTTGCAGCGAAAAGCCCAGCCATCCAAGTGGTTTCTATCCTGTTAAGTGTCACAGGGAACATGGAGCCTATTCCTGGTGATTTAGGCCAGGCAAGGCAAGGCAGCAGAGTTCGTAAAAAGAAGAAATCACTTCATAAAATCCTTCCATAAAAACTAGGGATGTCCAATAATATCGGTCGGACGGTATTAGCATAATTTGTGATATCGGAAAGAATCGTTATCGTTTTTTTGAACGATAATGAAAGTCCGATAATGCAATGCCTGGGTTGCCCCAAATATACTACCGGAGTGGCTTGCGGGGTCCTGAGACATTTACCGGTGTGTGATTGGTGACCTCATCAAACTGCACCCGCAGGCAAATTAACAACAACACTGTCGTGGCTAACGAGCCCCCTCGCTCCTTGCTACACAATTTGTCGCTGGTCTGGATAGTTTCACCTATGCGTAACAAAACTGCAATTTGTAACAATTGAAAGGCGAGGGGAACCAAGACTTCGTCCTCCATCACTTCAAATTGAATCGCTCACATCAGAAAGAACCATTGCGAGGTACACGAAGCATTTGTGCAAGACGCCGGTGTGATGTAAAAATAGTTTGGGGAAAAACCGGCTGCATATATCAGCATCGGTTGATATCGGAATCGGAAATTAAGTGTTTGGACAATATCGGCATATCGAATTTCGGCAAAAACTCAATATCGGACATCTCTAATAAAAACATTAAATCATTCGCCCTGCCAGTCACACAGCGAGTCTACAGCTTTTACATTATAAGACAAGGTACCTAGGGAGGACCTACACAAGCACAGGAAGAAGATGCCAACTCCACTCAGAAAGTTAACGTTAATAACATTAAAAAAATGACAAAACTAATAATAAATACAAGTGAATGAAGTGTTTTTGTTGCAGCTCCCAGTAAATGCAGGTGTACCTAATATTGCGGCTGCTGATCATTCAGCTTAGCAAAAATGCAGCATTAGCACAAGTGAAAAAACTGTCCTGTGAAAACTGCTTGTAGATTGTAAGAAAATGACAGTGAAAAGCCCTGACATTCAACAGATGGGACGCCCAGTGAGGTGCGAGTTCAAAGCAGAGCATCCACTGCAAGTCCGAGCCCGGCTGACGAGTGTGCAGCACGGCCAAGGAGAGCAAGGGAGGCGAGGGAAGAAGAAGTGGCGAGATGCCGGCAAAGTGAGTGAGGTAGAATATACATCTGATAGCAGAGGGAAGGGAAGGGAAAGAAGGCAGACGCAGTATCGGGAGAAGATTGCATGCGACCAGATGCAACAACGACAGCAGCATCACAACATACCTTGTTGCAGATCAGTCCTGTAGCGCTGGAGTCAGACATGATTCTCCTGCCAGCACTCCCCCCACCACCCAGAGTAGGTGGAACCCTCCTCTCCCCAGTGGTTACCATCAGCCTAAGAGCTTCACAGCTGGCATTTCTGTGCTGCCTCAACACTCATTCCCTTCATAGAAACTGCAACTGCTGTGTGTACAATGGCACAGCATCAGCTCCACCCTTATGTAGATCTGCCTCTCCAGCATCACATGAGCTTTTTTCAAGCATTTCCAGCCAGTCTGTCGTACAGGCTAGTCGTGTGACTTATCCTTGACTGGGCACTGAGGGAGAAGTTCTATAAATAAGAGACAACAAAGACTGAGCCCTTATGTAAGCTGCTGTAAGCTAAATGATGATGACAATAACTAAGCAAGGAAGGGTCCGCATTTGTGTTTATCATTCATCCGCCATTTGGGATGCACAATTTGGCATAAGCTTCGAAAAGGGTGACTAATGAAAGATAAACAAAGAAAGTGTGAGACGGCATTGGGCCACCATGAGACAGAGAACAGCTGCCAAGTGCTTAGGAGAGATTCTATCTAGATCTCTATTGAATGATAAACATTCTATCAAAAATATGTTACATTTGTTTTGAATAATGTCAGTGCAGCACCAACTTCCTTTGTTTGTTTGTGGCCAATTATCTGGCTGGAATTCTGGACACTACAACTTGGAATTGTTAGATATTCTCCCAATGATTGATTAAATTCATAATAATAATAATATCACATCATCTCATCTAGATCTTGCGTGAATCTTGTCTAGATCATCTAGTCTAGATTAGACCTCATCTAATCTAGATCTTGTATTGTATTTTTGTGTAAACAGGATCAGAAGCTTGAATATCAATCCATTTTGCGGCTTAATCTGATCCAGCACATTTAAATATAAACTGGAATGTTTGACACTTTAACACACTGACGGCCTTCAGACAGCAATGCCAAAACAACAAATTACCAACAACACTTAACACTTAACCGTTTTCTTTGTAAGAATTAGGGTGAGGAGCTTGGCCATCCGGGAGGGGCTCAGAGTAGAGCTGCTGCTCCTTCACATTGAGAGGAGCCAGTTGAAGTAACACAGTTACAATACTGCATAATCGCTGTATTGTAACACTTGCATTACAGTAATCCCTGGTTTGTTGCTGATAATTGATTCCACACCGGACCGTGATAAATGTATTTCCACAAAATATGATTCCTAATTTATAGGTCAAATATTTTTGCAGTTACGATAATAGAAAACCTGTTTACAACCTTCTAAATATGTTTTTTTTTAAACAGTATTAAAGCCCTTTGAAAACCAAATAACACCACTAGTTTGTATTACCCACTTGTAATGTCAATTTGATCCGATCTGGTACCAATCTTTTTCTTTTTTTTAATAAACATGATACAAAAATTAATTTGTGTAATTGAATATGGTTAATAAAATAGCTCTTCAAAGCATCAAAAATAATCCAACCTAAACATTGCAGAATGAAATGTTTTTATTACACAGTGTGGCCAACAATAGGGTTCGGCTTTTCTAACCTCAGTGAATCAGGTCCCTAATGGAAAATAAAAGTCCATCCAAAAAAAGATAAACATGGGCGTGCAAAATAAAGCAGAGTTGTGCATATTGAGTTGTAAGCTGCAGTTTAGTGCAGCCCATACTGATCCTGAGGATTGGATCGAGACATCCCTACTAGCTGACAGCTAATTTGTGCCACCTTATTCACAAGCGAACAGTATTGCACTCGGAAGTCTCTCATGGGTCTCTCATTTACACAGGAAGACACACTGTCAACCTTGCAATCCTACTTACACTTACACTCCTACACACTCGTTAGCTCCAAAGAGTGAGATGTGAGATGCTTTTTCCAATGGAGTTCAGCTGCTTGATCAAACTTACTAAAAATTTGCCAGATCCAGACATCAGACTTCAAAATTTGATATTAGCATCCACTTAAGTACCCCAAATAACTACTACTGAATCTGCATTCTAAGTATCACAGGAACTGTAGTTCTTTTAGCCATAAATTAGCCACGTTATTCTTTAGGGTGCTGGGTTCAAAGCATGTGAAAAAAGTAGTGGCTTATCATCTGAAATTTACGGTAAACACTTGACTGAATCACACATTTTGCCGAACACACAAAGTAAATATAATATAATATTAAAGTTAATATAATCAAGAAATAAAATTTAATCAATAAATTTGGCAAAATCTAGGGTTTTGTAGAGTTGTTTCTTGCGGTTATCCAATGTCGGGTCACTAAGGACAGCAGCCTAAACAGGAAAGCCCACACTTCCCTCTCCCTGGCTACTTTGTTCAGCTCCTCCCGGTGGATCTTGAGGCATTCCCAGGCCAGTTCAGAGACATAGTCTTTCTAATGTGTCTTGGGTCTTCCCCGCAGTCTCCTACTGGTCGGACGTGCCCCGAACTGGGAGGTGTCCAGGAGGCATCCTGATCAACTGCCCAAGCCACCATTTCGGCAACTTATCCTAAAGCTCAGGACCATTGGTAAGGTTAGAAACGTAGATTGGCCGGTAAATTGAGATGTTTGCCATCCGGCTCAGCTACCTTTTCAACACAACAGACCAGTGCAGAGTCCAAATCACTCCAGACGCCACGGCCAATTGATCTCGCATTCCATCCCCAAGGTAATTAAACTTGTCCAGTCGGGGTAGGATCTTATCCCTAACCCGGAAATGGCACTCCACCCTTTTCAGGACGAGAACCATGCTCTTGGATTAGCAAGTGCTTATTCTCATCGGCTCAATAAGTATTGTACTTGCGTGTGAATTGAAACAATATGCTAGTAGAAGGTTTCTTTGCACCTGCCAAATTTTGTTTTTTTTTCACAATAACATTGTCCACGCCCGGTTGGGAATCATTTGAATTTCTACAGTTCCAATTCCTCGTTTCGATTCTCTTTTTCCTATTCTTTTAAAAGTCAGGGATAAAAGTTTGCATGGTTTAAATGAGGGGGCTAACCAGAGTTATTCTTGGACAAAATGTGTAAACTTCTCAGTTATTTTTTTAATGATACAATCGTTTAAAACTTTACTATGTATGAACAGCGCTATTTCCAACCAGTATATACTGTAAGTGAAACATTCAACTTGAATTTAAATGTTATAAAGTTTCTTTTAATAGGGGTACACTTTCACAAAAGATGTTTAACTTTCAAAAGTAGTATACGTTGTTTGCTGCCTCAGTGTTGGGGTAGGCTATTTTTTATGATATCCTATATTTTGTTAACACAAGTAAACAGTAAACACCATGAACGCTCACACATTCATGGTGTAGAAACGGAATGTTAGTTCCGGTTCCCATCCATGCTCGACGCTCGATTCACAACCCCAGTGCCCGTGGACTTATATTTTTGTTATATTTTGTTTAAGGCTGTCAATCAGTCAAAATATTTAATCGCAAATATCACATTTTCAAATTCCGTCCATCCATCCATTTCTTCCGCCTATCCGAGGTCGGGACGCGGGGGCAGCAACCTAAGCAGGGAAGCCCAGAAATCCCTCTCCCCGGCCACTTCGTCCAGCTCTTCCCAGCGGATGCCGAGGCGTTCCCAGGCCAGCTGAGAGACATTGTCTCTCCAACGTATCCTGGGTCTTCCCTGAGGCCTCCTACCGATTGGACGTGCGCTGAACACCTCCCCAGGAAGGCGTTTGGGAGGCATTCTAACCAGATGCCCGAGCCATCTCATCTGACTCCTCTCAATGCGGAGGAGCAGCGGTTCTACTCCGAGTCTCTCCCGGACAACAGTGCTTCTCACCCTATCTCTAAGGGAGAGCCCATCCACCCTGCGGAGAAAACTCATTTCAGCCGCTTGTACCCGCGATCTTGTCCTTTCGGTCACTACCCAAAGCTCATGACCATAGGTGAGGGTAGGGACGTAGATCGACCGGTAAATCGAGAGCTTTGCCTTTTGGCTCAGCTCTCTTTTCACCACGACAGATCGGTGCAGAGTCCGCATCACTGCAGATGTCGCACCAATCCGCCTGTCCATCTCGCGTTCCATTCTTCCATCACTCGTGAACAAGACCCCGAGGTACTTAAACTCCTCCACTTGAGGCAGGACCTCATCCCCGACCCAGAGATGGCACTCCACCCTTTTCCGAGCGAGAATCATGGACTCGGACTTGGAGGTGCTGATTCTCATTCCAGCCGCTTCACACTCAGCTGCGAACCGATCTAGTGAGAGTTGAAGGTCACTGCTCGATGAAGCCAACAGGACCACATCATCTGCAAAAAGCAGAGATCGAATCCTGCGGCCACCAAACTGAAACCCCTCAACGCCCTGGCTGCGCCTAGAAATTCTGTCCATGAAAGTAGTAACCAGAATCGGTGACAAAGGGCAGCCCTGGCGGAGACCAACCCTTACTGGCCACCAAGGAGCTTTTTGACCACCTCGGTGACCTCAGCCCCAGAGATAGGCGAACCCGACTCAGAGTCCCCAGGCACTGCTTCAATGTTGGCGGGCTGGTTGGTGGGATTGAGGAGGTCTTCAAAGTATTCCCTCCACCGGTCCACAACATCTCCAGTCGAGTTCAGCAGCACATCGTCCCCACCATACACGGTGTTGACTGTGCACTGCTTCCCCCGCCGGAGAGGGCGGACGGTGGTCCAGAATCTCTTTGAAGCCATCCGGGAGTCGTTTTCCATGGCCTCTCCGAACTTCTCCCATGTCCGGGTTTTTGCCTCAGCGACCGCCAGAGCTGCAGACCGCTTGGCCTTCCGGTACCTGTCAGCTGCCTCCAGAGTCCCATGGGCCAAAACGGCCTGTTAGGACTCTTTCTACAGCTTGACGGCATCCCTCACCACAGGTGTCCACCAACGGGTTCTGGGATTACCGCCACGACAGGCACCGACCACCTTACGGCCACAGCTCCAAATGGAGGCACGAAACATCGCCCACTCGGATTCAATGTCCGCTGCCTCCCTCGGAACATGGTCAAAGCTCTCCCGTAGGTGGGAGTTGAAACTCCTTCTCACAGAGGACTCTGCCAGGCGTTCCCAGCAGACCCTCACAATGCGTTTGGGTCTGCCAGGTCTGACCGGCATCATCCCCTAGTACAATGTACACACATCAGGCCGGCCGTTCCTCCCAATCACACCTCTCCAGGTCTCACTGTCGTTGCCAACATGAGCGTTGAAGTCACCCAGCAGAACAAGGGAATCCCCCGAGGGAGCACTCTCTAGTACTTCCTCTAAGGACTCCAAAAAGGGCGGGTATTCTGAACTGCCGTTTGGTGCATAAGCGCAAACAACAGTCAGGACCCGTCCCACCACCCGAAGGCGTAGGGAAACTACCCTCTCATTTACTGGGTTAAACTCCAACGTGCAGGCCGGGGGGCAACAAGAATTGCCACCCTTGCTCGTCGCCTCTCATTGCTGGCAACACCAGAGTGGAATGAAGTCCAGCGCCTCTCCAGAGGACTGGTTCCAGAGCCCTTGCCGTGCGTTGAGGTGAGCCGGCTATATCTAGCCGGAATTTCTCCACTTCACGCACCAGCTCAGGCTCCTTCCCCGCCAGAGAGGTGATATTCCACGTACCGACAACTAGCTTCTGTAGCAGAGGATCGGACCGCCAAGGCCTCTGCCTCCGGCCGCTACCCAGCTATTTTTGCACCCGACCCCTTTGGCCCCTCCCACGAGTGGTGAGCTCATGGGAGGGGGGACCCACGTTACCTTTTCAGGCTGTGCCCGACTGGGCCCAATGGGTGCAGGCCCGGCCTGCTGCCTGATGGCCCGGCCACCAGACGCTCGCAATCGTGCCCCGCCTCTGGGCCTGGCTCCAGAAGAGAGCCCTGGTGACCCGCGTCCGGGCGAGGGAAAACGAAGTCCAATTGTATCATTCATCATTAGGGTCTTTTCAGCCACTCTTTGTCTGGTCCATCCTCTAGGACCTGTTTGTCATGGGTGACCCTACCAGGGTCATGACAGCCCCCGACAACTTAGCTCCTAGGATCATTGGGACACGCAAACTCCTCCACCACGATAAGGTGGTGACTCAGGGAGGAGATTTTGAAATTCAAAATTCAAATTCAAATGTATTTGTAGAGCGCCAAATCACAACAGCAGTCATCTCATGGCACTTTACACATGAAGGTCACAGAGAGCCAACTGAAATCCCACATGAGCAAGCACTTGGCGACAGAGGTGAGGGGAAGAAACCTTGGACAGAACCCAGGGGCGTCGAGTCTGTCTCGACGGGTTGGGCTGAGATATAAAAATAATAGGTTTTTATGTATAACTACTGTAGAAAAACTCTCAGAGAGCACAGACCTCCGCCATGCGTCTTAGTCCCCCCCATATTGTAATTCACACAAAAATAGTAATCCTACTTTTTTTGGATCAGTCTGTGATATTTTGTAGAACCTGTTGGAAACGTCCTGTAATTTTTTTCCCTAGTGCTCTAAACATTTTTGGTGTATTTATATGCACAAATGCCAAAAATTTTCCAATTTGGCAATGTTAAAGAATCCTGTTAAAAGTTCCTGGATCAACCCTGAAATTTAATCAGGGTTAATCTTCTATATCCTATTCCTGACAATTCCTGAATATTTCATCCAAATCCATTCATAATTTTTCATGTTATTTTGCTTGTGCTTCGCGGAGATAAGCAGGGATGTAAATATCTTTGTAGTCAATGCTTCCATACATATCTAGATACACAAGAATTTGATACATTCTACAACGGTACGATTCGGTTCAATGTTATTCAACGACTGTCGATGTAGACATTAATCCTATATTACAGTCTATATAACATTCTATTCCATTCCATTCCATTTTCCTCCGCTTATCCGGGTCCGGGTCGCGGGGGCAGCAGTTTCCGTAGGGAAGTCCAGACTTCCCGGTCCCCGGCGACCTCTTCCAGCTCCACCGGGAGGACACCAAGGCGTTCCCAGGCCAGCTGTGAGACATAGTCCCTCCAGCGTGTCCTAGGTCTTCCCCGGGGCCTTCTCCCGGCTGGGCATGCCCGAAACACCTCACCAGGGAGGCGCCCGGGAGGCATCCGGACTAGATGCCCGGGCCACCTCAACTGGCTCCTCTCGATGTGAAGGAGCAGCGGCTCTACTCTGAGCTCCTCCCGGATGGCCGAGCTCCTCACCCTATCTCTTAGGGTAAGTCCAGCCACCCTACGGAGGAAACTCATTTCCACCACTCGTATCCGCGATCTCGTTCTTTAGGTCATGACCCATAACTCATGACCATAGGTGAGGGTGGGAACGTAGATCGATCGGTAAACAGAAAGCTTTGCCTTCCGGCTCAGCTCTCTCTTCACCACGACGGTCCGGTACAGCGACCTCATTACTGCGGATGCTGCACCGATCCGTCTGTCGATCTCACGCTCACACCTTCCCTCACTCGTAAACAAGAACCCGAGATACTTGAACTCCTCCACCTGAACTTTCTTTGCAACACGTAAACTGTGTTGCAAAGAAAGTGGACCAAATTTCATACAAAAAGTTTGACCGTACAAACAATGAAATAAACACAAAGGGCTTTAAGGTAAATAACACTGCAAAATAACATTAACTAATAATTAAATATGTGTATCTTTAAAAGCAAAGCTGCAACAGAACATCCTCTTTGAGTTTTAGATTTTCTTGGTATTGTTGTAGCTCACTGTGAGTTTTGCTTGACTTTGTCACACAGCTTTTTGCTTATCTTTGAGTAAAATCTCTGCAGCAGAAGCACTCTTTGACAACAGTCAGTGAAAGATTTTTTGTTTTGCTCCAATATGCATACAATCTTTGGTGAATACTCATTTGCACATTGTTGTGCTGTAAATTAATGTTTCATGAGTTTTATGCAGATTTTTCTTACTGGACTCAAAGCAACGTTATTTACATCAAACCTTGGTGGATACTTACCCTCGTATGATGTGTGTTTTGTCAGGTAACGTCGCGTCACATTTGCCCTTTTGACCAGCACTACAGTTTCAGGGCATATGCAACATTGGGCTTTGGCGCTGGATTCAGGAGGAATAAACTCATATTGGTCCATCCATTTACTTTTAAATGTTTGTTTTTTTTCAACCTTTCATTCTCATGAGCAAGCCACTGGTCTCTCATTCACTTCCTGGCAAGTATACAAAAAATGTAATTGGCCCATTTTGAGTGACGTCACTACGTTTGCTGTCACGTACCCTTAGCCTAGCAACTTGCAATGAGTCTCCTACAGTGTAATTTTGGCCCACTCATCTTTGCAGAATTGTTGTAATTCAGCCACATTGGAAGGTTTTCCAGCATGCACCGCATTTTTAAGGTCATGCCAGAGCATCTCATTAGGATTCAGGTCAGGACTTCATTTTGTTTTTCTTAAGCCATTCAGAGGTGGACTTACTGGTGTGTTTTGGATCATGGTCCTGCTGCAGACCCCAAGTTTGTTCCAGCTTGAGGTCATGGACAGATGGACGGAGATTCTCCTTCAGGATTGTTTGGGTGACTGCAGAATTTGTGGTTTATTTTATCAGAGCAAGCCTTCCAGGTCTTGATACAGCACAACATCCCAAGACGCAATATGTAATGGGACTTGCATCTGCCAAAAAGTTAAACTTTTGCCTTGTCAGACTACAGAGTATTTTCCCAACTGTCAAGATGTTTTCTGCCAAACTGAGATGAGACTTAATGTTCTTTTTGTTCAGCAGTGGTTTTTATCTTGGGACTCGTTTTTTCCCAGTGTCTTTTTAATGTTGGAGTCATAAACACTGACCTTAACTGAGGGAAGTGAGGCCTGCACCTTTTTGGATGTTGTTGTGGGGTATTTTGTGACCTTTGAATGAGTGGTGGTTGTAATCTTGCGATAATTTTGGGTGGCAGGCCCTCCCGTTGTTCGCTGGAGCTTCAGAAATGACTTTGTAACTTTTACGTTTTAACAAGGGGAAATCACGTTTCACACACGGCCATGTCGGTGGGGATTTTTTTTCTCCCTTAATAATCAAACACTTCATTGAAAAACTGCATTTTGTGTTCAATCGTGTTGTCATCGGCAAATTTTAACATTTCTTGAATGAGTGAAATAGTTGTGTGATAAAAAAGCAAGAAAAGAAATCAGGAAGGGGAAAATCACAATTTCACACCACACAATACACAACACCGCCCTATACTATATCAACAACAAAACAAAACAAATGTGACAGGACTCAAACATTCGCAACACCAGCAGTGCTTTGTGAGTTATTGTGCTAACATTTTAACAGGAACATCATGCGATTGAATGGCGACCAGTCCGGGGTGTACCCAGCCTCTCGCCCAAAGTCAGCTGACCAGCACACCCCGATAAGCGGCATAGAAAATGGATGGATGGATCATGCTAAGGTAGCTTAGGATGGAGGGCCGCCATGTCAGAAAAAAAAGAACTTTTAAAGTGAACCTCATCTCTCAAAAGTGGAGTGAACCAGTGAGGGAGATTTCTTTTTAATCATGTTTGGTAGTCATAATCAGTTTCTCGTGACACAACATTTTGCATAATATGCAACCTTTAAATAACCATGTCGCATCAGCCACCAGTCAGTACATGCTAATGTAAACATCTTTTGATTTTTAAACCATGTGTAGAAAGAGCGTGACTTCAAATGATCCAACGATCAGCACCGTCAGTACAGTAACAAGAAATAGAGTGAGAAAGAGTGGCACCCTGCACCAGGAGAATGCAGCAGTGAGTCAGCAGCAGCCATCGCCAGTCTGATGTCTTAACAGGGCAGAGAGGAAGAGGCCTCCATAGCAGGAGACGGTCTCGTTGATCCTGGCCAGCCTGGGTTGTACGTTGACTCTCACAGCAGCCCGAGGCACTGAAGACCCTACTTTGGTGTCCATTATGCTCTCTCTCTGTCTCTGGCTCTCTCTCAACAGCCTCATGCAATGTAAGAATGAAGTGCACTCCACCAGAGCTTTTAGCAGAACATGTCTCAGGGCTTTCTGCAATGGATTTTATAATGAAAGGGAAGCCGGCAGGCAAGAACACACTGTAGCAAGTATCTCCCTCACATATTATTTTCCTCATTAGTACTGAAAATCAAGCATAAATTGGGGAATAGTGCCTCCAACACAGGAGATGGGGATCGAATGAATAACAACAGAAGGCAAGAGACAAACAGAAACAAAGACAGGACATGTTGTGTAAAAATGATTTAACAATAAATGTAGGATTATCATTTGAAAATAGTCTGCTTTGCCTGCCTAATCCAAAATGCAACAAAAGAGGATGATACAATCAAGACCAGCAGGAAGGAGTGAGGAATAACAGGGAGATGGAAGAACAATAGCACAAGCTTTTATTTTTTTTTACTGTTCACTCCATCTAATTATAGCTCTGCTCTCCTCCCTCATCCTCATATCCTCCATTGCTTTGCTCTCCATCCGTCCTTTTTCCTCATACATTCCTCCTTTCCGCTCCACTCCAACCTCTCCTCATTCCTCCCCTTCTTGTGCTCTATCCTCTCCCATTTCATCACGTCTCCATTTCCTCTCCTCGTTTCTCACAAGAGGTTGGGGTGCGGGTTGTCAAAGTTCGCTGACTTTTGATGAATTCCCTCCAGAAGGATGCAAAGCAGATTTGGGACAGGCTCAGCTATATTGTCAGATAGCCCATCTGAATGTAAACTCCAACGCCTCAATAGGGAACACAAACAGACAGCGACTGAGGCTGCTGGATACTTATATTACATCCTGCAGTATTGTTTTATCCTCTTGGTACTGTCATGCAGGTGTGTGATTGTTTCTTTTTTAAGCCCTTTACACAAGAGCCCCCAACATAAGGACAAAAAGAGATATGCAGACGGAAAACCTAAGACAAATGAAAATGCGGTGGAAAGAGCTAAGATATTAAAACAACTCTAATATTTAGATCTTATTGGATTGTCTTTTGTTTAACCTGCAGTGCTTAAATATGTTCTATATTGTTTGTAATTATGTTCGACATTGTTCGTTTAATTAAACAGGCTGTTGGAATTTGGAAAAAATACATTTAATGTTCATGGCGAGAGCAATTTACTGTTCAGAAAAAAGGCCTTTCCAGAAGTGATGTCGGCGAAGGCATATATGTCTGGGGGCGCGGCAAAAGGTTTATTTAAACAGTTATCTTGCCAAATTGTTGCCGCTAGCTGTTCACAGTGTCTGAGTGTTGGTTTCATTTTCCAAACTACGAAGGTTTAAGACTACAAGTACAACGAACAAAGCAAGTACAAAGAACAAGAGACAAATGAACGCTGTGTTTATTTCACCAAAGACTGCTGAGAAAGAACACCATTTGGCGTACAAGTATGGTAAAAACCATTTTGGATGCAAGAAGTGTGAATGTTCGTCTATATTTGCCTTGCGATTGACTGGCGACCAGTCCAGGGTGTACCCCGCCTCTCGCTCAAAGCCAGGTGGGCTCCAGCATACCCGCCACCCTAATGAGGATAGGGGCTACAGAAAATTAAAGAATGAAAAAAGGACGCAATTCTTGATGCTACGCTACACAGGAAGGGACAAGACAAACCCCTTCAAAGTGGCCACAGCACAATAAGTTGTGTCTTATTTCTATGAAGAAGCCGATATAAAACAATAATTGAAAGATGAGCAACTCCAAGGTAATTGACACTTTCCATTCTGTTTTAAAGCGGACCAATCTTCATCTGTGTGTGTTCTGCATGTTATCCCCAGATTTTTCTTCCTCCGTGAAAATTATTGCTACATAGCTCAAATCTTCACTATTATAACTGTAAACATCTTCTGTCGATATACCGCCATGTTTGATTACGTGTGATAATCATCGCGCAAACGACCCTTTTCTGAGCAGGTTAATGTTAAAGGCTGCTGTCATGAACACTGAATGTACTTTTTGCAAATTGACAGTTCTGTTTAATAAACCAAACAACATAGAGCATAATTACAAACAATACAGAACATGTTTAAACAAAACAAATTTGATAAATTTTGCCAGTCACCCTTTAGCCCTGAAATGTTTCAACATTGCAAAACCTTACAATTCACGACAGAACTGTGGCCTCACTTATAAAAAAGTTTGTGGAAATCTGACTAAAAGCCTGCGTACGCCAGAAATCCAAAATGTGCATACGGACAAAAATATTTAGACCTAAAAAAAAGTGGCGTACGCACACATTTGCGGATTTGTGGCTCATAGATTCCACCCTGAGGAGAAGTGTGCGTATGCAACTCCGTCTCAAGTTACACCCTTTCCACTCCTCCACTTCATAGAAAGTCAATGCAAAGTAGTGACTCATGAATGTGGCGTCCATATTTAAAGAGCCATGATTGTGTTGAAATCACGGCTGGTGGGAAGACGACGAGGATGAAGAAGTGGACTTTCATGGGATGGAGGTGGAGATCCTGGAAAAAGAATATTATTTGACACGGCACTAAGATCCGTCATCTGTGTGAATGGAGCAAAGCCAAACGAGGCAAAAAAAAGTTTCCGATATCAAGGCATACATTTCTATTTTTAGGGAGCATTTCTCTACATTTTCCCTAATTGTAACCACACTTTAGATCAACATAAGCTTAGCAAAATCTGTTTAATTTATAGATGGGTGCAAAAAAATTAAATGACCTCTCACTTGTACAGTATAGCTGTTTTCCACCTTTAAGGCACTCAAAGCGCTTTGACAATGTTTTCGCATTTACCTACTGATGACGCAGCATCAGGATCAACTAGGGGTTCAGTATCTTGCCCGAGGATACTTCGACATGATCAGGGGAGGATCGAACCCAAACCTTCAGGTTGGGAGATGACTACTCCTACCACCTGAGCCAAGCCGCTCGTTTGCTGAGATTCCAGACCGCTATTTTAAATATATTTAACTTAATAATGGCATTAACACCATCAAAATATTGGGTTGGTTTATTACAATTCTTTTATCAGGAAATAATGTGGGTTAGTTCAAAGCACAACAAAAGAAAAGCCCATCATTTGTGGAAAAGCAAAGAGTAATTTCCACAGGCTGACACTGTCCACACTGATAAAGGCCTGGTACTGCATGGTAAATAAATGTTACTACTGATGACATACTTAACATGCAACAAAAAACTGTCTTATTTTTGGAAAAATTGTCCAAAGAAAAGCGAGGAACTGCGCAAAGGACAATTATGTAAGTGACATCTTGATGTTTGCAATAGTAAATATAAAATGAAACACAAAATACATTTATTCATTCATTCATTTTCTATGCTGCTTATCTTCATTAGGGTCGCTGGTATGCTGGAGCCTATCCCAGCTGACTTTGGGCGAGAGGCGGGGTACACCCTGGGCTGGTCGCCATTTAATCGCAGGGCACATATAGACAAACAAACATTCACACTCACATTCAAACCTATGGACAATTTAGAGTCGCCAATTAACCTAACATGCATGTTTTTGGAATGTGGGAGGAAACCAGAGTACCCGGAGAAAACCCACACATGCACGGGGAGAACATGCAAACTCCACACAGAGATGCCCAACGGAGATTCGAACCCTGAAAATCCTGACTGTGAGGCCAATGTGCTACCCAGTCAGCCACCATGCAGCCCCAAAATATTATTATGATTCTAAAATAAAATGTATTCAAGTGCTGCGTTGTGTTTTTCATATAACTTTCAGTGTGGATAGTATACACTCGTGTGTAATGGTGTTTATGATAAATGACAAATGATACCCATCAGTGTAATGTAAAATAGCAACCCTCTCCACAAATGTGTTTACTTACCATAAAAGTGGTACCACACTTTGAGGGGAAAACGCAACCCCCATTTTGTGCATATGCAAGCTTAATAGGTAAGCCCCATCGGCAGGTTGTTCAAGAAATACATTAGAGTACCTTTTCAGTGATCCACTTGGCCTTTTTGCTCTCTTTTCAGCCTTTTCATCAGTAGTCTTGCTTTTGCTATTGCTTCAAACGGCATTTTATTTTTGGGGCTCAGATTAAGTAATAACATTGTGGTACTGAATGTAGCTCGGCTAGTTCCATCCATTGAAATTGTTATTTTGTAGACATTGCACTATTTTGCTCCAATATTGAGCCTACCGCACTCTCCTCAACTCAAACAGGAGTTCCAAACATTGAGGAGAAAAAAAATACATTCAAAGACCATTTATTTTCCACAATTTGGTCAAAAGCCCATCCCAAAGTGCAAACTTTGACTGTCTGTGCTAGTTTAGTCGACTACACATTGTTATTGCACTTGAACATTAAGTTAGGTGGCTTTCAGAAGGGCACCTTGTTCTGTACAATGTGGAAGCTGAACCAGCATTCCAGTCAGAGGTGGATCATCCAGTCTCCTGACAGTGCAACCAGAGTCGAGCAGAGCGGATCAATAGAGGAGCCACACATGCACAGATGGAGATGGTCCATCCTGTTCTGAGCAGCTCCACTCTCATCCTTCTCTAATGTTACTTCGGGATACTTTCCCTTGCCATGCTTGTAATGAGCCATTAGCAACTCCGGCAGCCTATAAATAAGTACCTTCAAGTCACGCTGCAAGACAAGCTGTGTACTTGATTTCCCACCACAGACAACAAGGCCACTGTGACATCATTTGAAAAGGAGGGGACCACTACTGATGCAATAGGGACAATTCAATCACGTGGAGGCTGGCACACGGCCGTGCACGAATCGATGAGCCCAGCCAAGAATCTTTACTTTTCATCTACAGTACTGTTAACTTTAGCCTTGCCGGATACACTCTGCATACTTACACTTCCATTCCTCCCGGGAACCCTCCACCTGACATTCCCAAACTGCTTCAAAGTGCAGGGAGATGGAGCTAAGTAACTAACCCACATAGAGAGCTGCGAGCCTGCTGTGCAGGGCAGAACGGCCCTCTGCGGCATCCTTCACTAAATCACTTGTGTTTTCTGCTAGCTGACCTGATTTAGGGTCTGAGTTTGAATTAGGTCTAATTGGTGCCTCTTAAAAGATGGGCTGGGTTACAGAGGGAATGTCAGACTTATTAATATGTAATGCCATTCAACATAACTGCATGTTACCGGTGAAACACTACAACATCATATTTGCGTGTTTCTAATGAGATTGGTGTCTCCCGACAATAACAGGTATTAAAACACAACGATTCATATCCTTGACTGGACAAGCCTAACAAGCATATGCCAAACACACAATACAAAATATTCCTCTATAGCTAATAAAATCAAAATAAACACAAAACAACATTTGTGAACATGCAACGTAATCTTTGGCCATCTCAACATTGCTGCTTCATCAACTTTAGTCATGGCGTTGCACACTGACTCTCCAGACACGTGCATGCACGCACACACACACACACATGCATGCATGAACGCTCACACACATGCACGCACGCACACACATGCATGCACGCACACACACACGCATGCATGCATGCACGCACACACACAAAGCACTTAGCGCCTCATGGGACACGCTTTTAGTGCTCTGTCTCATGCAGTATTTAATTGACCCCGCACAGGAAGCCTAGAGGTCCCAAATGCATTCCTCCTCCACCAACCAACGCCTGCAAGTATGCCCGCAGCTCCCAACCATAGTCCCTCACACGACAGCACTAAATGTTATTTTCTGCTTTACTGCAACGCTGACTTTGCACAAAAGGCGAGGAGTTTGAAACACATCTCTTTAGAAGCCTCATCTGTGGAGAGAGACTGTCCTGTCTTACTTTGTCTGGCGCTCACACGTCTCTCAAAGTTTCAATTAACATTAAGAGCATAATTGTTTCATCTTTGCATATGGTCCAGTCTGACATTATTCCAGATCAATCGATGAAACCGCAGCAGAGACTCTGAGCAGAAAGCAGCGTACTTACTCAGTTGGAGGTGGGAGAGCTACACTCCCCGTCTTGCTCGTCTGCTCTCTCTGCTAGGCAGTCATGGTGCGCTCTCTCTCATGGGGAACACCGAAGTGCACTGTTGCGTGATTGTAAGCGCTCTCCTGTACTTTCTCCACACCCACCACACACTCCTCTCCTTTCGGTGCACAGCCCATTGCTACGTCAGCGAGACTCTGTTCTGCATACCATCCTTCCCACTCTTTCCTCCTCTAGCCTCTTCTCTGCATCATTCACTCATTCGTTTTCTATACCGCCTATCCTCATTAGTGTCGCGGGTATGCCGGAGCCTATCCCAGCTGACTTTGGGCGGGAGGCGGGGTACACCCTGGACTGGTCGCCAGTCAATCGCAGCTCTTCTCGGCATCCCAATATAAAATAAATAATGCTTGCAAACAATTCGTGGACACAATTATGGGATTGAAAGACATCACTTAATCATAGCCTTGATATATTGAAGCTTTGACTACAGTAGTAGCAGCTCTTTTATTTATAATGATGGCAACCCTTAAATTAAACAATGGAACAGCAGTCTAGGGATACACCTCCTAATTAATTGTAACCCCTCGAGGGTAACCCAGGAGAACTTTGGATTCTGTCTAGTCTATCCACTGCCGCTCCGTATAGATTTTACAGGTTCATTGTCGATATTGCATTTGGATACCATTACAATTTGTGTCTTTTTAAAAAACGGATTGCAAACAAGCTGCACGGTGGCTGAATGGGTAGCACCTTGGCCTTACAGTCAGGAGGTTCTGGGATCGAATCTCCCTTGGCCATCTCAGTTTGAATGTTCTCCCCTTGTTGAGTTTTCTCCGGGTACTCCGGTTTACTCCCACATTCCAAAAACATGCATGTTAGCTTAATTGGTGACTCTCAATTGTCCATAGGGATGAATGTGAGTGTAAATGTTCATTTGTCTGCCCCTTGATTGACTGGCGACCAGACAAGGGTGTACCCCAACTCCCGCCCAAAGTCAGCTGGGATAGGCTCCGGCATACCTGTGACCCTAATCAGGATAAGCGGCATAGAAAATGAATGAATGAATGGAGGATTTGCAAACAGAAACAACACATTACCAAAATTTGCACCAAAAAAAATAATAGATACATTTTGATAAATAATTTAAACCATAAAACAATTAAAACAATTAAAACAATAGATAAATAGTTTGCACAAAAAATATTTCCAAAAACATTTGCAAATAAAAATTATTAATTTGCAAGCAAAAAAGATTGAGCTTTTATTTTTTAATTAGTTTGCAAATCCGGACGTAATATAGTCAAAGAAGGAGAGGAAGAAGGTGTGTTCGTAAGAAGAGAGAGAAGAGGAATAGGGACTTTGAATGTTGGAACTATGACAAGAAAAGTAGGTTGACCTGATGCAGAGGAGGAAGGTAGACATATTTTGCATGGAGACCAGGTGGAAGGATAGCAAGGTAGAAGCTTATGAGCAGGGTTCAAGCTGTACTATCATGGTGTAGCTAGGAAGAGAAATGAGTGGGAGTTTTTTGAATGAGGACTTTGCTAGAAATGTCCTGGAGGTAAAAAGAGTGTCAGATAGAGTGATGAGCCTGAAGCTAGAAATCCAAGGTGTGATGTTCAATGTTGTTATTGGGTATGCTCCACAGGTAGACTACATGTTGTGCAAAAGATGTAACCTGAAGGTTAGGTAGGAGAGTACTTGGTGTGTCATCTGGAAGGAAAGTAGATAAGGAGACTTGGTGGTGGAATAAGGAGGTGCAGGAGTGTATACATAGTAAGAGGTTAGCTAAGAAGAAGTGGGACACTGAGAGGAATGAAGAGAGTAGACAGGAGTACAGAGAGATGCAGCGTAAGGTGAAAGTAAAGGTGGCAAAGGCCAAACAAGGGGCTTATGATGACTTGTATGCTAGGTTGGACAGCAAGGAGGGAGAGAAAGATCTATACAGGTTGGCAAGGCAGAGGGACAGAGATGGGAAGGACGTGCAGCAGGTTAGGCTGATGAAGGATAAGGATGGAAGGGTATTGACAGGTGCCAGTAGTGTCATGGGAAGATGGAAAGAGTACTTTGAAGAGTTGATGAATGAGGAAAATGAAAGAGAACAAAGAGTAGAAGAGGTGACTGTTGTGGACCAGGAAGTAGCAAAGATTAGTAAAGAAGAAGTGAGGAGGGCATTGAAGAGGATGAAGAATGGTAAGACACTCGGTCCCGATTATATACCTGTGGAAGTATGGAAGTGTCTAGGAGAGGTGGCAGTGGAGTTCCTGACTGGGTTGCTCAGCATGCCCGGAATACCTCACTAGGGAGACGTGCGGGAGGCATCCAGACTAGATGCCCGAGCCACCTCAGCTGGCTCCTCTCGATGTGAAGAAGTAGCGGCTCTACTCTGAGCTCCTCCCAGATGACCAAGCCAAGTCCAGCCACCCAATGCTGCTTGTATCCGCAATCTTGTTCTTTCAGTCATGACCCAAAGATCATGGCTATAGGTGAGGGTGGGATCATAGGTAAACCAGTAAATTCAGAACTTTGCCTCCCGGTTCTGCTCTCTCTTCACCGTGATGGTCCGGTACAGGAACCGCATTACTGCAGACGCTATGCCGATCCGTCTATCTACCTCATGCTCCTTAGGTACTTTGATACTTGAACTCCTCAATAGTACATTTAAAAATTTACACTTAATAAATGTGATTGGAATCTGACCAGAGATCTGATCTGAGTGGTATTGGCCAGAAAACAGCGCCCCCTGGCCAAGAGGGGAGAGAGTTAAAGCAATTCCAAGGCCGGTGACTGCCAGAGCCTTCCCAAAAGCAGGGAACTATTATATACTGTAATAAGTGGGGGCCATCCATTTTTCCAAAGGACCCAGAATTGAATGAAATTGCTAAAGATTGTTAAAGAGCGATAAAGAGAGATCTGATCTCACCATAACACGTTTGCCACCGACCACGATGTTGTTTAGTTTATTCCTAAAATCATATTTCTCTTTTCTTGATGAGAAAAATTGTATGACATTCTTTGGTAACTGGATGTTGTTTGCTTTATGCATCATTTTAGCGGTTTGAAGGTTTACTAGATCAGCAAATTTTATTAATTGTGATTTTTGAAACAATGGATTTGTGTGTCCTCTGTATGCCACGTTATGTATTATCCTAATTGATCTTTTTTGCAGTACATTAAGTGAGTGAAGTGTACTTTTGTAGTTATTACCCCTCATCTCCACACAATAAAAGTTTGTAATGGTAACACCAGAGAACAATAGAGAGTTTGGAGTGATTTTTGATCCAAATTTTGTTTTATTCTGTATTGAAGTATTCCGTGCTACTTTATGTTGTATGTTTTTAATGTGGGGTTTCCAACTCATTCTGTCATCAATTATGACACCCAAAAATTAATGTTCATTCACCCATTCAATTTCCTCACCATCAATTAATATCTCCTTGCAAGTATCTCTTCGGCTTTTTCCAAATAGCATAATTTTAGTTTTACTTAGAGTCAAGAATAAATTGTTTTTAACGAACAGGGGAAGAGCCGGGGCTGAGTGCTGAAGGGAAATGATTCAAGCAATTCCCTAGGAAAATCCTCAACAGTTGAATGCCCCGAGAATACAATGAACTGGATATATGAAAATATTCACAGGCATACCTCAATCACCGCAGACGTATGTTCCCTCTACAGAAGAACTTAATAAGCTGTCATTACAGAGACTAAACTCTGTCAACATACAATTACATTGCAACTACACACACTACAGTATGGCTGTATTCCAACATTCAAGTTTGTTAATTTATCTTTGATTAATTATACCCTTTGTCACGTCTTGGCTTTGGCATTGTGGCGACGACCCCAAGGATGCATTTTTCCTTACTCAGTCTTTTGTCTTGTTCTTTGACAGGAAAACCGAAAGAACTGGACGAGGCCCGAGTTGACGTTATTGTGAAGGATTAACAACCTTTTTCAATTGTGGAAGATGAGGGTTTCAAGAATTTGGTCAAGAAACTTGACCCTAATTACATCCTTCCATCTAGAATTCCACTGAAAACAATGTTGAAATCCAGACTCACTGAAACCAAAGAAAAAGCGAGTGAAAATGGCCAATGCTGTCAGCTTGACCTCAGATACGTGGCCATCAATAAACATGGATGTTTACCTAGCAGTTACATGTCATCCTATGAAACTTTTTACAGCTGTCCTTGGGGTCTCTCACTTTCCTGACACACACACAGCTGCACATCTGAAGGAGGTATTTTGCGTTCTTGGGGGATTGAGAAGAGCATTACATGCCTAGTCACTGATGCTGCCAAAATGATGCCTGTGCACAACTTTTACAGGTACGTCGTGTGCCTTGTTTTGCTCCTACACTGAATTTAGTGGTCCAAAAAGCCACAAAGCAAACCCCTGAACAGCATACTCAGAGTCTGAGATAGCTGGCCTCTTTAGATCTAGTGCCATTGCTAAGCAGAAGCTCTCAGACATCCAGCAGTGAATGAGAAAACCAGTTAATGAAATGAATCCAGGAAATAGAGACAAAATGGAACAGCACCTATTCAGTGTTTGCTGGAGCAGCGTGACGCAGTGGCAGCAGCAACCTTGGCCAGCTTGAACAACACCTTCAATCCCTCAACTCCCTTACTCGCCTTCAGAGTCTCACTGTTTAATGAAGCAACTGTGGAACTGTCCTCTGAGAAGAGGGTTTCTGCCCTAAAAATAATACCCGTAGTGAGACAAATGCATTGCAAGATTCTGGACAGGCGTGAGAGGTTAACTAGCCCAACTGTCCTTCAGTTATGCAGTAACCTTCACAAAAACATGAGAGAGCCATATGGGGTGGAGGTTGTGAGGATCCTCGGTTCAACATTCTGGCATTTGGAGCTCCAGACAATGCAGACAAAGCCATGAAGGTTTTGACAGCTAAGTGTTGTGCTGTTGTTCAAGCAGCCTCTCAAGAACAAGCAAGAGCTTGTGAGCCCTCGACATCAACAACACCAGGAGAACAGGCCAGCACACAAGCACTGATGTCTATATTGGACACAAGCACACCCTACAAACACTGAGTGACTGAGAAAAAAATATCATTCATTCATTCATTTTCTATATCGCTTGTCCTCATTAGGGTTGCGGGTGTGCTGGGGCCCCCGGACTTAGAAGTCGTCATCCTCTGAGCTGAGGATGTTCTGCTTCTTCCTGACGTTCCTATCCCAGCTGACTTTGGGCGAGAGGTGGGGTACACCCTGGACTGGAAAAAATATCCTGTCATACAAATGATAAAATAAAAGGTTAACAGACAAAAAGACCAAAAAAAAAAGCAATTCCACCCCACATAACAGTCTTTTGATGAAATGTGATATTCTAACCGGTAACAACAGAAGACAAAATTGAGTTATGTAATGTGGCTCTAAACAAAGCATTTAAGTCATTATGTTATATTGAGAAATGATTGAGAAAACAAACCAAGAATCAACAGCAATAAGCTAGTTTGTATTTCTATACATATTTGGGGGGGTTGTTCACTTTTTCTTTCTCATGATATTATTTCTCTCTCTTATAGCATCCATTACAATTACATACTGATTGCTAATTCTTTAAATTAGGTGATGACAGAGAGCCAGTGGCTACTTTCCTTACTGCAGAGTTGGCAACACTGCTCTGTTTGAATGTTATATTTTATAATTGGCCACCAGAGGTCGCTGGGGAGAGATGTTTCGAACGTTCCAAAAGATCGATTCGTTTTTTTCAATCATCCATCCAACCTTTTTTTACACCGCTTGTCCTCATTAGCGTCACGGGAATGCTGGAGCCTGTCCCAGCTGACTTTGGGCTGGAAGCGGGGTACATCCTGGACTGGTCGTTTTTTCAGTCAATTTTTCCAAATGATTCGATCGTTTCAATGTTCCATTTCTGCAATTCCATTGAGCCGACGGCCCCAAGGATGCAGAAAGCAGCACTCATACGCAGGTAAAACTTGTATTTTTAGTGATAATGTGCTGCTATGCAGCGGCAGGTATCCACAAAAGAGCAATAACAATGAACAAGTGACAACAATCAATGTTCCAACACAGAACAAGTCGCTGGCTCAACTAAACAATCAAACACCAAATGAGTTGCAGTTGCGTCGGAGCAGGAACGCAAAGGTGGATGAACACTGAATGGAACAAAACAGGAAGTTATTACAAAATAAGGGCATGAAACAGGAAGAAAGGCATAGGAAAGGAACATAAAAACAAACGCGCTACCACGCAGATTGTGACACTCCATCCTGTACCCCTTAAAACCTAGGGTTAAGTGGAAGAAGCCATTAAGAAATGGGACACCCCTTGATTCTCATTACATTGTCACCATTCACTGCTTGCGGGCTGGGACATCGGCAGATGAGATAATTAAACTGTTAATAATAAATGTTTTCTACCACAAAGTAAGATGCTTACGTTTCTACATTATTTCAATCTTATATAGCCTATTACAAAACATCTTTATTGAACTCACAGGCACACATTTGTACAAACTGACATTTATTGCAAAACAACAAACAACTCTTAAAAGTAACAACTTACAACCATCGCTGTAATATGTATACACATAGGCAATGTATCAAATATACATATGAAATAGAAACAACAATATAACAAACTTTATGAACATCAGGAAATGGATAAGCCTTATCAAGCATCATTTCATACGATAAGTGCAAAACACTCCACAAAAAGCTAAACAAATTACAACTACACTAGCTGGAAAGGGAATGTACCAAATCTTTGTATCTCCAAAAGGGGGGCGCGGCAAAAAAAGTTTGGGAACCACTGCAGTACTTCATGGTAATGAAGCACATTTTTTGTCGGCTTTCTCAGTGACTATAAAGCACCCAAATCCCAAATCTTGGATTTCCATTCCATTGCATTTTCCTCCACTTATCTGGGTCCGGGTCGCGGGGGCAGCAGTTTCAGTAGGGAAACTTCCCGGTCTCTGGCGACCTCTTCCAGCTCCACCAGTGGGACACCAAGGCATTCCCAGGGCAGCTGTTAGACATAATCCCTCCAGCATGTCCTAGACTGGATGCCCGAGCCACCTCAACTGGCTCCTCCCGGATGATTGAGCTCCTCAACCTATCTCTTATCCCCAGGGTGATAAGGGTGGTTATTTAGGGTGAGTCCAGCCACCCTACGGAGGTAACTAATTTCCACCGCTTTCAGCCGCGATCATGTTCTTTTGGTCATGACCCATAACTCATGACCATAGGTGAGGGTGGGAACGTAGATCGATCGGTAAACAAAGAGCTTTGCCTTCCGGCTCAGCTCTCTCTTCACCACGACGCTCCCGTACAGCGACCCCATTACCGCAGACGCTGCACCGATCCGTCTGTCGACCTCACACTCCATCCTTCTTGGATTTCTTCACTTCAAATTTGTTATTGTTGGTTGGTGGGTGGTTTTGATCCTATTTCTCATTTGTAACGCAGGAACAGTTGGCTACCTGCTGACCACAAACTGAAGAGGCAATTACTTGCACATGCAGTACAGTATTATGAACCACAGTTCTAGACAGTCATTTGTCATACATAACGCAAATAAATAAATAAACTATGTAACAAAGTGCTACAATTATGTTGTGAAGTTTTTAACTTGCTTCTCTCACTGAAATTCTGGACATCCCTGAAACACATGCTTCAACATATGTAAGAAAGTTAAAGCAAAAATCCAAGCGTTTATATTCTGTGTACCTCGGGTGTTTTACAGTAACTCAAAGCGCTGACTAAAAGGAGCGATTCATTATCATTAAGTAGTGTGCCTTCAAAAAATAGTACATTGCATGCAGATCTCAGCATGCACGATAGATACTTTACTAGTCTCCAAGAGAAATCACATTTCTAGCAGCTCTGAAAAATTTCATAATACAGTTAATCACAAAAAAAACAAACAAGGCAAGACAGGAGAGATAAGAAAATGAAAGTGAAATAAGAAAATAGAATAAACCTAAATAAATAAATGCATACGGAACAGATTATTTCACATTTGTACTGCAATAATACATAATAAAATAACACTAAACACTATTAAAATAATAGCAGTGCAATATGACTAACCAGATTAATCACTGTTATTAGTATATTTTTTTAGATACGTAGCAAACATGTTACCAGTAGGTGCAGTAGATTCTCAGAAAACAAACAAGACCCAGCATTCATGATATGCACACTCTTAGGGCTGTGCAATTGGGCAATTATTTGAAAGGGTGGTGTTCAAAAAAAAAAAACAGTGTTTACCCGTGAACAAACTCAAAACTATTTTGTACAAACTAGGAATCACTAAACTAATAATTAGTTGTATGACTACAGTTTTTTTATAACTGCTTAACTTCAGTGTGGCATGGAGTCAACCAACTTGTGGCACTTTTTATCTGTTATTCCACTCCGGGGATTGTGCAAGCCAACAAAATTTTGCTTGTTGACTATTGTGTTTGGGGTCATATTCTTGTTGAAACAGCCATTTCAAGGGCTTCAATGTTTTCTTCAGCATAAGGCAACACGACCTTTTCAAGTATTTTGACATATGCAAACTGATCCATGATCCCTGGTATGCGATAAATATGCCCATCACCATAGTAGGAGAAAAAATGCACCTATCGCGATATTTGCACCACCATGCTTCACGTCCTTATATGTACTGTGGCTTAAATTCAGAGTTTGGCGGTCGTCTAACAAACTGTCTGCAGCCCTTGGACCCAAATTAGCTTCACACAGTTGTCTTCTAACTGTCACAGTACTTTGAGGTAACTCCGGACTGTCTTTGATCATCCTGGAGCTAACCATTGTCTGAGCCTTGGCCATTCGGGTTATTCTTTGATCCATTTTTATAGTTGTCTTACGTTTTCTGCCATGTGTCTCTGGTTTTGCTCTCCATTTTAAGGCATTGGAGATCATTTTAGCTGAACAGCCAAAAAATGTTTGCGCCTCTTCATCTTCAAGTACACTGTTCTTCTGAACAGTGTCTTGAACCGCCCATTTTCCTCAGGTTTTCAAAGAGAAAAGCATGTTCAACAAATGCTGGTTTCATCCACCTGATTCACACCTGTTTTCTCACAATTAATCACTCATCACTGATTGAATGCCACCCTGCTATTTTTTGAGCACACCCCTTTCAACTAATTGCCCAATTGCACAGCCTTTAAGACATGCATATCATGAATGCTGGGTTTATTTATTGAGAATCTACTGCATCTACTGGTAACTTGTTTGCCATGTAGCAACAGAAATATACTAATAACAGTCCTTAATCTGGTTAGTCACATTGGAATGGTATTATTTAGAACTCTACCCTATATATGACTATGGTGAGTTGTGAAAACCACCAGCAAAGTTTAGATTAATTATTCATAGGAAACAGTGAAGCTAGCAAAAGAAGCTGGGGGGAGAAAAGAAGCAGCCACTGGAATTCTGCATGAGCAATAGATAGTGAATAAAACATGAATGAACAGAGGTTTAAAAGTTAAACTCAGTAGTTCTACGCAAGAGGGGACTGTTTTTGGAGCTGCGGCCAAGCATCAAGTGCAGATGTCTGTCAGTCTGTCCAGTTTTAAGCGCCTCAGCATCTGCTGGTGCATTATGGATGAGTGGCTATTTTAAGGCACTGGGGGTGCTGTTCTGATTTTTGAGTGGAGCGACATGACACCTGGCTGATGCTAAATCCCTTCATACGCCATGTCCGCGACCTGATGGGTTTAGACATGCAGGTGCAGCACGTGTTCTCACACAGACCTGAGCTGTTACCCAACGACGGGATGAGCTAAACAGACTGGGTGGCTGAAAAGGGGAGCCAAAGTCACCAAGCTATGCATCACCTCGTCAGTGTACTTCATGCCATGAGGAAGATGAGGAACACATATTTGAAGTTATTACATAAAATACTGTGTATATTATGGAACATTAAATACAAATCACACTGTGTGATGTTGAATTTGATCATTTAACATTTGTAACAATATGCTGAGAGGTAGAGGTGCAAAAGCATCAAGCAAATTCTTATGAACATATGTTGTTATTTTTGTAATACCAACATGAAAACTTAATTTTTGTTTATTGTTCTTGAATTAAGAATAAAACAGTTTACATGCACTTTCAAAATGTAATAAATTAACTCACACACAGAAAATATTAGGTTATAAATTTTGCTGAATTCGGACCAATGTGAAAGTTGAATTGCAAATTTCCCAGAGGTTTATTATATATTATATTAAATTGTGTCATAAAATTTTATTCATTTTGTGTTTAAAACAAGTTAAAATGAGGCTCAGTAGTGTGCGTGGCCTCCAAGTGCCTGTGTGACCTCCCTACAACACACAGGCATGCTCCTGAGGAGGTGGCAGATGGTCTCCTCAGGGATCTCCTCCCAGACCTGGACTAAAGCATCCACAAACTCCTGGACAGTCTGTGGTGCAACGTGGCATTGGTGGATGGAGCGACACATGATGTCCCAGATGTGCTCAATTGGATTCAGGTCTGGGGAATGGGCAGGCCAGTCCATGGCGTCCATGGTCCCTAATGACAGTCAGGCTACCTCTGGTGAGCACATAGAGGGCTGTGCGGCCACCCAACGAAATGCCACCCCACACCATTACTGACCCACTGCCAAACTGGTCATGCTGGAGGGTGTTGCAGGCAGCAGAACGTTCTCCACTGCATCTCCAGACTTTTGTCACTTTTGTCACATGTGCTCAGTGTGAACCCGCTTTCATCTGTGAAGAGCACAGGGCGCCATAGTGAATTTGCCAATCTTGGTGTTCTCTGGAAAATGCCAAACATCCTGCACGGATGTCGGTCCCTCATACCACCTTAATGGAGTCTGTTTCTGACCGTTTGGGCAGACATGTGCACATTTGTGGCCTGCTGGAGGTCATTTTGCAGGGCTCTGGCAGTGATCCTCCTGTTCCACCTTGCACAAAGACGGCGGTAGCGCTCCCGCTGCTAGGATGTTGCCCTCCTACGGCCTCCTCCATGTCTCCTGATGTACTCAGGCATTCAAAAGTGACCAAAACGTCAGCCAGAAAGCATAAGAATTGAGAAGTGGTCTGTGATTGGCAGTGTTACTTCCTAAGTGGACAGTTTGATTTCACAGAAGTGTGATTGACTTGGCGTTAGTCTTTGTTGTTTAAGTGTTATTTTTTTTAGCAGTGTATGTACAGTATACAGTACATAGTTTATAAATCTAAAAATTTAATCTGTTGGATGTAAATCACATAATTCTTTAAAGGTAATTTTAGCTTGTTTTTGGTATGACTGTTCTTGCAGAGTAGAATCTAACTTTCGAGTAACAAAGCTGGTGTCACGCCCAGCAGTGAGACCACTTAACCGGGCTCACTGTTTGTTTTGGTTTGGTTACTACCCCCTTGCTCATGGTGTTTTCTTTTCTTTTCAGACCCTGAGCCATCTTGATGGGTGGAGCAAACACACAAGCCACAGGTGTTTCACCTTTTTAGTCTCACCTGTGGCGGCTGGAGGGTGTTGTTTGATTGCTCTGCATGGATGCATGCCACAGGCCAGCCAGCTTTGTCTTCCAAGACTTGTTCCTGTCTGTTTCTTGCCTTTTCTGTGGTCTGACTATTGTCTTCTAGTTTCTTGCAAAGAAGGTGACTTCACACTGTCAGTTTAGTTCATTCAGCCATTGTTTTTATGAGCTTTTTCCCACGTTGATTTTGGTTACTCTCATTGTTTCTGAACCGGCGTTTTCGTTATAGAGTTTTTACTTTCATGGCCACTGTGAGAGTGTAATTGCCATTAAAAGACTTTTGTTCACACCTTCCTGCTGTCTGCATTTTTTAGATCTAGCCAACCTCAAGGCGTTTCAGCTGGTAAGGCGTGTGCAAGGGGTCTATAGTGGAAGGACTGCAAGCCAGGTTTTAGCCAAAGGGCGCATAGCTGTTGCAAGTAAATGCTTTGTTTCTACCAGCAGTGATAAATACCTGGCTAAAAACTTTCTGATGCCATTCTATTCTGTAATAGCCTCACCAACCGTGAACCTCATAGCATGTGACTGTCTCACAGACATGATTAAACATCATTTTTGCATCTGTAGTAAAAAGGGGTACTTGGGCTATTTATAGCTGATATGGTAATCAATGTATTTCTTTCCACTTATAATCTTCTGGTACAATGCGGTGTGGTATGTCCAAAGTACAAAAGAACAGAGAAATGTGAAAAACCCAGCACTTCTTTGTTTTTTTCTGCATTACATGGACATGGGTTAATAGAATTGTAAAAAAAATATATATCCTCCTCCTCCTCTCACTGAAAAATGACTCTTCAAGTGAATCTGTCTTATTTTAACTTTGAGATATTTTGACAAAAAAATGGAAAAATATTCTTGGTAAGCTTGTAATTTTTTTTTGTGGGCTGTTTTGTTCTAAATTTGCCTTAGTCAATGATATGTACCCCATAGAAAATGGCATACGTTTTACACTCTATTATTCCCTGTATAAAATCCTAGCATCATAGCAAACATGGAGAATGTGATTTGAGTCACATCACCTTTTTCTAGACCTCCTGTAGTTTGCCTGCAGGAGACACACTGAAGCAAATAATACAATCTCATTTTCGCTAGCGGCACTTTTCTTATTTGGATGAAGCTCTCTTCTCAATCTGTGTTATCTCTTGTCTTCTGACTTTTTAATAACCTTGAACACAATCCAGCAACTTTGACTGGATAGGAAACTGAGTTGGACGTCAATAATGTTGCAGTTCATTGAGCACCTATTGATCCATCTGTATAAGGGGAGGTGTTTACTTAAAGCTAAATTTAACATGAGCCAATGAACTCATTAGGTGGAACGACCTGTTACAACAGTAGCATATTATCAAATGGATGGATGGTGGGCATGATGATTAATGTGGTTATTTTGAACAAATGACTTATTACTAATACAGAAATACTACATAACGTAACTTGTTCATTCATACTGCAGATATGTAATTTACAGTTCAGACATAATCCGAAGTGGTGCCCTCACTATGTTTTCTCTTTAATAATTTACATCTATAGCGTTATTAGTCCCAGTCACTGTCAATTTTACTGTGGTTAGGCTCATTTGAGTCCCTTTCTTCTTTGCCAGTAAGCTTTGAGAAAGCACGCTTATTGTGTCATGACTTTTCATATTGAGTTGCAAAACAAAATAGAGAATGCATTTGACTGGTGAAATTTGAGCTTTGCAACATTATCATAGCAACAATGATTTTGTCCAGCAAAACACAGCAATTTCTTATTAGCTGTTATTAGCTCAAAAATGTGTACAGCATGTTGGTCAAAATATTGATCACAGATATTAAGCAGTAAAATGCTATCTTTCAACGGTCCCTTATTTAAACTAACGGGAGTCAATGCACATCGTTTCACTAAGGGGAAATGTATTAATACTGTCCGGCCTGCCTTGTTTGTGTGTAAAGTGTGCAACTTTATATAGCTTCCTGTGCTGTCCACGCTATCTTCAGTTCCCCCCTGCCTTTCATGCATGCAGTCAGTAAAAAAGAAGGAACGACCTCGTTGAGGAGAAAGACGCTTGAACATCCACTGAATCTTGGTGACGTTGGCAGCAAGTCGGGGGAGGAAAAAAAATCCTTGTTTTTCTACCTGTCTACCTTGTTGGCGCCTGCATATGTATGACCAGATAAAAATATGCGTTTTGTGCCAATGTTCACAATGCTTCTTATTGTCATCAAGACTTCGAGAATAAAGTCGTAAATTGACGAAAATAATGTTGTATATTAACAGGAAAAGATCGTCGTGTTACGAGAGTAACATTACAGGAATATAAGTTGTAACAGCTCTTGAAGGCATTGCCTGAGACCGCCATGAAACGGCGAGCTGTATGTGGAGGGGCAGGGTATTAAGAGGGTAGCGGTGAGATGATGCTAACCAAAGCTCGCCTGTAAATGCCTAACTGCTCTGATTTGCTGTCTCATAAATAAAACTTGTCTAAAGCCAGAAGGAAGTTCCCCTCCCCATTGAAGAACTATGCTCTAGTTTCCCTCGGACACGTATGACTCGTATGACACAATGACACGTAAAATTACCACTTGAAATCTCGTAAAATATACTACTTTTTTCCCGTAAAATTACGACTTTTAATCTCGTAAATTTATGACTTTTAATCTCGAAATCTTAAGTTATCAGGACAACTAATTTTATTATTTATATTTCATTTATTCATTGTTTTGTTTTTGCTTAACTCCGCTGGGTTTGGACCTACAAGTTGTTTATTGTCAAATATGTAATAAAAAAAAGTCTAAAAGTTTAGAATTTTTCTTTTTAAACTTTGATTCTGTAAAACTGGCCTAAATAAAACGTGTAGGACAAGTCGAGCAGTGACTCGATTTGCTTGCTTCTCATAAAGATTGACTTGGACTTGCTTGTAACTTGAAGGCAAAGACTGCTTACTTGAGACTTACTTCCACCTCTGCATAGTACTATTAGACTAAATAGGTCAGGTAACAAAAGGAGGTTCAACACTTTAGACTCTCACTCTAAATGCAGAAACTTTGTCATTAAATTAATGGCTTTGCAATGTTCTCGGCTCATGTTCTGCTGGGTTTTGAAAAATGTTTAAAAAAAATTATTTGTCATAATAATTTTTAAAAATTGCAGACGCAGCAGCAGCGCAACTCAGCCGCGACAGTGCAGAGTGCCAAAATTGAAAGGAAATGAAAAACATGTGGAAATGAAAAGAGAATCAATAATGAAAATATACAAATGTGGTCATATCGTAATTCCATTTTGTCTTTGTTTTTAACATGTTGTCAATGCTTTTTCTATATGGTCTATGTTTTTTCCATTTTGGCTCCATTTCGTCTTTGTTTTTTCCATTTGCTGTTTGTCATTGCATTTACCGGATGACTCTATTTGGCGACAAAAGGCAAATGCAAAGTCTGTGGTCTGGACTTTCTGCTAGGGTGACTAAGTATCATCCAGGCTATAAGCCACTTCTCTCAGGAGCTTTCGCAATGGACTCCATCATAAGACTTTTGCGCAAAGTACAGTAGTCTTCAAATTGTCACAATCCGGGTGTTGTTCCCGTGACAGTTTTGGTTTTGTTTCGAGTTGGATTTCCTGTGTTGTGTTGTTTTCCTGGTTCCCTCCTTTCACTTTAGTTATTCTCTGATTACACGCACCTGTTCCTCAATTGTTTGTCTGGCTATTTAGGTTCAGGTGTGTGCGCCAGTCTGTCGGGTCATTGTCATTTGTGGTTCGTTTTCCTGTGGACCTGTTTTTGTGTTTTTCCGCTGCTTTGCAGCATTCTCTATTTTCCTGATTCCTGCAACTTACCTGCCTGACGTCCTGCTCGCTTCTTCCCCGGGGTCGTTTCACCATGCCGCGACAGCGAGCAAAACATAACAGAATGACCCGACCACAATATTGCACCCCGGACAGCGACTGGTCCCGCCTGTTTTTTAGGGCGATGGAGGAGGAGACGGCTCGGTACTCGCCGGAGGAATTGGAGGGCCTGATGTGGGGGCCATGCGGCTCGCTGGTCCCCGTGGCGTCGGTGTGGCCTGGACCTCCCGCATACGCGCCGGCCCGTCGGCATAGGAGAGACCCGGCGGTGCCAACCCGGAGAGGTCGACGGGGTGAGTCACGTGCCCTCCTCCAAGCCTCTCTCCACCCTTCCCTGGTTCCTGTGGCGGTCGAGGACGGCGTCTGGGATCCGCCTTCTGGAGGGGGTGCTAGTACGGCCTGTCGGACGGTGGAGGACGCGCGGCTTCTACCGAGAGCCGGGCCGCCCAGCAGGACGCCACCGTTTGCCACCCCCGTGGCGCCTCCCAGGCTCCAGCGCCTCCCGGGACGCCTCCCAGGGCGTCGGCCCCAGCGCCTCCCGTGGCGCCTCTCAGGGCGCAGCGCGCTNATAGGTCAGGTAACAAAAGGAGGTTCAACACTTTAGACTCTCACTCTAAATGCAGAAACTTTGTCATTAAATTAATGGCTTTGCAATGTTCTCGGTTCATGTTCTGCTGGGTTTTGAAAAATGTTAAATACAAATTATTTGTCATAATAATTTTTAAAAATTGCAGACGCAGCAGCAGCGCAACTCAGCCGCGACAGTGCCAAAATTGAAAGGAAATGAAAAACATGTGGAAATGAAAAGAGAATCAATAATGAAAAATATACAAATGTGGTCATATCGTAATTCCATTTTGTCTTTGCTTTTTACATGTTGTCAGTGCTTTTTCTATATGGTCTATGTTTTTTCCATTTTGGCTCCATTTCGTCTTTGTTTTTTCCATTTGCTGTTTGTCATTACATTTACTGGATGACTCTAGTTGGCGACAAAAGGCAAATGCAAAGTCTGTGGTCGGGTCTTTCTGCTAGGGTGACTAAGTACCATCCAGGCTATAACCCACTTCTCTCAGGAGCTTCGCAATGGACTCCATCATAAGACTTTTGCGCAAAGTACAGTAGTGTTCAAATTGTCACAATCCGGGTGTTGTTCCCGTGACAGTTTTGTTTCGAGTTTGATTTCCTGTGTTGTGTTGTTTTCCTGGTTCCCTCATTTCACTTTAGTTATTCTCTGATTACACGCACCTGTTCCTCGTTTGTTTGTCTGGCTATTTATGTTCAGGTGTGTGCGCCAGTCTGTCGGGTCATTGTCATTTGTGTTTCGTTTTCCTGTGGACCTGTTTTTGTGTTTTTCCGCTGCTTTGCAGCCTTCTCTATTTTCCTGATTCCTGCAACTTACCTGCCTGACATCCTGCTCGCTTCTTCCCCGGGGTCGATTCACCATGCCGCGACAGCGAGCAAAACATAACAGAATGACCCGACCACAATATTGCACCCGGGTCAGCGACTGGTCCCGCCTGTTTTTTAGGGTAATGGAGGAGGAGACGGCTCGGTACTCGCCGGAGGAATTGGAGGGCCTGATGTGGGGGCCATGCGGCTCGCTGGTCCTCGTGGCGTTGGTGTGGCCTGGACCTCCCGCATACGCGGCGGCCCGTTGGCATAGGAGAGACCCGGCGGTGGCGACCCGGAGACGTTGACGGGGTGAGTCACGTGCCCTCCTCCAAGCCTCCCTCCACCCTTCCATGGTTCCTGTGGCGGTCGAGGACGGCGTCTGGGATCCGCCTTCTGGAGGGGGGGCTAGTACGGCCTGTCTGACGGTGGAGGACGCCCAGCTGGACGCCACCGTTCGCCACCGCTGTGGTGCCTCCCAGGATGTCGGCTCCAGCGCCTCCCGTGGTGCCTCCCAGGGCGTCGGCTCCAGCGCCTCCCGTGGCACCTCCCAGGGCGTTGGCACCAGCGCCTCCCGTGGCGCCTCCCAGGGAGTTGCTCCAGCGCCTCCCAGGGCGCAGGGCCTTTCTGTCGCGCCTCCCAGTGCGCAGGGCCTTCCAGTCGCGCCTCCCAGGGCGCAGGGTCTTCCAGTCGCGCCTCCCAGGGCGCAGGGCCTTCCTGTCCCGCCTCCCAGGGCGCAGGGCCTTCCTGTTGCGCCTCCCAGGGCGCAGGGCCTTCCTGTCACGCCTCCCACGGCGCAGGGGCTTCCTGTCGCGCCTCCCAGGGCGCAGGGCCTTCCAGTCGCGCCTCCCAGGGCGCAGGGCCTTCCTGTGGCCCCCCAAACGGCGCAGGGCCTTCCTGTGGCGCCTCCCACGGCGCCCAAGGTTCCGGTCCTGCCTAGGCGTCTCCGTCCCGGCCGACCCCCGGAGGGGTCTCGCCGGCCTCGCCTGCTTCTCCGTCCCGGCCGACCCCCGGAGGAGTCTTGCCGGCGGCCCACCACCAGTCCTCCCACCGCCCTTCCCGTCTGCTGGTGACTTTGGGACTGTCCAGCATCATAACAGCTGAATGGGAGTCAAGCTGCCTTAAATGCTGAGCAAAATTTATTTGCCAAGGGAGACTTCATAATCCAAATGAGTCTCCCTTGACATTTGACTGCAATTATTATGAATTTTGTTGTGCCACATTTCGATGCCGGACCTGACCTGAAAAGGAATGGGTGGGGTGAGGGATATAAGAAAGGGTGCAGAAGAACCTCACAAACATATTTCAACCATATTATAAACAACCGTGATAATCACAATTTCAGCAACAACCAGGACAGTCACAGAGCAAAATGAGCAAAAATACAGAGGAAAGAAGAAAAAAATAATAATAATAATGATAATACTAATTAATATACATGTACACACATCCATATATATGTATGTATATATATATATACATATACATACATATACATACACACACACACATATATATACACATACATACATATACACACACACACACATATATACATATATATGCACATATTCGTACACGTATACATACACATACTGTGCACATACACCTATCCATGCAGTACATACATACACACATACACATATATACAGTGTGCATATATATGTATACACACATACATACATACATACATACATATTTACTAATAATGATAAACATACAAGAAAAACAACGAGAAAAGAAACAGAACCTCTTGAACAATGACCATCCAGATGACATGTGCAACAAATCTACATTAAATCTACATTAGTCTGCAGTGACAGGATAACTGCATCAGAGTGAAACAGAGAATGAGGAGATGTTTGTGGTGAACACCGCCATGCATCCCAAACCACACTCCCTCCAAAAGTGAGGGTTCGACTAGTAAGACGGCGAAGCACGGCCCCCCAGCAGGTTCCCTACAGAGGGGAAGGCCCGACCCCGCCACCCCAAGAGGCAACCGCGAGTCCACTCCGAAGAGGTGCAAGGGAGACCTGGCCTGATGCCGCTCGGCAGCCGAGCAAGGGCCACAGGGGGGGCCCGGGCGCCAACCGCCGGAACACCCGCCGGAGGCCAGCCAGCTTCGGGCAAGCAGGACAACCGCTCCCAAGCCCCCGGGCCCAGAAGCCACCCAACCCCCAAAGCAGTGGCCATACCCAACCCCCCGTGACCCATCCACCCCAGCCCCAGTACCCACACC
>QODF01000245.1:478047-500547 GCA_024372805.1 Oostethus manadensis
CCGCCACACCCCCATGGAGCACGCGCACTCCCCAAGATCCTATGTGCTTGTTTGCAGGGAGTGGGGGGGCGAGGGCGCGAGGGATAGTAAGACTAGGAGGGAAATTATATATTTTTTTCCCTCCCAGAGGAAGAGCCATTGGGCTGTAGGCACCCCTGTTTCCCGAGACCCACCGCGGGTCAGGGGCCGGCACGAGGCAAGGCGAGGCCCCGGACGCTCAGCCACCTTTGGGACTTCTTAGGACGTCTGGAATCCGTCCTTAAGGGGGGGGTACTGTCACGATCCGGGTGTTGTTCCCGTGACAGTTTTGGTTTTGTTTCGAGTTCAATTTCCTGTGTTGTGTTGTTTTCCTGGTTTCCTTGCACTTTAGTTTTTAGTTTTTCACCTGTTCCTCGTTTGTTTGTCTGGCTATTTATGTTCAGGTGTGTGCGCCAGTGTCGGGTCATTGTCATTTGTGCTTTGTTTTCCTGTGGACCTGTTTTTGTGTTTTTTTGCTGCTTTGTAGCATTCTCTATTATTAAAAGATTCCTGCAACTTACCTGCCTGACGTCCTGCTCGCTTCTTCCCCGGGGTCGTTTCACCATGCCGTGACAGCGAGCAAAACATAACACAAATTAATAGCAGTGCAATGTAACTAACCAGGTTAATCACTAGTTATTAGTTATTAGTATATTGTTATCGCTACATGGAAAACAAGTTACCAGGAGGTGCAGTAGATTCTCAAAAAACAAAAAAGGCCCAGCATTTATGATACGCACGCTATTGCTGTGCAATTGGGCAATTAGTTGAAAGGGGTGTGTTAAAAAAATAGCAGTGTCTGCTGGTAACTTCACAAACAACTATGTTCCTTTACAAACAACTGTTCCTAGGATTTGGCAATACTGTGAATCACTAAACCAATGTTTAGTTGTATGACCACGGTTTTTAATAACTAAATCTGTGTGTCATGGAGTCAACCCACTTGTGGCACTTTTCAGCTCTTATTCCACTCCAAGATTCTTTAACAACATTCCACAATTCATTAAAATTTGTTGGTTTTGCTTCAGAAACAGCACATTTGATGTCACCCCACAAGTTTTTTAATTGGATTAGGTCCGAGTATTGGGCTGGCCACTGCATAACAAAACAAGATTTTGCTTGTTTAATAGAGTGTTCAGGGTAATTGTCTTGTTGAAACACCCATTTCCACAGCATGTCCTCGTCAGCATAAGGCAACATGACCGCTTCAAGTATTTTGACATATGCAAACTGGTCCAAGATCCCTGGTATGCGATAAATAGACCCAACACCATAGATGAGAAACATGCCCATATCGTGATGCTTGCACCACCATGATCTCTGTCTTCACTGTGTACTGTGGCTTGAATTCAGAGTTTGGGGGTCATCTCACAAACTGCGGACTTGGACCCACAAAATAAAAGTTTTACTCTTATCAGTCCACAAAATGTTCCTCCATTTCTCTTTAGGCCAGTTAATGTGTTCTTTGGCAAACTGTAACCTCTTTTGCACAAGCCTTTTTTAACCCAGGGACATTGCAGGAGATTCTTGTAAATAGATTAGCTTCACACAGACACTATGCCAAACTGTCAGCTCAGGGTGAGCGCACTTTGACAGCTCCCGGAGGAAGTGTAGAATGCACACACACCTCGTTTATTCTCTGACTCCATTTTATACATTTTCAGAAGGCTTGGTCAACAGAAACAGGAATAGCATGAATCATCACCCCAGATAGGGAGTAGTTTTCCGATGTTCAGACATTCTATTTGCTCACACATACTGTTTGTTCTTTTTCAAGGGTGCAACTGTTAGGCGTGTGACTTCAACAGGCATCAGCAGATTACTTTATAGAGTTCATGACTATTATTCTTTCTTTAAAATATTTCTATTAAAGCCCCTACCTGAATCACCACCTTACCGCGGTGGAGGGGTTTGAGTGCCCGAATGATCCTAGGAGCTATGTTGTCGGGGGCTTTATACCCCAATGAAAAAACACAAGAGGAGTGACTGCACCTCGCCCGGACGTGGGATACCGGGGCCTCACCCTGGAGCCAGGCCTGGGGGAGGGCCTTGCAGGCGAGCGCCTGGTGGCCAGGTCTTCACCCATGGGACCTGGCCAGGCTTAGCCCGAAGAAGCCACACGGGAACTCCCCCCCGCAGACCCACCACCTGCAGGGGCAAGCATAAGGGTCCGGTGCTGTGTGATTTGGGCAGTGGTCGAGGGCGGGTGTCCGGGCGACCTGGTCTTCGGCGGCCAAATCTGGTTCTTGGGACATGGAATGTCACTTCTCTGGTGGGGAAGGAGCCCGAGCTTGTGGAGGAGGCGGAGGGATTCCGACTAGATATAGTCGGACTCACCTCAACCCACAGTTTGGGCTCTGAAACCAAATTCCTTGAGAGGGGCTGGACGTTGTTCTTCTCTGGAGTTGCCGCAGGGGAGAGGCGGCGAGCTGGTGTGGGCTTATTGTTAGCCCCCCGGCTTGGTGCCTCTGTGTTGGGGTCATCCCCAGTAAACGAGAGGGTTATTTCCCTACGGCTTAGGGCTGGGGAAAGGCTCCTGACTGTGGTGTGTGCGTATGCGCCGAACGGCAGTTCAGAGTACCCAGCCTTCTTGGAGTCTATCAGAGGGGTGCTGGAGAGCACCCCAGCTGGTAACTCCATAGTTCTGCTGGGAGTCTTCAACACCCATGTGGGCAATGACAGTGTGACTTGGAGGGGCGTGGTTGGGAGGAACGGCCTCCTTGACCTGAACCCGTGCGGTGTGTTGTTGCTGGACTTCTGTGAGAATTACAGTTTGTCCATAACAAACACCATGTTTGAACATAAGGATGTCCATAAGTGCACTTGGCACCAGGACACCCTAGGTCGCAGGTCTATGATCGACTATGTGGTTGTATCATCAGACCTGCGTCCGCATGTTCTGGACACGCGGGTGAAGAGAGGGGCTGAGCTGTCAACTGACCACCACCTGGTGATGAGTTGGATTAGATGGCGGGGAAGGATGCCAGACAGACCTGGCAGACCCAAACGCGTAGTGAGGATGTGCTGGGAACGTCTGGCAGAGTCACCCGTTCATCGAGTCTTCAACTCTCATCTCCAGTAGAGCTTCGCCTGCATCTCGAGGGCGGACCGGGATATTGAGTCCAAATGGGCCGTATTCCGTGCTTCTATTGCTGAGGCAGCCAATTGTAGTTGCGGCCGCAAGGTGGTCGGTGCAAGTCGTGGTGGCAAGCCCTGAACCCGATGGTGGACACCGGGGGTTAGGGCTGCTGTCAAACTGAAGAAGGAGTCCTATCAAGCATGGATGGCCTGCGGCACTCCCGAAGCAGCTGACAGGTATCGGCAGGCCAAGTGGCACGCGGCTTCAGCGGTGTTCGAGGCAAAAACTCGGGTGTGGGAGGAGTTTGGTGAGGCTATCGAAGAGGTTCTGGCAAACCGTCCGACACCTCAGAAAGGGGAAGCAGAGTCTGAGGATACGTACGTGGACAGTTCTATCACCGCGGCTGAGGTAATTGGGGTAGTTAAATCACTCCCCAGTGGCAATGCTTTGGGGGTAGACGAGTTCCGCTCTGAATTCCTCAAGGCTCCGGATGTTGGAGGACTGTGTTGGTTGACACGCCTCTACAACATTGCATGGAAGTAAGGAACAGTACCTTAGGACTGGCAGACCGGGGTGGTGGTCCCCATTTTTTAAAAGGGTGACCGTATGGTGTGTTCCAACTATAGGGGGATCACACTCCTCAGCCTCCCTGGGAAAGTCTACTCCAAGGTGCTGGAGAGAAGGCCACGACTGTTAGTCGAACCTCGGTTACAGGAGCTGCAATGTGGTTTTTGTCCCGATCACGGAACACTGGACCAGGTCTACACCCTTGCAAGGGTACTGGAGGGAATGTGGGAGTTTTCCCAACCGGTCTACATGTGCATTGTAGACCTGGAAAAGGCATTCGACCGTTTCCCTCGTGGTGTCCTGTGGGGGGTGCTCCGGGAGTACGGGATCGGTGGCCCGCTACTACGGGCCATTCACTACTTGTACAATCGAAGCAGGAGCATTGCCAGCAGTAAATCGAGCTTGTTTCAAGGTGAACGTTGGCCTCCACCAAGGCTGCTCTTAGTCACTGATTCTGTTCATAATGTGGTGAGTCTGTCCTTTCAAGTTTGAAAGATATCCTCACACTCGTCAGTCCATACAAATGGTGGCTCTGGCCTTGGGCTCTTCTGCTCACCTATCTTCTTCTTCCTTGGATCACCTGTGTGATCCACTTGTGAGGCGGTACAAGAGGGCAGCCAAAGCAGAGTATCCCTTCATATAGCGCCTGTAGTAACCAGCAAATCCAAGGAACTGTAGCACTTCCTTCCGGTTTTTGGGCCTTTCCCAATACTTGATTTTGCTGATCTTCTCTGGATCAGTTCTGACCCCATCAGCTGACACCACATGACCCAGGTAATACACTTCTTTCCTCGGGAGCTGGCATTTAGATGGCTTAAGTTTAAGGCCAGGTTCTCGCAGGCGATCAAACACCAGTTGCAACCTCTCCAAGTGCTCTTCAAATGTCCTGGAAAACACAATCAAGTCATCCAGATATATCAGGAGGTGAGTGAAGTTCAGGTCACCAAAACAGTAAGTCATGAGCCTTTGAAATGTGGAGGGTGCATTTTGCAAAACAAATAGCATTATATTGGTTCAAAAAGGTCCATAGGGGTACTGAATCCAGTTTTATGTTTGTTATGCTCTCCCACTTCTACTTGTCAGTAACCTGCCGTGAGGTAGAGTGTGGAGAAGTACCTTGCTTGACCAAGAGCCTCCAGGGCTTCCTCTATACGAGGCAGGGGGAATGCGTCTCTAGTGCTGCAGGAGTTAAGCTTCTTATAGTCAATGCAAAGCCTTGAAGTGCCATCTTTCTTGGTCACAATCACAACAGGCGAAGCATACAGACTTGTACTAGGTCTGATGACTCCTGTCATCTCCATGTCACTCAACAACTTCCGTACATCTTGCCAGTGAGAGGCAGGGATTTTGCGATATGGGAGCCGGAATGGCTTAGAGTCGACCAAGGGGATCTCATGCTGTATTGTTTTTGTGTGGCCGTAGTCAAGGGGGTGATGGGAGAACACACTTTTATTTCTCTCAATTAAGTTTTTAAGAAGAGCAGACTGATGATCACTTTCAACTGCAGCTTCACTTAAATCGACCCCGCCAGCTGGCACAACCTTCTCAAGACTTGCCACTCCTCCCTCAACAGATTCCTCCCTCTGGATGTTGCCAACCTCCACAACCCTGTCCACTAACACTGCATCTGCCAGATGAGTGTTTGGCTTTATCACAATGGCATGCTGGGACAAGTTCATAACTCGAATAGGAGCATAACCTTTGGTGACATTAGCATGGACTTAAGCAACCATAAGGTCTTGGGGGAGGTTTGGAACAGAGAGACTTTCTAACAGGGCAGTATAAGTTTTTCTTTTCGGGCCATCTTTGATCTTTCACTTTAAATTTAGCTCATGTCCGCCGGGAACGTATATTCTTTGCCCAGCATACACAACAGGACCCACCACATACTGATTTTGCACAGGCTGAGTGGAGCCTCTACCTCCAACAAAGCGGTGTATCATCCTGGGTGACTTTCCTTCACCCACTGGAGAAATTGTCAGCCATGGGCTGCTTGAAGGTGGCTTCTAGACGCCCGCAGAACATTAGTTCCAACTAACAAAGGGACAGAGGAACAATACTGCGAGTCTGGAACAACAAAAGCTGGCACAATACTAAACTCCTTCTCAAACATTTTAATTTTTAAATTTAGAACACCATAGTGTGAAGCCTTCTGTCCTGCTGCACCCTCTATGGGAATTTTAGAGGATTTGAGCTTGAATTTTTGAAGGACAGGATGGTTGCTACAGTAGTTGTGTGTAATGCTCATTACCTGAGAGCCGGAGTCAATGAGGGCCCTGCACTCCACTCCATTGACCTCCACCTCTGCCTTATTTCTGGACCCTACAAGAGGGGTGTCCACCCCAACATTATTGTCACTCTGTCGTCGGTGGTCTTGTTGTTGGTTCATGGTTGCCCCAACTACCATGGGACCTAGGCATTTAAAGACTGCATTGGGTGCTAAACATGTTCCTGCGAGCCCATTGGTTGAATTTGACGAGGCGCTGTTTGATCTGTGTCGGGGAGAAACTCCCGGCACACCCGGGCCATATGACCGGACTTCCCAAACCTGTAGCAAATGACACCTGGACCCAGTGTTGCATTCCTGGCAGGGGGTCGTGTCCTAACTGGGGCCGCAGGGGTCGAGGCAACAAGTCTTGATTCCAGTTGGGACAACTTTGTCATCTGCTCTTCCTGATCCAGAGCTAATTTATTAACTGCTTCCGTCAGTTCTGATAATGCCGAGTTGGACTTTATTCTGTCCAGCTTACCACCTCCTGCACCTTCAACTGCAACCTGCACCTGTGTGTGCGCTTTTCTCACCTTTAGTGGTATGTGGAACGTCTTGTTTTCTTTAGCCAGGTTTCGCAACTCAGCTTGCAATTCTGTGAGCTGGTGCCAGCATGGGCTAGGGAACTGGCACCATAACCCTGACAAGCTGGTAATTGCTGGTTCATAGTGCTAGTGCTAGCTAGACCATAATTCTGGCTCTGTTGCTCTAAAGTTGATTGTGTGTGGCCAATCATGTTGCTACTCTTCTCCCTGTACTTTTTTTCAAGCTTTACAGTTTATATGCACCTGGTGCATTACTTAAACTCTGTGATATTAAAAGTTCAAATTGTGTACACAAACAAGTAGAAAATACTTTTATCTTTATATCTAATACTTAATACTTTTTAACTTTTAAATGGGAACAATTCAGCTAAGATACCAATACAATTCACAGTTTTTCAATATAATAGGATATCAAATATTTTATCTCCAGACTAAAAGGATATATCACAAATGATCAAATAAAGAAACAGGGCAATGAGGGCACATCTTCCTTGTCTTAGGACACCACAATCCAGGTCACGGCACCAAAGATGTAACCCTTATGCTCGATGGTGTGGTGGATGCACCTCCGTGGCTCTACGTTGTGTATTTGATGGGATGAATGGAGATGACCATGAACCAGGAGCGATTGTGGTGCTGACACACGACTTCTTTAATTGCACGTCACATAAAGAAAATGAAACTCTTACTGTCAAAGTAAATGTCCAAATATTTGTAAAAATACACTAAAGCGTGTTTAAAAATGTAAAACATAAATGACAATACGCAAGGCTCCATTGTTTTGGCTACTTCATTGTCATGTAACATGTGCTGCATGTTACTTACAGGCTGCTGTGACTAAGGGTGAACTAAGTATCATGAGATTTTGTCTATGGGCGTGATCTAAAATGGCTGTGTCAAGAAACTAAGCATAGATACAAGAGTTGGTTATGTACTTACGCAAACAATGGCAAAATTTTACCAAAAATGTGCTAACCAAGGTGGACGTTAACTGAGGTGCAACTGTAATTGATACAAGTTAGCTGATAAATATGTGTCACTGCAAACCAATGACAGTATACGTCAAACTGTCTTTAGTAGAGGCCATGCTAAGCTGTTAAACGTGGGTTAATGGCACAGTTAAATACAGCATTTAAAGGTATCAAAGAAAATAGCATTTATTTTGCTTTTTGGATAATGGGGTGAGTGGGAGTGATAACTGTCAGAAGAGCAAGGATATGAGTTTCAAGGTGACAAAGCCAGGGTTCATGGGGTTTAAATTGTGAAAGAGAGGTTCAGGGAAGCATGAGACATCATTTTCACACATGGAGTCCAGACCTTAACCCCAATGAGAATATTTGGGATGTGTTGGAGAATGCTTTGCACAGCGGTCCAACTCTACCATTATCAATGCAAGATCTTGGTGAAAGATCAATGCAACACTGGATGGAAATAAATCTTGGGACATTTCAGAAGCTTATCGAAACAATGTCACAGCAAATGGTGTAATCAAATCTAAATGCGGTCCAAAAAAATATTAGAGTGTATGACCTTTTTTATGGGCCAGGCAGTGTATATACAATGACATAATTCCTAGCTGTCATCTACTTGAGTACTAGTCCATATTAGACCTGGTCCACCTTGAAAACCATTAGCCTTAGACTTCTCACTTCTGGGCTGGATTAATCTGCAGACCCCAAAGATTTATAAAAACACAGTTTGTGATTTGTCAAACCTTTATTCTGTTCGTGAAAATCCAATACAGCCACAATTTTAACCAGATTAGACGTGATTCACTTCGAAAACAACTAGGTACACACTTCTTACATTGAAAACCACTAGACCTAGACGTTTCAAATCTGGACTGGATTGATCTACACACCCCAAAGTACAGTTTGTGATTTCAAAAGACTGTGTAGTATTAGGCTGGGTAGGAACCTTGATTCCGGTATGTTTCCGGGGGAAGAGAATAAAAATGGTTCCTGGCTGCACTTGAACATGGCTAAGCCCCGTCTCTGTTCTAAAAGTTTCTATTTACCTAATAAACAATAGAACAGACTCCACAATTCGCCATTGTGTAAAATGTAACTGAAATTTTTAGTAGACGTTTTTAAATTTTTGGGGGGTGGGGGGGGGCTCTGTATCTGCTGCTATCAAAGACCTCATCGAAACGGCGAATTCACGTGATTAAATATTCAAAACAACCTTTCACTTACCACCAAGCACCACTAGATGGTGGCATAGGCTGTCCCATGAGTTATCCCTATTTTTTACATGCGCTCAAAAAGGAGTAATTATGAATACACAGTTAATACACGGTGTAAATACATGTATAAACATACCTTTTGGTGATATTGTGAGCTAAAAATGTAGACATTGCTGGGCCTCACTATGCGGTGCGCGTGCACATGTACGTGCTGGCGCGTGTGTTGATGTACGTTTTTATGTGTGTGTGAGAGAGAGAGAGAGAGAGAGAGAGAGAGAGAGAGAGAGAACGAGAGAGAGAGAGAGAGAGAGCTCCAAGTACAGGCCGACTACTGCGGACTCTGAGGCTCTAGCCTCATCAGGTCGTGTCGGCAGCCACGTTGAGCCCGGAGTCCCGGGGCTGGAACTGGAGCTCCTCTGCTGCGGCGTCGCGACACAGTCCTTTCTTGTATGGATGATCGTCAATGGTAAGAGCACCCACCCGCTTGTCGGATCTCAGCGGGCATGTATGGAAGTGACATACATTCTTGCCGGGGTCACAACAGAGTAAAGTGCACAACGCCGCTTACTGTCAGCGTTATCAAGTTGAGGAGTGGTACTCGTTGCGGGACGGTGCAGTGATAAATGTTTTTTTTTTTATTGTTTGTAGTCCAAACAATAATGGGCTGCACATATCCAAGTTGCTCCACGGAATGTTTGGCTCCCCTTGTACGCCGTGGCCGTCCAGGCTGCACAGCAGTGTCTCATGTACTCAATGTAGTGTGTAGACTATACTGTACATGTGACGAGCTGTCGAGTGAATTCTCCTCTAGGCTACTCGTAGCGTCCCTGTTATGTAATGCGCACTGCCCGCAACCATTAGTCTGGGTCCTACACTTGTAATTATTACTAAACATGTCTTAGAGAGGAAAAAGGCCAGTGTTAGCGGTCATGACATACTCTATATATAACTAGTTGTAGTTGCACAGCAAACGCAGTCATGCATGCAGGACAAATCGACCCACATGTTGTAGTCACATCTTATCTGGTTTATAGATTGGATTACATAACAGTGGATGCACCAAAGGTGATCTAGGAATGAGGGTCCTGCAGGAAGCTTTCACATACAGTGTGACTGTGACCACACACAGTGCAATGAATATGATATATATATATATATATTCTCTCTGTGAGTCCAGAATTGAGCAACTTCACATTTATACACACCTTTCTGTTTGTCCCAGTCAGAAATGTACTTATTAGATTGGTGTCCTTGATTTGTGCTGCCAGAAGCCAGCTTTAGTGAGTCATCACAGCTAATAAGAGAAGCATGGACAATTTAATGTGACTGGAGAGCCCTTGATCTCTGATTGGTGCCCACTCAGCAGGCCTTTGTTGTCAAATGGAGCACATCCATCCCTGCCCACTGTACAATGCCAGGGGGACGATTGCAATGACTGCAAATCTTGAAACCAGTCTGTTACCAAGAAATATGGTTTGAAAGCAATATAGGCCTGATCTTGGTTTTGATTCTGTGTTTGTTTTCCCAGGGCAGAAGAAAGCTTATAGGGGCAAGCAGCGGGGTGCAGGGCTGAGATATTACCCGTTTGGGAATCTGGATGCAGAAACATCTCTGATGCCCCTGGTCTGCCTGAGCCCATGGTGTGTATTTGCTGGGATGAACTAGTGACCTTTCCAAAGAACAAAGTGTTTGACTTAACAGCATTCACACAGGTGAGTTTTTTTTCTATAAAAACATTTGGGTCGCTAACCAGTGTAATAGCTAGAAATGTGCTGATTAAACATAGCATGTTGTCTTTTGTGTGCTTTTAGGATGTCGTGGGCCAGAGGCGTCTTTGTAGGCAGAGTGGACGAGCGAAAAACAGCGTGGGGAGAGCGCAATGGCAAAAAGAAGAAAGACAAGTCCTCCCTGTGCAGTTCACGCTACATGAGCTGCCTAAGCGACCCTGAGGACTTGGAGCCCCCTAATGTGGCCTCTCAGCATTACCACACCCGAGCGGGCACAAGCCAGGGACACTTTGACCTCCGCTGTGGATGGCAGGAGGACCATTACGGGAAAAGGATGGGCGATGCCATTGATCTGGGCCTAAAGGCTGTAGACTTAGGCTTTGAGGATGGTGAAGTGAAGGGCAAGAAAGAGGACGAATACGGGGAGTTGTCAGAGGGCAGCTCCAAGAAGATGAGCGCTGCAGACTGTTGGATGCGCGTTGTATGGGTTTTTCAGTCCAAGAAATTCCAGTCGGCTAAACTTGAGCGTCTTTACCAGCGCTATTTTTTCAGACTCAACCAGAGCTCTCTGACCATGCTGATGGGTGTTCTGGTCGTGGTGTGTGGGGTCATGCTGGCCTTTCACTGCATACAGAGGGCCCCGGATGTGGCCTACGTCTCAGTACTCTCTGTTGCCATGGTTCTCTTCCTTGCCATGATGGTGGTGTGCAACCGCAATGGCTTCCACCAAGACTACATGTGGATTGTGAGCTACCTGGTGATCGGCGTGCTCATTGTTGTGCAGGTTTTTGGGCTGCTGATGGTGGACCCCCGCAGTGCGTCAGAGGGCATTTGGTGGACGGTCTTCTTCATTTACATTATCTACACTCTGCTGCCTGTCCGAATGAGAGCTGCTGTGCTCAGTGGAGTTGTGTTGACCGCCATTCACACAATTACCGCCTGGCAACGCAACCAAGAAGACAAATTCATTTTCACACAGGTAAGGTGCAGATTTTAGTTTATTTTGGTGACAATACAGAGCTGCATAGCTCGCGCATACACCGATTTATGAGGTACACTTACACAATCTACTCCAATACAAGAACTGTATTTGTTTAGTAATAAGTGTATTATTGCAGAGGTATATAACTGCTCTGCATCATACCGAGGGGTGTCTGTAATAATTTGCCTCAAGAGGTTGCTAAATTATTGCAACCCCTAATATGATGCACTGCAAACTACTGTAAACATATTTTGAAAGGTAAATTTTTTTTACACAAATCATCTCATTAGAACGTCACATGTGCCTAAAACATGCACATATAACTGTTAACACTGGAACGTTCATATAAATGCTGGCTTTGAGCACCATTCCTTACAGCTCTAGGTATACCGCACTTTGAAAAGTGTACATATGATATGTTAATGAAGCATTTAAATTTTTGTGTCAAATATCTAAAGGCAGACACAGTTTTAAGAAGAATACTCTTTTGTTTCCTTATAACGTACTTAACCACAAAGGTTCTTATTGTTGGAATTACTACATATATGTGGCGGGTCGCCAAATGGTATTGTCAGGACTGCTGCTTGCCAGGCTACCATGAGAGACCATGGTCAGCATACAATTGAGCACAATGTTGTTACCATACCCACATGTGGTGTTGCCCTACTTTCTCTTGCCATCAATTGAGGACAAACATTATTGAGCCTCCTCAGCCACTTCTGTGGTGTCAAAGGTGCTGTACTAAAAGTAGATGGTGCCTAAGATCTCGTCAGCTTTTCAAATGAGATTTTTAATGAGCCCCTGTTTTGAGCTGTAAGGAGCCACTGGCTTCTCTGTTGGGCTTTGCGGAAGGTCATGTGGTTTGAATGAGCCTATTTAGCCACATTGTGGACCAATATCACGATCATGTAGCACGGTGACATTCAGCCTACATTTCCCTAAGACAGGGAGGCTATTGTCGCAAAATGAAACAGAACAGGGTAGTATGTTCAGACTGTACAATGAGTGTACAATGAATCACACGGACAACAGTTATATACTGTATACATTCTTCTTTTTGAAGTTTGTAGAAAAATACAAACTTGTATGCTTTTGAACTCTCGTTAACACACTGTGCATAATTTGAATGACTTGCTGTGTTTTATTGTGGTCCTGCTGCTCTTGAATTATTTGGGGTTTTCTTTTTTAAGAGACATGAAGAAACTGAACAATAGTAACACTTGAATACATGTTTTTCTTAACAGAAACTTGAGAATGTTATTGTTTGATTGATTGTTATTGTTATATTGTAGCAAACTTGGAACTTGGAACTTCGACTTGGAACAAATTTATCTGCTTGTTGCCAGAGGAAGATATAGGCAGAGGAGCCATACAATGAAAAAAGTTTTTTTTAAAAATAATAATAATATTTACTGTACAATTGTTTTAAACATAATATATTATAACACATATCATATTATATATAATATTCCACCCATTCATCCATTTTCTTCCGCTTGTCCGAGGTCGGGTCGCGGGGGCAGCAGCCTAATCAGGGAAGCCCAGACGTCCCTCTCCTTGGCCACTTCGTCCAGCTCTTCCCGGCGAATGCCGAGACGTTCCCAGGCCAGCTGAAAGACAGTCTCTCCAACGTGTCCTGGGTCTTCCCCGAGGTCTCCTACCGGTTGGACGTGCCTTTAACACCTACCCAGGGAGGCACCCGGGAGGCATCCTAACCAGATGCCCGAGCCACCTCATCTGGCTCCTCTCAATGCGGAGGAGCAGCGGTTCTACTCGGAGTCTCTACGGGATGACAGTGCTTCTCACCCTATCTCTAAGGGAGAGCCCAGCCACCCTGCGGATAAAACTCATTTCGGCCGTTTGTACCCGTGATCTACCCAGAGCTCATGATGAAGGTAGGAACTTAGATCAACCGGTCAATCGAGAGCTTTGCCTTTCGGCTCAGCTCTCTCTTTACCACGACAGACCGGTGCAGAGTCCACATCACTGCAGACGCCGCACCAATCCGCCTGTCCATCTCGCGTTCCATCCTTCCCTTACTCGTAAACAAGACCCCGAGGTACTTAAACTCTTTCTGACAGGGGACTCTGCCAGATCTTCCCAGCAGACCCTCACAATGCGTTTGCGTCTGCTAGGTCTGACCGGCATCCTCCCCCACCATCGGAACCAACTCACCACCAGGTGGTGATCGGTTGACAGCTCTCTTCACCCAAGTGTCCAAAACATGTGGGCGCAAGTCCGACGACACAACCACAAAGTCAATCATCGAACTGTGGCCCAGGGTGTCCTGGTGCCAAGTCCACATGTGGACACCCTTATGCTTGAACATGGTGTTCGTTATAGACAATCCGTGACGAGCACAAAAGTCCAATAACAAAACACCGCCCGGGCTAAGATCAGTGGGACCGTTTTTCCCAATCACACCTCTCCAGGTCTCACTGTCGCTGCCAACATGAGCGCTGAAGTCACCCAGCAGAACAAGGAAATCCCCCAATGGAGCACTCTCTAGTACTTCCTCTAAGGCCTCCAAAAAGGGTCGGTATTCTGGACTGCTGTTTGGCGCATAAGCACAAACAACAGTCAGGACCCGTACACCCACCCGAAGGCGTAGGGAAACTACCCTCTCGTTTACTGGGTTAAACTCCAACATGCAGGCTTTGAGCAGGGGGGCAACAAGAATTGCCACCCCTGCCCATCGCCTCTCATAGCTGGCAACACCAGAGTGGAATGAAGTCCAACCCCTCTCGAGAGGACTGGTTCCAGAGCTCTTGCTGTGCGTTGAGGTGAGTCCGACTATATCTAGCCGGAATTTCTCCACCACACGCATTAGCTCAGGCTCCTTCGCCACCTGAGAGGTGACATTCCACGTACCGACAACTAGCTTCTGTAGCCGAGGATTGGACCGCCAAGGCCTCCGTCTCCGGTCGTCACCCAGCTCACTTAGGACCCAACCCCTTTGGCCCCTCCTACGAGTGGTGAGCTCATGGGAGGGGGGACCCACATTATCTTTTTGGGCTGTGCCCGACCGGGCCCCATGGGTGCAGGCCCGGCCACCAGACGCTCGCCATCGTGCCCCACCTCCAGTATATATAATATTGTATAATAATATTAATACCTTGTTAATTGGTTTCAGACCTGAACGTGATAAGTACATTTTCCCAAAGTGGGAAATTGAATATAGGGCTGCGCGGTGGATGAGTGGGTAGTACATTGGCCTCAGAGTCAGGAGGCTCCGTTGGGCATCTCTGTGTGGAATTTGCATGTTCTCCCCATGCGTGCTTGGGTTTTCTACGGGTACTCCGGTTTTGTCCCACATTCCAAAAACATGCATGTTAGGTTAATTGGCGACTCTAAATTGTCCTTAGGTATGAATGTGACTGCGAATGGTTGTTTGTCTGTATGTGTCCTGTGATTGACTGGCGACCAGTCAATTTGTGTACCCCCCCTCCTGCCCAAAAACAGCTGGGATAGACTCCTAATGAGGATGCAATGATGTTGAATACAATTATTAAACTCACATATTGGTTTATATAATGCACACAAATGATGAATACCTCCACAATTTTCTCCTTTCTTTGTGTCTGAGCAAGGTTTAACTAGCATTCTTCTCACCTTGCTGGCCAGGTGCTGTTGACATGATAATGCAATCAACTGCGTAACTTTTAATACGGAAGTACAATTTGCTACAGATTCAAAACATGTGGAGGCAACTTTAATTGCGCAGTGACTTTAAACGTAACCTGTGTTCGTAATAACGCTTAAAGAATCATTCAAATGTTCTGCTATTATTAGAGAGACTATCGTTAGATTTTTAGACAGGCGAGGTATCTTGATTAAAATTTTCAGTTAATTTAGAGCTGGTATATAATCATGCCGAGGGTTTTCCATAGGATTTTTTGAAGCTGTGGTGGTGGTCTTCATGATACTGCTGCCTCTGTGTCGTGCCGCTGCTGCGTCTGCAGTTTTTTTTAATGACAAACTGCAATTTTTGTGACGTATTTATTTATTAACACATTTATTTAACCATTTTCAACAACCAGAAGAACATGAATTGAGAACATTGCAAAACTGTTATTTAATAGCAAAGTTTGCTGAGAGCACATAAACTGAGTCTAAAATGTTGAGGCTCCTTCTGTTTTGTGACCTATTTAGTCCAATAATACTACGTGACTAGTACAAAAGTGCAACATTTTGTACTATTTGACACAAACCTAAATGTTCAATGTAACGTATGTAGTTTAAAATAACACAATTAACAAAATAACAGTTTAAATATTCATGATCAATTAAATGTAGCAGAGACCCCGATGTTATTTCATTAATCTTTCTGTTATTAATATATATATATATATATATATATATATATATATATATATATAACTACATACAAACATAATTGTTGAGCCGCAACTAAGAACTATTTTCATAAACGATTAATAGATTAATCGGATTAAAAAAAAGACATTTTTAATTTTCCCTTCTTTGCAGTAATCCCTTTAACAATGCATGAATGGACATTTTCCCTCCAGAAATCATAGCAAACAGGACAAGGAAGAGGAAATTCGCTACTTAAATTTCGGTGACTGAGAAGTATAAACTATCACCTGACAAACATCACAAACACTCTACTGCAAATCAACAAGTCACTGACGCAGACTGCTACAAGTGCATCTCCAAGAAATAAATAAACTTTAGGCGCAGGCTGTGCGTTTGGCATCGGCATGTCTGCTCTGGGAAGGGAAGGGCGATGGCTTGTTTGTGATCCACGCAGCAAAATGACATGGCCTCCGCCAGACAGGCACAGCCATAGCTATTTGTAGTTTCACTGTTCTACCAGTAGGTTTTGTGTGTATGCATGGTAAGAGATAATGGAGTGAGTGCAGAAATGACAGCATTTTCTTAAGCACATGTACAGTACAAGTATGGGATTTACATTGCATGGGAATGGTTTTACACATGCCCTACGCACACATCTCTGCAGTGGTTTGCTTTGCTAGAAAACAAAAAGAGGCAACGATGTTTACATCTCTTTTCCAAAGTCATAGATGATATACTGTATGCGTGTATCTTGTTTTGCCTGAAAGACACAGATAATATTAATATTAATAATAATTTCATTGATGTCTAAGGAAATTAAAAAATATTTATAGTGCACTTTTATAGTACTAGTAATTTTTAAATGGAACGGTTAATCGATTACCAAAATTGTTTGTTAATTTTTTGGATAATCGTTTGATAATCTGGTAATCGATAAATTGTTGCTGCGCTACATAATTGCAAATAGTGATTAATCATGATTAATTAATTTGAACTGTGATTAATATGATTTAAAAATCTAATAATTTGACAGCCCTAAAATAAACAAATAACAAACGTTTATATTATGTATTCATTATAGTTTTGTGGTTTTGAAAGATTGTATTAAATGTAAAATACCTTTCAATGATTAAAAGCACTGCTTTAAAATATAAAATATAGTTTTTTGTACTCCACGGTCACATGTATTTAAATTTTATGTATGTTTTATTACACTTCAATTCATTGATGCTGTTTGTTGAAATTAAATGAGGACAATTAATTTTATACTGTGGTTAGCACGTTGGCCACACAGTCAGGAAATCTGGAAGACCTGGGTTCGAATCTCCATTGGACATCTCTGTGTGGAGTTTGCATGTTCTCCTCGTGCATCCGTGGGTTTTCTCCGGGTACTGCGGTTTCCTCCCACATTCCAAAAACATGCATGTTAGGTTAATTGGTCACTGTAAATTGTCCTTAGGTATGAATGTGAGTGTGAATGCTTGTCTATATGTGCCCTGCGATTGACTGGCAACCAGTCCAGCATAGAAAATGAATGAATGAATGAAAAATTTTATACTCATGTAGTACACAAATGATGGCACAGAAATACTTTAATGTCCATAATTTGCTTAGCACAACACTTACAATATGTATTGAACTTGCTTAGTCAAATGCACGGTAGGTTATTGGTTTTCTTTACCAAGCATCACTATTAAGCAACCAGATGACTGTGGAGCCACTGGGAATGAGACAATATTGACACAACTCCACTGGTTCAGTGAGCTTACATTGTGTGTTGACTGCTGCAGACCAGACAGGCTGACTATATGCACATTTGTCTGCTGCCTCAAATGTTGTCCCGCCTGGGTCAGTTGTGTTACTCTTCTGATGGACGTCTGCCCAGCCCCAAGCTAGACTGCACCACCGACACAGTATGTTCCACTTCCATGAGCAATCAATGATGGGACGTTCAGCAAGATTGCTGCTGTTTCTGGCTCGCTCACAACCTTAAAATAGATGTGGGAGGAAGGCTAGCAACTTTGTTTGGGGTTGTTTATGACAAAGATGAACCCTACCCAATGTTTGTAAGCTTGAATCTCTAAGTAGAACATCCTATTGCTATTTTCCCAAAAAGAATTCAGCAGTATCTCATTGGGAGCTCAATTTCAACAGCTATCCCGAGACGAGATGACGCACAAGATTGTGTCCACAAGACAAGACACGCTTTTAACATTACTTTTAAGAAAAGTACAATAAAAAAATACGACAGGACAGCAAACATTTTTATTTAATCGAGTCAGAAAACAATGCAGATGTGTTTTAAAATATTTGTCCCACAAATTGATGTTAAACAATACTATCGTCAACATTTTTTACATCAAATAAACCACATAAGTTATGATAATGTATAATAACAATATATCATAAAAGTTAGTTAGTCAACAATTATTGACAGACAGTTTATACAGTATGTAGTATTCTGGCCACTAAGCATCTGTAATGTTACAATGATGAGACATTATTTTTTTCTAGTTGGGTGATTCTCCTGAAAGGGTACCAGCAAAGGTGCTGTCCCTTCGAAGGGCAGTACAAAGAGATTTAATCCTATAACTACAGTATATGAAAATATACTGCAAACACATTGAATAAATGGGGAAATCAGTGTTGAATAATTTCTTTGTGTCTGTTATGTAGTGTATAAAACACAACCTGCTGTCAAGTTCAACACGATTAGGTTTACCCCTACTCGCTAAATATACTGACCATGTCGCTCAATTATCAACACGGATTTCTGCTACGCATGAAGTATGTTATAATGTGAGTTGGTCGCCAGAGTACCATTATTGATAAGGATTAGCCCCATACATGTTTTAAACGAGTATCCGTTACGAATAACGCGTTTTTGTCAAGTGACGAGCACGAAATGAGTACAGCTTGTCATACGTAATGATGTCACGCACGGACGCTTCTGCTCCGAACATCGAAGTAAGTTGTATTGCAAGGTTAATAGTCTGCAAAAAGCACTTCTGTTGTTCTAATTATGCCTGAAATTAGCACTACCGCTTTCATATTACTGCATTTTCATTCATAGTAGCGAAGGCATAGTTGACAATCTGATTGACTTTTGGCTGCAGCTGGTCCTGTGAGACAGTTTTTCTCCAGACAAGAAATCTCATCACGTTTTATTCTCACGAGCTCTTCGTGATATAACAGGTATCTCGTAGGTATCACACTGTGCGGCTTCAGGCTACTTGCACTTTTATGAATACAGAAAGACACTATTCTTTCTGTTACCCCTTCTGTATCACACACATAACCAGACACAAGCTTTGTGGCCCCTGGCGTCACAAGGCCAGCCTCCCTGTTCTGGGAAAGCAGCTTTCTCCTTCTGGGACCTCATCCTCCCAGCCTTCTCTGTGTCCCACTCTTGTTTTTCCCTTATTTGTATTTTCCCTATGGAGATATCTATGCAGCACAGGGAACTGAGTTGATGTGTGAGTGATGATGGTTTGGACAAAAGTGTTTTTTATGAGAGACCTCCTCGACAGAGCAGTAGGGGAGATGGGATGATGGAAGCATTTCTGGCGACAAGGGGGTGACCATGGATGGAGTGTATGAACTGATATGGCGATGACTCACCCGACTTCATAAGGCATATCTGTCTGTCTCATCTGCCTTTTTGTCTCGTGCCACTTCTCTCGGTCTTCTATCTCTGAATCCAAAGTCCTTTCTCAATAGATCCCCTTCAGACACAGTGGACTTTCATTTCACAGAGAACTACCATTCCGTCGCCCAAACTCACGACCGTTTTCTGAGCATATCTCCATGTCTCATTACTCGCCTCTGAGGCTCAGTGGGCATCTGCTGGCAAATGAAGATAAAACTGCTCTGACCGCAAAGGAAGTTCACATAGAGTGTCACTTCTTAGAGCAGTCATTCAGGTGATAACTGCATAACATGATGAAATGTTGTCCTTCACTGGCCAGTCATTGGCCTAGGACTTGTTCAAATTGGAAAGATACAGCCATGCTTTAAACTTGTAACTCGACCAATATCCGCCAATGTCCACATATCCCACCATATTTGACCAACCAACAAAATTTTTTACATCACAGTATCTAGTCTGCATTATCTAATTTTTATGACCGACACACGGCAGAGAACAAATATATACAGGTGGATATGCTTCATATCTGAATTTGCCCAAGTAATCATGGTCATAAAGTTAACACTTCTTTCAGATGACCCACATGAGTGCTAACAAGTGACACTGGCAACAGAGGAGATCACTATATGACACTACGTGACTGTGTACCAAGTATCTTCTATGTAGGTCTATAAGACTGTTTGTTAGTACATTTTGTACGAGATTATACATGTACAGATAAATGAATATGGCTGCCACTGAATTAACCTAATGACCAAAGGCATTCCAAATGGGCTTTTACAGAGACGAGGTTTCCAAGCGTATCATCTTTTGCTTTTGTCTAATACCTTCAGGGGCCGCCACCGCAAATCAATTGCCTCCATCTAACCCTGTCTTCTGTATCCTCTTCTCTTGCGCCAACAACCTTCATGTCCACTTTCACTACCTCCATAAACCTCCTCTTTAGTCTTCATCTAGGCCTCCTGCCTGGCAATTCAAAACTCAACATCCTTCTACCAATATATTCACTATCTCTCCTCTGGACATGTCCGAACCATCTCAGCCTGGCCTCCCTGACTTTATCTCCAAAACCTCTAACATGTGCTGTCCCTCTGATGTGCTCATTCCTGATCCTGTCCATCCTGGTTACACCCAAAGAGAACCTCAGCATCTTCATCTCTGCTACCTCCAGCTCTGCCTCCTGTCTTGTTCTCAGCGACACTGTCTCTAAACCAAACAACATCGCTGGTCTCACCACAGTTTTGTACACCTTTCCTTTCATTTTAGCTGAAACTCTTCTATCACACCCGAAACTTTTCTCCACCCATTCCAGCCTGCCTGGACACGCTTTTTCACCTCTTTTCCACACTCTCCATTGCTCTGGACTGTTGACCCTAAGTACTTAAAATCCTCCACCTTCTTTATCTCTTCTCCCTGTAACCTCACTCTTCCACTTACAGTAGGTCCCTCTCATTTACACACATGTACTCCTTCTTGCAGCGGCTAACCTTCATTCCTCTCCTTTCCAGGGCAAACCTCCACCCCTCAAGCTTCTCCTCCACCTGTTCCGGGCTCTCACTACATATCACAATGTCATCTGCAAACATCATAGTCCATGGAGATTCCTGTCTAACTTCGTCCGTCAGCCTGTCCATCACCATAGCAAAAAGAAGGGGGTCAGAGCTGATCCCTGATGTAGTCCTACCTTTACTCGGAACTCCTCTGTCACACCTGCAGCACACCTCACTACTGTCTTACAGTCCTCGTACATGTCCTGCACCGCTCTAACACTTCTCTGCCACTCCAGACTTCCTCATACAATACCAAAGTTCCTCTCTGGGCACCCTGTCATAAGCTTTCTCCAGATCTACAAAAACACAATGCAGCTCCCTCTGACCTTCCCTGTACTTCTCAATCAACATCTTTAAAGCAAATACTGCATCTGTTGTACTCTTTTTTGGCATAAAACCGTACTGCTGCTCACAAATGCTCATGTTTGCACTTAGTCTAGCTTCAACTACTCTTTCCCATAACTTCATTGTATGGCTCATCAGCTTTATTCCTCTGTAGTTGCCACAGCTCTGCACATCTCCCTTGTTCTTAAAAATTTTCAATTTTCGAATTCAAATTTTCAAGCGTATAAACACAAGATTAGTTTGTCTCCGAATGTGAGCCCACCTGTCTCGGTGCTGTTGTTGTCCCAGCCTCTCTTTTGGTCTTTTTACTAATTAAAAAGACATTAATTGCTGAGCAGGCCTTTTTTAATTTGACATACTGCATGTATTTCTATAACCTTAGTATGAAAAGCTGTGTAGCTTATATGTCTCAAGGTGGGATCATGTGCTTCACCCAGTTGTTCACCGATTGTTTTACTCCTAGCCAGTCATGAAAGATGTCAAGCATGGATTTACTCTGACCCCAACACGAGAGATTCTTTGGCCTGCAGCAAGGTATGTGTGGATACCAAATCCCAAATGGGCTAACTATTCATGGAATAGTTTGACAGACAGGTCAGTAGGAAAGCCAAGTATCAAAGGTACATCAGGGCAAGGCTTTTGTTTTGTGTGTTGTTCCAGCACAGGAGGAAAAACCTGTTCCCTCACTAGATTGTTGTGGGGTCAGTGGATGTGGGACTGGTGGAAACTTACTGATCCCTGTGCTTAACACCAGTGAAAAAGATACCAATCAATGAAATGTCACAGGCATGACACTAGCCTGCAGAATTCTTTTAAGCCATAGTTGCATAAGAAAAACGTGACTGCAACCTCTCTGCAACCTTCTTTGCAATTATTTACACTGAGTGGGATTTGACACTCAAATGTACGATGGTGAAATGTAATTTTTGAACGTACAATTTTTTTCAAAATTATGGACTCTCATCCTGCCTCAACTTGGGACCCAATTCACTTTATTAGAAGCCCTACCTAGCAAATGTATTCTTCAAATGTATGCTTCAAACATACATATTTTTTACCATGAATAGTAGAACTGTCAAAAATAACATAATAACGGCTGTAACTGAATAATGTTAATTAATTGTTATGAGGAGAAGCGGAATAGAAGATGGATGGATGGAAAAATGGTACCATAATTAACACATGGACATCATGGCAAGCTACACCTCTGTTATGATGACAGATGGAGGCACAGCGTAGCACCCCCACAGAGTCAGAGGTTCTCTTT
>QODF01000245.1:505547-564017 GCA_024372805.1 Oostethus manadensis
CCTGTAAATCCTGCGTGGAAGTATGAAGTGAAGTGGGACGCTGTGTAGTCTTATATTAATGATGGACATGGGAGTTAACATACTTCACTTTAAACGCTGTCTAATAGTCTTAGATTAGATAATGGTGGACATGTGGATTAACAGTTGCATCTGTTTATCTCATAGAGATCCAAAATACACTGCATGTAATATGCTCTCTAAAAGTTGTGTGAAAAAAGTAAAGCGTTCTCTTTGAAGGGCCCTGACAGCGTGGCACTAAAGTGTTGGTTTATATTGTTTTGCAAAGTCACAGCTCACCAAAGTTTGCTCATCTTTGGAGAAGTGGAGTGAGTAAGCGGCGGCAGAGCTGCGTGTGTCTGGGAGTGAGTGGGAGAGGCCAGGGCATAGAGCAGCACACAGTGCAGCACCGACACACAGGAACCGAGCGATGGAATCTTCCCACAGCAAAAAGAAGTTAATATATTGGTTAAATATTAATTAATAGATGATATGTCATAATCGGCCCGATTAAACGGTATATCAGTTCTGGCCATATCAGAAATAGAATAACAACAAACAACATAACAACAAAACACATTCAATAAAAACTATACATTTAATTTATATTAAATAATAATTTGATCCTCAAGCAAAGCATGGTTTAGAACTATGTGGAGAAACCTCTCAGAAGGGATTTTAATCCACTCCTCTTTACAAATGCTCTACAGATTCTGAAGGTTTTTAGCCTCCATCCGCAGATTTTCTATGGGATTAATATTGTCAGATTGGCTGCGCTACTCCAGACGGTGAATTCTGTATAAACGCATATTTTGCAGTACCGTGTCCATAAATGTACCCCAAGGGCGCACTCAGACCAGGCAATTTGTAACGTTCTTGGGTATGAGGGGTGTAACATATTCCTATGATCCAACTACATGAATTTGTGTTCAGCAAGTTGCCATTCCAGACGACATGTGTCGATCTAACATTGTTTCAAAGGTAATTGATCAACTATAGCAGTGTTTTTCAACTTTTATTGAGCCAAGGCACACTTTTTTCATTCCAAAAATCCCAAGGCACACCATGAGCAGAAAATGTAAACATTAATCTCTGTAGCCTATAGAAATATATAAAGTCAATATAAAGTGTTGCCACCTACTGCTATTTAGCTTATTACATGAGTACTCTGCCGATCATTGGACATTGGACATTGGACAACACACAAAAATATTTATACCCCAATTAGGTGAAAGTGGATGATTTCCCACGGCACACCAGACACTATGTCATGGCACAGTGTTTGAAAAACACTGGACTACAATACTATAAAATAATGAGCTGGATTTAAGCATGGGAGGCTTTATATTGATGTGTGGTTTTTTTTTTTAGCACTTTTAAAATTAAGGACGTTAAACGTTACTTGTGTAACAGTTCCATTTGGTGTAATTTCATTAGCAATGCCTGTTGAGTGGGAGCGCACGACTTTGTACTATGTGACTCCTCTGTACATATTTTAGTGATGCAAAAATCTGACACTGAGGGTTCCTGCTCTGTTAGGAGAGTCCTTCAAAATGTAATCTGTACATACAATTTGCAGTGTGGAATGTAAACAAGGCTGCACAATGGCTGACTGGGTAGCATGTTGGCCTCACAGTCAGAAGGTTCAGGGTTCGAATCTCCTTTGGTCATCTCTGTGTGGGGATGCATGTTGTATGTTGCATGTTCACCCTGTGCATGCGTGGGTTTTCTCCGGGTACTTCCGTTTCCTCGCACTTTCCAAAAATATGCACGGTAGCTTAATTGCCGACTCTAAATAGTCCATAGGTAGGAATGTGAGTGTGAATGTTTGTTTATATGCGCCCTGCGATTGACTGGCGACCAGGCCAGGGTGTACCCCACCTCCCGCCCGAAGTCATCTGGGACTTCGCTACCCTAATGAGGATAAGCGGTATAGAAAATGGATGGATGGATGGAATGTAAACAAATACAATGTGCCCTTCCCCTGCTAGTGTGAGCCATACATGAAAATTATTGACATTTATGTTTTTTTCTGGACTTTTTGATTATCAAAAAAATTCAAATGAATACTCTGACTAAAACAAACATCACAGCCTAGGTTATTAGATATATTGAAGTTCAGTTGTACTTGCCAAGGTCTGTGGCTGTGACAGCTTTTGTCTTCACTCAATGATAAAGCAATGGGAACCAAAGGTACTACTGTATTTCCCGGTATGAAATTTGCTCGAACTTCTTTAATATTTGGGCTAGGGAAGTGAATGAGGTATCAAATACAACATCAAGTTTTATGTTTACAGACTTTACAGACTTTCATCACAGACTTTATTGAATTCAACCTGTTAATTCATTCATTATTAATTCAACCTAAAGTTTTGGTTGAACTTTGTTCAAATACATTTTGAATGCAGTTGGCATTAATATATCTTTACTTGTTTGTTCATATCCATTATTGTACACATGATTCCCTTCCAAAAATAAGGGAATCTAGAGTATAAAAAGTTATTGAATCGATTTAAAGTTATTGAATCAAAATTAATAATTACCACCGCTTTGCATTATGGGAATAAAGAGCAAGACTAAAAAGAAACCCACAGTCATCAAAGTTGCAGTAATTAAGTGTTATATCATGAAATGATGGTTAATGTGAATGTGCTCAAGTCTGAATGAGTGCTGAGCAGTGTGGGTTTATGAAGTACTTGGGTATGGGAAGTGCATTTTGTCTGTAATCTAACTTCATCAACAGTGTTTTGCGTTGAGCTTGTCTTTGACCGAGCAAGATAAAAGATAAAACAGTATGCAGTTGGCAAACTGTTCTTGGGTTTCTGGTGTTTAAACTATAACCTGTTGTTCTGGTCACAGTATTGATTTGTATGCTTTGGAGTAAAAGTAAATATTGTGTATAGTTGGGAGGGAGTCCGGAACTGGAAATAGAGCACGCTGGTGAAATGTGTGTGCTGAGTTGATTGTGTGATGAATGTTATCTGATCCTTGTATAACTCGACGCTGAAACATAACTCTTGTGTTTTTATTAGGAGCTGCTCTTGGCTCATGCACTCTTACTCAATGTAATTTAATCATCCTACTTTTTATTACCCGGTGTACATGCTATCTGAATGATGTAGGAGAGCTGAAGACAAATAAGGAATACATGTACTCCTGTGTGTATTTCAGTAAAATGGCGGCCTTGCACTCATATTGTACATTATGCTTAAAAGGAGATGGAATGGGAATTCCTGAAAGTTTAGTTCATCATCCTGCAGTTAAAGGCCTAGACTCCCTTACATAGCTAACATTCTTGATAGGAGGCAACAGAGAAGCCACAAGTGGGACTGGTTGGTTGTTAACACTAATTAACCAAATCTTTGGGTCTTGCACCCTCCACGTTGCAATTGCAGCTGTGCCTGCAAGGGTGTGAGCAGGCAGGAAATGGAGGGGTATTGGGGGACACAACTGGGAGGAGTGCAGCTTCACTACCCTCATGTACCCCACCCCCTCCACATAAGGCCCCCCTTTTCATAGCTGTCTCAGGCAAGGAAGGAAACTTTTCTCTGGCTTCAGATAAGCTTTTATTTATAACGGGACAGCAAAACAGAGCAGTTGATCACAACCAGCATCCTCTCTCAGTTATGCTCTAATACACCGCCCCTCCACCTCCCTGTTTCATGCTATGCCTATAAAAGGAAGTTATGACTTTTATTCCCGTAAAGTTTTTACTCTCGTAATATGACAATCTTTTCTCGTAAATATACAATATTATTGTTGTCAATTTATGACCTAATTCTCGAAATCTTGAAGATTTGAATGCTTCATTTAACAGGCATTGCCTGAGACACAGAAGACTTGTGTGACCTCGACCTGAGGTTAAATTAAATTACAGAGGTTAAATTACAACTTTAAATCTTTTTTTTTTTTATGTGGCCCTAATACGCCGTCGTATAATACAGTGCTACATGGAATTATTGTAATTTTACCAGAATAAAGTCGTAATATTATGAGAACGAAATTGGAATGTTATGTTAATCTTACTATCATAATGTGGTATTAAAAATAAAGATATGCCTGCATTAAAACGAGAACTATTAAATTTTTTAAAGTTTTGATTCACAATCAGCATCAACATCATCATCAGAATGAAACGTTTTGTGCCCGTTAGGGAAAATCTTGTTGGTTTTGTACCATCATCAACCAGAAGTGTTTTTAATGATGTTACTTTATTCTTTTATCGCAGGTCTATTGAGAAAGACTGTGTGTGAATTTTCTCATTTAGCCATTGATATTATGCCTCATAATTTTTTCTTTGTTTTATTGTCAGAGTGGCTTTAATACAGCTTCAAAATATTGGTTGTATTGCCATCTTATAGCTAAAAACTTTCGGTGTCAGGACAGGTTGTATTAGAATAAATATATTGTTGTTTAGGTGTTGCAGATAAACCAGAATACTGTACAATTTTGCTAAGCCAGGCCTTAAAACTTGTTTAATGTCAATGGAAAAGTGGTTAAAGGCGAAAGGAGGCATGCCACTGCTCCAAGAGAATGATGAGAACTGTTTGTCAAATCATAAAAGTTGACAATGTAGTTTAGGATTGTGGTTGCAATCTATTTTAATCCAGTTTCAGTGTGGCTGGGAATTTTCCTCATGTTCGGACACAATAGTGTATATGTGCAAGTATTAATCAGGATGTCTTCTTCTGGCAGACGTGCAAACTTGAGTCTTGTTCTTCTTAGGCCGTGCAGAATTTGCCTCAGCATTTGACAAAGATGGCTTTGTGGCTTCTTTGGTCACAAGAGACCAATTTTGGTTTTGACCGAGCCATGACAAAAACAGAGCTCCGCTTCCAGATGTCAGGGACCTAAGAGGGCAAAGGCAGGCAAGGCCACCCCTATGCAACTTTTATCTTTTCAAAAAATTGCCAGTTTTTTTATGATGACTATTGCACAGTATACGCACCCTATGATTAATCAACCACAATGTTCCATATTTACTGGTCTATTTTTACCAATCTGGCACCACATGTTTGTTCCAACTGTGATCAGCAGGCTTCAGATGGGTTGTGACATTCGTCTTTGTGAGACATTGGAAATCCTCCAGATTCTTGTCAAGGGTCTTTTGCGAGAGAGTAACCCCCTTCAACCCACTTAAGGGGGATTTAATAGAACCTGTGAACTTTGTGGAGCTTTCACTTGTTGGGAGATGTGAATTTATGTTTCAGTTCTTTCTTCAGGTGCTTCTTGATGAGTGCATACAAAAATTACTACAAGATAATGGCATACTTGATGAAAGCAAAAGCACATTATAACTGTTATCAGCTCTGTATTGTCACAGGAACTAATAATAAATTAACTTATATTAGAGCACTTATGATTCCCAAAGGGGCAAACATACACCATTCATTTTTCATTTTCTATACCGCGCTTATCCTCACTAGGGTGTCAGGGTTATGCCTGAACCTTTCGCAGCTGACTCTGGCTTTCCCTGCTTCCTCAAGTCTTGGGCTTTCTAGGGCGATGTCAGCATTGCTTTTTGTCAGATGCTCATTCACATAGATGTTTGTACCTTTCAGTTTCTTTCCCTGATACAGCAGAGCAGTTTAAATTCCCTGGTTTACATTACCAAGGATTAAAGGTAGGTGGGCCCTGGCGCCGTAATGGCGACAGGTGGAGAGTGTCTTGTCGTGCATTGTTTGTTCATTAAGTGTGCTCCTGTCCGTAAGCGTAAGGATGAGTGATACCAAGCTATTTATTACGCTATTTTATGTTTGTTTTTTGGAATATTCTCATCATAGTGAGATTAAACACGTAAAGTACACTTTTCATAATGTGGATAGGCATGTTGCTGCTGCTGCTCTGTACAGCCGAGTTTGTACTCGCAGCGTTTGAGAGATATGGAGGCCAAATCCTGCAGTATAACCAGGAGGATCTGCTGCTTTTACAGAACATGTACTACCCACTGAACATGGACAACTGTGGTGAGCTGGTACAACACGAACTGGGTTGCAATCACTGGGGTAAGGGCCGGAGTAAGCGAGAGGCTGAATAGCCTAACCGGCAAACGGAAAATTCCCTGAATTTTGCTTGCCAATGTGCGCTCGTTACCCAACAAACTGGGCGAACTACAGGCAAACATATCATGCCAGTGGGTGTACAAGGAGGCCAGCTTAATCGGTCTCACTGAAACCTGGCTTGAAACCATGATCACGGATTCCGAACTCTTGCTGGATGGATTTGATACGCCACTCAGATTGGACCGGGACACTGTGAGTTGCCAGAAGAAACACGGGTGCGGGTTGTGTGTGTATTTGAATAAAGAGTAGGGCAGAACCATTTATGTGAAATAGTCTTCTTGTACACCTGATCTGGACATGCCGGCTGTGTCATTTAGACTCTAATATCTTCCACTGGAGTTTGGTTTACATTCTTGTCTACATTCCTCCCTTTGGCGACGTCATACGTGCTGCTTGAGTCCACCAGATTAAGTGCATCCACACTCTCCCTTGCTCTCATTCTAGGGAATTTCAATGGCTACAGACTAAATACAACACTTTCAACTTACCAACTGTATGTCACATGCACTACCAAAGGTGACAAAACAATTGATCTCTCTTATTTAAAAAAAAGAACATATACTGTATAAAGCTTACAAAAAAACACAGCAGACCACAATGCTGTTGATCTGATCCCGGCATGTCGCACAAAACTGCAGAAAGGGAGAGAGTGGGCATGGCCAAGAAGTTTGTGAAAAAGTTGGGATGGAGATGCAGTTGAGACTCTACAGGGGTGTGTCCAATGCACAGACTGGGACGTGTTCACTGATGGGAGTAGCCTTGAAGAAGCCACTTAGGTGGTTGCCCACTATGTCACTTTCTGTGAATAAATGATTGTCCCTACAAAAATTGCAAAGGTGTTTTCTAACAACAAACCCTGGATCACAAAAGCCCTATAAAAATGAAAAGAAAATAGCATTCAATTCAGGAAACAGAACTGAGTCTAACCTCATCCAAAACAGACTAAATAAAGAAATAAAAATAGCCCAGAAAGGGTATAAGGAGAGGGTCAAGATACTTTCTCAGGGATGCCTGGCAAAACATTGAAACGCTGGCTGGCCTCCCCAACAATTCATCATTAATTACAGGGACAAGAGACCCCACATGGCAGCCCTTTTTTAATTTGACTGCAGGTTTGACCAGTTTGACTTCTCTCAGGAGAAGCTGAGCTCACTCCCGTGATATGCACCAAAGGAAACTTTGAGCTGCAACAGGTAGCGTTGGAGCTCATGCTTAAAAGGATGAAACCAAACAAAGCACCAGGACCTGACCTGATCTGAGGGTGGCTGCTGAAGTCCTTCTGTAGTCAGCTGGCTGGTGTTTTTTTCCACCTCTTCAACCCTCCATGTCGGAACATTCCATCCTGATACATCTGTCCAGTAGTCAAAAAGATCAGTCAACCTACGACAATGACTATCAGCCAGGATCATTAACCTCTCTGGTAATGAAAGGCTTTGAAAGGCTTATTCTTTCCCAGTTTCAGGAGGAAGTCAGTATGCATGCTGATCCCCTTCAGTTTGCATATAAACAACACTAGCTAAAGCCAAAGCATAGAGGACAGGCAGCAGCTGTTTCACTCTAGTAGTCTGTTACTTAAGCAGTCCTTACATCCCGACGTACGAGTTACCACACGCACTGCAATGTGAGCAGCCGCTGTGAGTCGACTGAAGTTGGGCGAACCAGAGTGTATAGTGGAGGTGTCACTTGCTGCAGGAGGAGTCGCTACCGTGGCTCGGCAATGTGCACAATGCGCTTTTAAACATGCGACACATGCAAAGGTCACGCACACTTCCTCTGCCTTGACCTTGCAAAATGCCTGCATGCACACAGAAAATAAGTTGCATACCAATTTTCTTCCTGTTGGCTTTGCGTGCTGTCTGCGGGTTTAAAAGTCCATGCGGTCCACGTACGTGTCTCTTGCTTTTCCACATTTTGTCATGTAGCCAGCACATAGGAGCACATACGTAAAAATGTATGGCCCGCTTTACTTACTCTCCCTGCTACTTCTGCTAACTCAAAACATTTACATTACAATTCTGTTGTAACAGCAGCCCACTGTTAATGCTTTCCTATGGACTGATATGGTGTATCATGGTTGATACCAATACCGTGTTTTTGTTGTCAAGGAAGCCAATATTTGGACCACATATTCACTTGCAATAAAGATTAAAATATTGCCAAAAAAATTTAATACAAACTCCAACTTTTTAAATTAATTTTCTATGCTGCTTATCCTCATTAGGGTCGCGGGTATGCTGGAGCCTATCCCAGCTGGCTTTGGGCGAGAGGCGGGGTACACCCTGGACTGGTTGCCAGTCAATCACATATAGACAAACAACTATTCACACCACATTCATACCGATGGACAATTTAGAGTCACCAATTAACCTAACATGCATGTTTTTGGAATGTGGGAGTGCCCGGAGAAAATCCACGGGCAGAACATGCAAACTCCACCCAGAGATGCCAAACGGAGATTTGAACCCAGGTCTTCCAGATCTCCTGACTGTGTGGCCAACATGCTAACCACTCGACCGACATGCGGCCAAACTCAAACTTAACTTACTTTAAATCCAAATATTTCGCTTATGCCATGCATTACAATTTGTAATGTGAGTATGGTAATGACCAGACATTTACTTGGTTGTAGTGTACCATTAGGATTCATGCAGTCATGGAAGGTGTGCAAACATATTGTGTAAAAATATACTCCGTAAAAGTAGAAGTCAAAACTTACTGCAAGTGAGCATAAGTGCCGCTTATGTTTCTGTAACGCTCTCAGTAATGTTACAAATAGTTGTGAATTGTAGATGACTTGGATGTTAATTACAATTTTAAGAGAGTCTGCTGCCCAATTGTTTGGAACTCACATTCCAAACCATCGATACTGTATGCTGAATACATTACAAATATTTTTTTAATTGGTGGTGGTGCCTATAATTCACTGCCAACAGACTTCACTATGATGTACTTTTACCTGAGTGATTAGACAGCTAATATAAAACGCACACGTCACAGTGCAGTTCACTAATGTAGCTTCTATAATAGCTGAGTGAGCTAGTATGCGAGCCAATTTAAAATACAACTTACAATTAACAGGCTAATGTGGTTGCTATCTATTCATTGTCTAATCATTTATGAAAAGCGGTAGATTGCAGTGAAATTTGATATCGGTGTTAGCTGGCTTGTTACAACAACTAACAATTCAAAGCATGACTAATAATTTTGTGGCAAAGGTTTGAATATCTAATAAAACATGAGTTGGTGTTACTATGAAAATCAATCATTATCCTTAATTACTTCCATTTTTATGCTTCTTCCGGTCTCCATTCTGCCGCATTGTCAGTGCGAGTATCCGAGGAAACTCCTACCCCCTAGTTTCAAATCTGGTCCTTAACCACACTTGTTTTTTTGGGCTGTACACCCCTTAGCACATACAGTTTTTACTGCTGATTGGCTGTTAACCTGTTGTTTCTTTTACACTGTACTCTTGGAGATGAATAAAGTATTTATCTATCTATCTATCTTACCTGTGATGTGGCTCTGCATTTAACCAATCGGATGGGACAATGCTGGAGACAGAGAGGCTCTGCTTGGCCCGGCTGCATCAGAGCCCAAAAAATCCCATTTTAGATTAATCTCTTATTGGCTGTGGAATTGAAAAAAGGCAGATTCCAATATGTGTTAAAATGCACAATATTGGCATATCATAGTTATGGAGTCCATGGCATTGGATATGCCTGTCACAAACAAATTCCATAAATTCTGGTCAACAAATTTTGCTAGACACTTTTCCTACAAATTATTGCCAATAAATGATGATAATGTCAACATTATTTTGAGACCATTAATTAAAGAAAATTAATGTAATAATGCAAGTACACCGTATCATAAGCAATAAACTTTAGTTGCGCAAGCGTATTTAACATTGTAATTGAACTGTCAGGAGTTTTTAAATAAAGTAAATCAAACAAACAAGCAAACAACATTTTACATTAAAAAAAACAAAAAAGACAAAACCCTCCATCCATCCATCCATTTTCCTCCGCTTATCTGGGTCCAGGTCGCCCGGACACCCGCCCTCGACCACTGCCCAAATCACACAGCACCGGACCCTTATGCTTGCCCCTGCAGGTGGTGGGTCTGCGGGGGGGAGTTCCCGTGTGGCTTCTTCGGGCTAGGCCTGGCCAGGCCCCACGGGTGAAGGCCTGGCCACCAGGCGCTCGCCTGCGAGCCCCTCCCCCAGGCCTGGCTCCAGGGTGAGGCCCCGGTATCCCACGTCCGGGCGAGGTGTGGTCACTCCTCACATTGTTTGTCATAGGGGTCTTCTGAATCACTCTTAGTCTGGCCCGTCACCTAGAACCTGTTTGCCTTGGGAGACCATACCAGGGGCTTAAAGCCCCCGACAACATAGCTCCTAGGATCACTTGGGCACTCAAACTCCTCCACCACGATAAGGTGACAAAACCCTAATTTAAAAAAAATGGTCCCTCTTTTTCTTTTTTCAAAAACTGCACTTAAATAAAAATCATTCTTCTTCTTTTCCTTTCGGCATTCATTCATTTTCTATGCCGCTTATCCTCATTAGGGTCGCGGGTATGCTGGAGCCTATCCCAGCCGACTTTGGGCAGGAGACGGGATACACCCTGGACCCGTCGCCAGTCAATCGCAGGGCACATATAGACAAACAAAGACAAACAAACATTCACACTCACATTCATACCTACGGACAATTTAGGGTCGCCAATTAACCTAACATGCATGTTTTTGGAATGTGGGAGGAAACCTCTTTTCTTCCCACATTGTAAAGACGTGCACGGTAGGTTAATTGGAGAGTCCAGATTGTCCATAGGAATGAATGTGAGTGAATAATTGTCTGCTGTGCGACCAGTCCAGAGTGTAGCCTCGCCCAAACTCAGCTGGGATAGGCCCCCGTGACCCTAGTGAGGATAAGCGGCGTAGAAAATGGATGGATGGATGTTTCATTGCGCTTTATTTTCATAAACAAGCACCGGAATCACCTGTCTTCCCTGCTGGCACGTGCGCGAGTCCTGTGTTCACGTTGACTTTGTCACTTATTATCAAGAACGTGAAAAACAGTCCATAAAACGACAGCAGCTTGTCAATCCCAGGGTGTGTGACACCTCATGTTTCAGCCTCATTCAACTTTTATCTCTGGCGCCAGCTAGCTAGCTTGTTTTTAACCCACTGGCTAGCTATAATTGGCTTTTTAACAAGTGTCCCTTAGCAATCTTGCTCTGAAGTTGTGCGACATAAACACGTACTACGTCCAGCTTTAAGATAGTTACGCTATCAGGCTCCAGCTTACCGCCTTGACCCTAATGAGGGCAAGCGGCATTGAAAAAGGATGGATGGAAGATTCCTGTAACAAAAATATTGAAATTGTTCATCTTGCTGATGGAGCTGCACGATGGATGAGTGGGTAGCACATTGGCCTCACAGTCAGGGATCGAATCTCCATTGGCCGTCTCTGTGTGGGGTTTGCATGTTCTCCCCGTGCATGTGTGGGTTTTCTCCGGGTGCTCCGGTTTCATCCCACATTCCAAAAAAAACATGCATGTTAGGTTAATTGGTGGCTCTAAATTGTCCATTTGAGTGTGAATGTTTATATGTCTGCCCTGCGACTGACTGGCGACCAGTCCAGGGTGTACCCCGCCTCCCGCCCATAGTCAGCTGGGGTAGGCTCCAGCATACCTGCAACCCTAATGAGGATAAGTGGTGTAGAAAATAGATGGATGGATTTTCTTAATTGTGTTATTTTGAACTAAAAATATACTGTATTATTGAACATTTGATTTCTGTATTAATCTGTATTACTGTAAAACAGGCATCAAATTAAATGTAGGTTTCTGGCAAATAGCACAAAATGTTTTTTGTATTATGTACATAGTACTATTGGACTAAACATAAAAAGGCTAATGTAAAAAAAAGAGGCTCAACATTTTATACCCTCACTTTAAGTGCTCTCACAACTTTGCCTATAAGCAGTTTTGCAGTGTTCTTGGTTTATGTTCGGCAGAAAAAGTTAAATAAATAAGTTAATTGAAAAATAAGTCATAAAAAAATGTTATTTGTCAGGGGTGTAACGAATCATTCACTAGATCGATAAATATGATCGATTTTTATTCCTATTGACTACATCAATCTGTGTTCGCCAAATTGCCATTCCAGATGACGTGTATCGTTCTAACGATCGTCTGAAAGGTAATCGATCGATTTAATCGATACCAAGAAATGAAGCATTGGATTTAAGCACTGCAGGTTTTATATGGATGTGTGTTTTTTAGCAATTTTAATGATAAAGACGTTAAACGTTACCCTTGTAACTGTTTGATTTGTCGTAAGTCGATTAGTCATGTCTGTTGACCGGGGCGCACAGATGACTTCATGTGACGCTAAGCGTGCGCGCTTAAAAAAGGTCCGTGTGGATGTCCTAAAATATGCAATTTTTCATAGGATATGGGGCCATTTTTTTATTGGTTAGGTAAATGACTTCATCCTCTTCAATTTGCTATGTGATTTATACTGAGTGTTGGACGACATCCAAAGTCCAACTTGAAGCCTTTCAAACTCATAGATGGGAGCGTCAGGACAAGATAAATGGTACGTAGCGAGCGTTAAGTTTGTGCATGTTTGTGTTCTGGTTGAATGGGGGATTTGTCGTTTGGGAGCCACTGTTGTTCTGGCGTATGTTCCATTATTTTTTTTTTGCAATGATAAGCGTGCTGATCAAGCACCTCCTCGTAGCTTTAATAGCGTCTGTGCAAACGTTATAGAATGTAGGATATTCATTCACTTTAATATCTATCTGCACGTGAAATGTCATTCTAATCTGGTGGTCCGAAATAACTTCTTTAATACTTTTGTTAGAGAAGTGAATGAGGTATTAAATAAAGTTAGTCATGTTTTATCAGATAGAATTAATCATTCAACCTGTTATTTTATTCAACCTGAAGTGTTGGTTGCACTTTATTCAAGTAAAATGTGTTTACTTGTTTGTCTCTATCCATTAATAATATATACCTGATTCTCTTGCACAAAGCAAAGGAAATTTAGGAAACCTTACCCGCACTGTCCAGTATCCAGGCATTTATTTCACCGTCAGACTGCTTGCATTTTTGACTCAAAAGTTACAGAATCAATTTTAAAGTTACAGAATCTTATTCTAAATGAACAAATATCGTCCTTGAATCGAATCGGCAACCACGAATCGTGATGAGAATCGAACTGTTGTTAAAATGAAGCATTACGGCCCTATTATTTGTCATAATTAAAGGAAAACTGCAGACGCACTAGCAGCATGACGCAGTGGTGGCAGTCTGCCCTCCAATTCAGCCCACCAACACAGCTTCAAAACATCTTAGGGGAAACCCAGAGTAATATTAAGTATTTATTTATTTATTACTTTTGACTACTTATTGCAATTGTACAACACTAATCAAATGTACAACACTGATTAAAACATATAAATACTATGCATTAACAGAATCGCAGATGGAATTATGCAATTGGCCAATGATAACAGTATTTACAGTTAAACGTGGAATTATGTGTATTAAATATAGTCATCGTAAAGGGAAAGAACATTTGTGTGTGGAATTATATACCCGCCGTACGGCTAAATCATGGCGGAATGTCTTTACAAACACAAAACCACCCACTCCAATGTTGAAATGACGATAAACAACAGCGAAAGTTGGTGGTAGCTCCTCTCAGCTCCTGTCTGTGCAACTCGGGCTGGATGAGTATATTTTCACTGCTTTAATGTAAGGAGTATTTTACAATGCCCGTTGACGAGGTGCAGGTTCTGAGTAAAAAAAAGACAAGGATGTTTATTTTTGCACCCAGCTCGTCTTAGCCATGAAAAGACTTTCTCACACACACAACACCCTTCCGGCCTCCAAAATAATGTCGTCTAAATGTGAACAAAATAAGCGTGTCATAAAAAATGTCCTTCCTACGCAGTTAGAATAATGCAGTGCAGTAATCGTTAGTGCAGTAATCACAAGCACGGGCATTACAGTTTGTTGAAGATTTTGTAGTAATGTGTTCAGAGGCTGACATCCCATTAGAAAAGTTAGCCAAGCCATTTCTGAGTGACTGAGCTAAATTGTTCATTGATGGATTGCATCGCTGAATTTACATTTTTTTTGCACTTAATTAATGGACCTAACACAAAAACCACACACACTATGCTGGCAAAAATATGTGTACTCAAAAGGTAGCTAAGAAACATAGAAGACAAGTACCAATACGAGTTTAGAAAAAAAACAGCAATTATTTTTTACTTTTTCCCATTATGCATTATTCCCAGCAGAACAGTTTACTAGGCAATGGCTGCGATGGCGGCTCATGACGGATAATCATGAGCTCGGGAGCTCGCAACAGGGTAGGCTGCAGACCCTGGATTTAGATACAGCCTCTGTTAATTCACTGGCTAATGGCAGGTCAGGCTTTTTAAAGATCAGTGATCGACCAGAAAATTGTAACTGGTGCACACCCAAAATCAATCCATCAAATAATGAAATCAATGGAAATGTTGCTGTTCAACACTTATGATATGTGGGTCAGTGACAAATAAGAGTTTGCGTGTTTAGCAATTCAAAAATGTATCAAGAAATTGTTTTAAAAGCTTGCAACAGATTTGCAAACATGTATATTTTGTATTTCTGTTGGTTTAATGTAATTTTAAATTGGGATGGCCGATATTGGCTTGGTGGACAGATATTATCATAGGACATCCCTACTTTTGAGCTATTTTGTGACACAACAAAAGGAGAAATTTGAAATATTGTTTCCACATAAAATGTATGCATGTATAATATACATAATATGAAACTGTTTATTTTTAAAGGGTACCTAATTTTTGGGCCTTTGTATTTAGTTTTGGCCTCCTGTAGAGCACCTACACACAATAACCTGCACAGAAAGTTTTTTAGTTCTTTCAGACTCTGCATCTTTTTCAGCAGTGTTTCCATGGGTGTTTCCATGGGCGAACAGTCCATCTTTGTGTTGCTAAACAAAATTAGCTTTCCCTCACCCCGAACAAACATTTCCTGTGACCCATTGCTCAACAGGGCCCATGTAAGGAAGTCCGGGTTGCGTGACGTCAGTGAAACTCAATGTTGAAAAAAAACGCAGCGTGCGGAACCATCCAAAACTGCTCTCAGGGCTCAATCCTAGTATCATTATGAAAAAAATTGTTCACACAAATTGAGACACAACCAGTTAGACTAACTGACCGTATTGCTTTTACAAAAGAAACTGGCACTAAAAATCAACTTGTTAAACGTGCTTATTTTTATTGAAGATACAACATTACCAACAGTAATTCATTCATTCATTTTCTATACCGCTTATCCTCATTAGGGTCGCGAGTATGCTGGAGCCTATCCCAGCTGACTTTGGGCGGCAGGCGGGGTACACCCTGGACTGGTCGCCAGTCAATCGCAGGGCAGACAGACAACTATTTATACTCACATTCATACCTATGGGCAATTAAGAGTCGCCTGTTAGCCTAACATGCATGTTTTTGGAATGTGGGAGGAAACCGGAATACCCAGAGAAAACCCACGCACGACGGGCACATGCAAACTCCACACAGAGATGCCCAACGGAGATTCAAACCCTGACCCTCCTGACTGTGAGGCCGACGTGCTACGCACTCGTCCACCATGCGGCACATTAACAACAATCATGTTTTTTTCTATCGTGTATTTAACCATGAATAAATTTAGAAGTAAACATGAACATGGCCTGACATCATAATCCAGATGATTATGCACGGGCTCAGGATTTCCATGAAGCTGAATTTCCTCATGTGATGTGTCCATAAATGGTGGGGTTAGGTTGACAACGTCAGCATGCACTCCTTTCTGTTTTCTGTGGTTCACTGATGTTTCTCCACATTTGCTTCAACTTCTCCTTGTTTTATTATGAAAGCTCAGCTATTGAAGTACTGTACTTGTACTGTAGTCTTGCCCCCTTTTGTGCTAACTAAATAGTAACATAGAAAAAGAAAAGCACTACATGACTCTGACCTGACATTCTTGAACAGTATTTCACTGGTCCGTGCGCGTGTGTGCGTGTGCGGATGTGTTTGTGTGCGTGTGTGTGTGCGTGTGCGTGACACCCACACTTGACTATCATTTAACATGTTATCTGAGTGTCAAGTATTTTTAAAGGTACCGTTCATTTTTAACATTCAACTTTTCATCCACTGCTGCTACATTATGAAATTACATATATTATATATACCTTGAAGTTGAAAGTTAATAGAATACAAATATGTATTCATTTCTGTATGTAATGAATATGTATTGTAGCTAAACATTCCAAAAATATTAAAGCCTTTGTCCTAATCTTCTACAGCTATTTTTTAAAGAAATGTCACACTTAACACTTCCACAGAGTAAGTTAGTTCACATCTGTTCCATTTTTAATGTGTAAACTTGTTGTATTTGACAAAATCAGCCTCTAACCAAACACTGAACATTGAAGTTACAATCAAACAGGCATTATGATGGAAATGACCATGTGAAATGTGCTTGCACATGGTCTTGATTTGAGGACAAATTTAAAAAAATAAATACATATTTTAACAGCTGTAATGAAAATGTTTTAAAAATTAAAATTGTTGTAAGGCCATGTCATTTGACATATAACTCTAAGCACACCTGACCCATTCATCCATTTTCTATACCGCTTATCCTCTTTAGGGTCGCGGGTATGCTGGAGCCAATCCCAGCTGACTTTGGGCGGAAGGCGGGGTACACCCTGGACTGGTCGACAGTCAATCGCAGGGCAGACATACAACCATTCACACGCTAACTAGAGTCGCCGAATAACCTAACATGCATGTTTTTGGAATGTGGGAGGAAACCGGAGTACCCGGAGAAAACTCACGCACGCACGGGGAGAACATGCAAACTCCACACAGAGATGCCCAACAGAGATTCAAACCCTGAGCCTCCTGACTGTGAGGCCAATGTGCTACCCACTCACCCACCGTGCGGCCCGCACACCTGACCATACCCTAAAAAATTATCAAGATTTTGAAGACAGCCTGGTTTGTAATATAATATGCTGCCATTTGGTTTTCTTACACAAATTAACAATATTCCTCCTTGAATGTTGATTACTATGCCTTGACAATTAAAAAAGTTGACTTGACAGACACCGTTCCCTAATGAGTTATAATGTTCAGAACAATGATGTTCCATTTATTGTATTCATTGTTAAACAACACAAACGTCGGATTATGCCAAAGTAGTTGATAATGTCTTTTACTGAGAATTTCACCTTTTGGAAGAAGTTTAAATATTTGGTAAAAACGTTTCTATGGTTACACTACATTGACATTTTTACCTTTATGCCTGGAAGATTTTCTCAAAATTGATGAAATCCAGAAATTGTAGACTTGGTCTTCAAAAACAGAATGTATTCAAGTAATTACATTTTTTATATTTAATATTTGTAAATTGGAGAATGCCAGTTCGGATACGTTGTGGGCATCTACAAACATAAATTTCTCTCTCTATCAAGGAAAATTCTAATCTGTTACATTTTCCTAGGTAGTAGCATGAAAATGTATTTGTCATCCCTCAATAATCATTTAAACACTGTCTGAGTGACGTGCTTTGTTTGATCCCTGCGCAAAACAGAACAGATTTTTTGGTGCAGGCCAAGTGCAACACTTTTTCCATCTCTTCCTTCATTTGTTACTCAAAAGGCTTTGCACCTTACCAGTAGCCGCACCTTATAAGCCAATGTTTGGACTTCTGCGCTGAATATGGTTGAGTAAATGTTGAGCCAGACTTGCTTTTGCAATCCAGTCAGACTTTGCTGGAAGATTTTCCAGATGTGGTTTTACTGATGTGATTTGAGATTTAGAAGTCTGTTTTCATGGAGTGACTGGCTGGTACGTTTGATTTGCTGGTATTCTGTGGGCTGGAGGGGTGTGGACACCGCAAATTCTAGAATAAAGCAGTTAAGTTAATTACAAAAAAAATTACACCATGACTTTAAATTCTATAAAGACGTTCACCGCGCTTTATTTTCTTTACCTTTATTTTTACTTTAGCTTTTTTTCAGCTGTTATGTTGCACTTTATGTTTTCATCTAAGATTTTGTCTTACTATTGTTCAAACAGGACCAACTACATGCAGCGTGTGCATTTTGGCACAGATGCCGTCAGTTTCAATAGACACTGTATTTGCAAAATATATCCATTAGTAAACATTTTCCAGCTCAGCACCAAAACCCCAAACATGAGAGCCACTCAGACACATTTAAACTTGTTCCTCGCTCATTGCCAAAATGATGGGTTGGTTTGGATTGAAATATGAGAGCAAAGATGAGATGCCGAATTGGCTAATTGTAAAGCAAATGCATCGCACTTTCTGGAAAGTGCAGGTGGCCCTCTGTCCCAGACAGGCTGTTAACGCAGTTTGCGGAGTCCCAGTGTTCCCAGCAATTTGTTTGGGATCAATGTGATCAGGTTAGATCAGACAACCAAATTGGGTAAACGCTAATTGAGTGCCTATGCTGTGCAAATTCAATACTGTACTTAGAGTAGATAATAGCCGTTTGGAAAAAAATGTACACGTCTTTTAGGTAGGTTGTGTTATAGCCTGATGAGCACTCACCTCACACCTAAAAATGTTGCACCTGAAAGCAGCCTGACAATGCATCAAGCATTCTCCATCATCCTAACATCAAGGAGGAGGAAAATCAGCTTATTGTATCCAAACCTGACCAGACAGAATACATGTACCTTAGATATGATTTATTGTTGCTCTCTGCTTGCATCATGTGACTGTTCACCCAATAAAAAGGCTTCTGTATCTGAGAACTAACAGTATATTTATTTTTGCATGTTTCATGTTTATGTTGTCTATTTGTTTTAGTTGCATATGGAAGTCATCAGCAGCTGTCTTTTGGAATAAACACACTTGAATTAGTTTTCCTCCTAATGGAAGTTGTCACATCGTCTACGCCGTGTTGTGGCAACAAGTGACGACTCCTTGTGTATACAGTGTAAATATTCTCTCAGAAACTGTTCCCGAGTTCTTACCCAACTTAGTCCAGAAGTGTTTGAAATCCACCTGGAGTCAATTTCATTCCCAGTTTCAAGAATAAATATGCGTGCATTATTTGTCTGGTAATCTGCAGTCCTGTGCCTCACATGACAAACAAACAGCAGTATAGCATTTGTTTGTCAGATGTGTGGGAACTGTTGGAGTTTGAAACAGTTCATTCAAGTTAGACAGACGATTTCCTATTCAGACAGATTGAAAAGTGTCTTTCATGTGTACACTTGCATGTCTTTTTCTCATTATTAATAATATGATCTTCAGAGGAAACACTCCATGCTCTGGTCAAAGGTCAAGTGACTTTCCCAGGCTGGAGTGTGTTTCTGAGCACGGATGGGACACTGTGTGTGTGTGTGTGTGTGTGTGTGCGTGTGCGCCTGTGTACGTGTGTGTGTGTGTTTACATGCATGTGTGCGTTTGAGAGGGGAAGTCCACAGCTCAAGGCTCTGTTTCTGATGTGCAGGCTTTGGCTGTGGAAGACTGAAGTCAAATCACTAACAGACACATTTCCAAAAACACAGCACACATTGAAGGCAGCACAGCAGAGGAATGCTTTTAAGGTTGATGACCCCACAAGGCTAACTGTCATAGATAATGCTGTTGTTTACTCGCCATCATTCATCAAAGTTGTTCTACTTAAGTAACAATATTGGCTTGTTTCTTTACGTTTAGCGCGTGCTTCTAAAGTGAGTTAAACTTTGATTACACACTTCCCTGTATTATATTTCTGTCACACTGCACTAAGATGCGTCCACCCCCTTTCACAATTTTGGCTATGTGCATGGACATGAATGTTATCACCATTTAGGGAATTGAAGGTTTCGCTCAGGCTATGTTTCTCTGCATATTTATCTTTGGTGCTGTCAGTGTCTGAAATGTTGTGTATCACAGTTACAACTATGCAGTGAAATCACATCCAACAAATACAGTCACCTCACTTCTAGATCAAACTAATCAATAGTAGTAATTATTTCCAGTCTGTGAGCGACAGTAGGTTCTGTTGCACAGTCTAATGAGATCCAGTGCAAAAGCTGTGTGGCAAAATTGAAGTTGCACTGTAAAATATATATATATATATATTACATGCAGGAACAGTTATACCTCTTTTATCACAGTTAATTAGTTCCAGACCCAACCTTGATTGCTCATGAAGTAGAACTTTATCTTTATAAATCAAATATTTTTATAGTTATGGCACAGAAAACTCCTTTACGACTTTTTTAAATACTTTTTATGTCATTATTACAGCCCTGTAATCATGAATTAACATCCCTATAGTCACAATATACAATATAGTAGACATAATAAGAGTAACTAAGCCATTTAAGTCCTTAGAACTGTGCTTGTGTGTGTTGCCATAAATGTGTTTCCTAGGGGAGCGGAGTGGCGGCTGAGTTGAGTTTTAGCTTGGCGTGGGTTACGGCCCCAACAGTAGCCAATGTTTTTACTAGGCATTTTTATTAGAGATTGTTGTGCGTGTTGTGAGGTAATTTACACCTGCATAAAAAGCCTGGTGTGTGTGTGTCTCACTGAATACTACATGTCATCCTTACACAGTCATCTCTCGGTACATGGAGATTCAAACACCCCTTCTGGATGCTATTGCGATTTTTAAAACATTAATTAATTAATAAATGATAAGTGCCAGAAGTTACGGACCCCAGAGCAGAGACAAGGATAAGTGGTGTAAAAAATATATATTTTTACATAACAAAAAGCGCACTTGGAGGAGGGGGAAAAAAAAGTACACACAAGTGGCGCCGGTGACAAAATGTCACTGGGAAACTAGACAGGTACAAATAGAAGACAAATTATCAAATAAAATAAAAACTCATGAATGCTCAACAACAAACAGAAGATGAGTTGGCAGCCCCCGCAACCTGAATGAGGATAAGCGGCATCGAAAATGGTTGGATGGAGTTGGCAGCCAGGAATAAAGCGTGAATAGTTTTAGTTTTTGGAGAGGCAGATACTGTAGAGTGTGGCAGAACAAACTGCGCACTCACCGCTTGAGACTGCTGTGAGGCGGGACAATACATGCTTTCACTTGAACTTCTCCAAATACCAGTCCCTTCATTTGTCGCTAGTCGCTTTTGGGAAAATAAGTCTCCAAGAGGGTTTGGAAAGTTGCCAGATTTAGCGAGAAAACTGTCATGTCGGCAGCACTGGGTTGTGCATGAGATGGTAAGGAGGGGGAAGCAGATGCACAGACGCATTACACATGCTTTCTGCACTTTTATTTGTTGAATGTTGTTGTTGTAACAGGTAAGATTTAACAAAGATTACAACTTTGACAAATTTGTAAGCTGTGTAATGTCTGCGGCTCCAGACATTTTTTTTTCCTAGAAGCAAAAGCTAAATGGTGATGCCAACCCCTGGTCTAGATAATACTCATAGGTGTTTTGAATATTTTCTCTACTTCATTTAGCTACACCAGCTATGCCTTTCGGTATGATACAGTGCAGTTCTACATTGCTGCAACAAATTATTACAATAATACAGTTATAATGAAATTATAATTAAATTGAAGATTACCATCCTCATAAAGGCACAGTTTTTGATATACTGTATATAATAATATTCCTTAATTGTAGCAATAAAGCTTAAGTATGGTGGGGCTTTACATCAGCGTACAAAGCTGTGAGAAATGTCCTCCTGTTGCCATGTAGTTGTTTCCAAAATTGAAACATGAAGAAAAAACCACTACATCACAATCATCACCAAACGTCAAACATCACCATCTCCAATCAGATCACATTACATTTGTATGTTTATTGATCAGACACAAGCTTGGCAGAGGTCATCATATTCCCTTTTAGTGACATCTCCCTCTGTCGTGTGCTGCATGTTTTCAGATAAGAGCCAACATTGTCATCTTTCTTTGCACAAACATGATTGGGATCTGCACCCACTACCCTGCTGAGGTCTCTCAGAGACAAGCCTTCCAGGAGACCAGAGGCTACATCCAGGCCAGAATTCACCTGCAGAGAGAAAACCAGCAGCAGGTACACACAAATGCAATGCCAGCACCTATTGAAGATAAGACAGGGTCCTTCTGTTGGGTAATGCATGCAACAGAGCAACACATGCTGTCTCAATTTTTATTTGTTTGTCTCAGTTTACCAAGGTCAACAATATGTTTAGAAGTGTAACACGTCCCCACTTCTAACTAACACATTCCCACGCAGATGCCAACCAGGCAGTGTGACTCATTGCACATTCTAACCACTAAAACGTGACTAAATAAATGGACTCCCTCTCTCACTGTTGGTCTTTCTTTAATTTTGCTCTGTGTTTTTTCTCTCTCTTTCACTACCTCTCTCAGGAGCGCCTACTACTGTCAGTGCTTCCAAGGCACGTTGCCATGGAGATGAAGGCTGATATCAATGCCAAGAAGGAAGATATGATGTTCCACAAGATCTACATCCAAAAACATGACAATGTTAGGTAAACCAAGCTCACACGCACAAAAGAGGTCAGAGGTGTTGTTGACTTTGCTGTCAAAGACATCGTCCATGGCACTGACCTCACTGACGGATGTGTCATTTACACAGTCACTCCAGCAGCTATTTCCCTGACAGCATGTATTATGCATGTCATTGTTTATACACAGACAGCACTGGTACACTGCTGTGCTTTCTCCAGCGCATTATTGGAGGCAGATCTCAAGATTGCACTTCCCCCTTTTCAGCCCTCACCACTGGGTTTCACCCCATGTGAGTGCAAATAACAAGCAACAGCAAATCTCCACGCATTAGTTACCCATTTTTCCCTGTTAAGAAGAAACATTGAAAGCATCATCTCTTTTCCGTTGACCCATATACAATATTTGCACGTGGGGCACTCTGTGAAACAACCTGTTGCACCAAGGTGTAAACTTAGAGGAACAGTGACTTGTCCAAATGTAACACAATAATGGATCCATAATAATAGGAACCAAACGCCACCATGTTTGGTAACTTAAGTGTGTGTTAAAAAGGAACACTGCATTTCTCACTATGTACTTTTACCCATAATACTAAAAATGTATGTTTTTTTTGCATAGAGCATTCCTCTTACAAAGAAGCTACATGATTGTGTGCTGTCCCACTCCAGTGCATATTTGTTGACAAAACCTGGCATTTGCATACCTCTTCCAGAAGGCAGAATTATATGGTAGAATGTCACTGTCGCTCCTGTCCTTTACAACATAATATGCCCGCTTGGGAACTCATCCTCCTGGTTACACATTCTGGACTACGTGTATTAATGCAGCAAATGTGTTTATTATGGTATGAGAATGTATGTCTTGTTGACCAATCTACACCTGAGAGTTGAGCTTCTCTCCCATAAATGGTACTTATTTTATAACACAGACACAAAATATACACACACAAATGCCCCATGACCCCCAACTGTCTGGGTGTTTTTTTTGGGCCGGTTTTGCCCAACGGGATAATCTCAGGGGACCAAAAGCACCATGCGTTGGACTCAGCTGGAACTCAATGTGTGTGTTTTCCCTTCGCCTGTTATTTGTATGAAAGGTTAGCAATGAACGGCATGTATACAGGCAGTGTATACAAGGGGAGGTGAGATGTTTCTCATCGTGAACGGCCGGAGGAGGTGACCTACACTGGCCTAGATGATGTGAGTTGGATGATGATGTCATGTTTTGTCTCCTTGTTTCTGTCTATTTTGGGTACGCTCCAACATCCCTACCTGCAGCATATTGTTTGCAGACATTGAGGGCTTCACCAGCCTGGCGTCTCAGTGCACAGCCCAGGAGCTGGTCATGACGCTCAATGAGCTATTCGCCCGCTTCGATAAGCTTGCTTCGGTGGGTTCTGACCTCCAACAACTGTGATCATGTGATGATGTATTTCTTATGAAAGTGGACAGTGGGGGGTTACTGAAGCATTGTGTAACACATCCATTAGACTATGCTGAGGCTGATGACTCATCTCTGTCATGCATGCAAGGGTTTATATTTGACATGAGCATGCTGTGCATTAGTGCTAACTGAGTGTATGTCCTTGTTGTACAGGAGAACCACTGCCTGCGCATCAAAATCCTAGGGGACTGCTACTACTGTGTGTCAGGGCTGCCTGAGCCTCGGGCCGACCATGCCCATTGTTGCGTGGAGATGGGAGTGGATATGATTGAAGCTATCTCGTAAGTCACACACTCACAAGGACTTGCAACACAAACATGCCCTCTTAATCAGGGAGTTGTGGTTTTCCAGTTAATGTTAAGTAAATGTAAGTGTTAGGCTGCAGGTGACTAGTTTTTGGCATGTGTGTATGTGTGTGTTTGCAGGCTGGTGAGAGAGGTGACAGGAGTTAATGTGAACATGCGGGTGGGCATCCACAGTGGGCGTGTTCACTGCGGTGTGCTGGGCCTGCGCAAGTGGCAGTTTGACGTCTGGTCCAACGACGTGACGCTTGCCAACCAAATGGAGGCCGGTGGGAAGGCTGGGTTAGTTCCTTCCACAACGCATGCTCTTTTACAGATATACTGTATAGTAAACTGTCATTGGCCATCTTGTTCCTAGCACACTGTGTGTGTGTGTGTAATAGGCGCATCCACATCACCAAAGCTACTCTTCAATATCTAAATGGGGACTATGAAGTGGAGCAAGGATTTGGAGGAGAGAGGAACGCCTACTTGAAGGAAAACAACATTGAAACCTTTCTGGTGTTGGGCTGCAGCCAGAAGAGGGTCAGTGCACACAGAACTACAACAGTAGTGCTGCATTTAGTTTGTCCCTCATAATTCCCTCTAGTGATTTTTTTGTTTCATTTGATCTCCAGAAAGAAGAAAAAGCCATGATGGCTAAAATGCAGCGAGCGCGTGCAAATTCTGCAGAGGGCTTGATGCCACGCTGGGTGCCTGATAGATCCTTTTCCAGAACTAAGGAGTCCAAAGTCTTCAGGCAGATGGTGAGACACTATTTAGAGTCACATGAATGTCATAACAAGAAAGTGAAGTCTGTGGGTTTTTTTTTTGCATTTCTCACATTTACAGTCACCACAAAGTTGCCAAACCATGATAAACTTAATTAACCACATGCTTTCATCAAGAAAGAATTAACTACATTATATTGTGGTAGCCATATTGATCATTAAAATGCACCGTTGGGTCTCATCTTGAGGACAGCACGAATGCTAGTTCTAATTGAACCATGAGTTTTATCAGCCCATGCAGGGATCACACGTCTGGGTTCTGCCAGTCGGCTCCTTCTTTAAGGGCGGTGGGTGGTGCTGGGGCAGTGGGGGCTGGACGTGTGCATTTAGGAGTTAGGGAGGGGGTTTTGGGGAGTTGGGAAGGGGCTACATCCTGGGGTTTCACCTGGGAGCCTAATGTCCCTAGAGCTTTGTGAATCATTCATTCATTCATTTTTCTATGCCGCTTATCCTCATTAGGGTCGCGGGTATGCTGGAGCCTATCCCAGCTGACCTTGGGCTGGAGGCGGGGTGTATATTGAATACAGGAAGTGAACAAATTCATTAGTGATCGCTGTGATCTGGAAAGGGTATAGAATCAAATAAGCTTTGCTTCTCCTTTTCAGACTTGCTGAATTGTGGAACTGTAACTATATGATGAACTCCAATGTAACCTTGTGTGCATGTTTGCAATAAACACGACTGAACATTATGTCTGTCTAAAAAAGTTTTTAAAAAGTTACATTTTGGAGCATTTGTTTAAAAGTATAGTTATAGTTTTAACTAGAGGTGTCACAACTCATAAAACGAGATGATCCACAAAATTTGGTCCAGGAAAGCATGATTGGACAAACAAACTTTTTTAATGAACCGAGTCACAAAACAATACAGGTGTGTTTTCAAATTGACGCTAAATGGTGTTACTGTCAACATTTTTCTACACCAAATACACCACTGTTATGATAATATACAATAATAAAAATATTATTATTGTTATTATTATTATTATTATTGGCAGCCGATCCCCTGCATTTTGAAGATCGGATCAAATCGACTTCCGCTATGAGATTGGGCCGATTCGGTTGCCACATAATTCTGCTCCACACTCCAACATTAAACTATCCAACATTATAGGTGCAGTAATGCGCCTCAAAGCTGGTTGCTACTTGACTCCCAGCACCTGGATAAAGAAGAAAAAGGCAACACCCCCATGCAGACATGTCTGCTGTGTACAGTGGTGAAGTTAGTTTCATGTGAATGTTACATTTGGCTTCAAAGCTACAGATGTAGTCACCCCTCACTGTTTCCCGACTGCTATGTCGTGGTGCGGGGAGCTTGCACAGTGCCGCTCTAACTGCGGGTGTTGTGGGAATGCAGCGTGAACAAAAGGACAGGAGCGCCGAAGCTGTAGAGGCCACGTTTATTTTAGCCGAACCCGTCTCTCTACTGGCTACCGTCAAGGCACTTCATACAGCATACAGCAGTTCTGGCCTTCAAAATAACATCACAATTGCCTTTGAAGTCTGTTTACAAATAAAAAGTCATATATTCTACAGTAAATCACGCCACAAAATCTATTGATCTATAACCATGTCAAATGATTAGTCCTACCCTAAAAGTATTTTTTTCAATGTTATCCTTTATTGGATTAGAGACCTGACTCACAGAGGTTTGTTACAAAAGCCAAACAATACTGACGGTCATTCTGTCTAACCAAAAAGTAAATATAAATACTTTGCTTGCATTATTGTTTATGCTTTTAAGAACTATTTTTATAACCATATTCAATTCCCCAAAAAGAAAAAAAAAGAATTGGTATCGAATCTACAAGATTATTAAAATAAATTGGAAGCTAAGGAATGTGGATTGGGACAATAATAACATCATGATAATTTATTATATTTTAATAGTATAATATTATGCAATAACGTGTCATCTTTCACTCTGTAAAGTTGCAGAATTGGCCTTTGTGACATCTTCTACATATAATGTCTGTGATCGCTGTTGCTTGTGAAGTGCACTCAGCCAAATATAACAAGCATAAATAAAACCGTTCTGCAATTAAGGATGCAGACAAGTCCGAACGTCTGTGTGTTTTGATCTGATAAATCTAAAGTAACTTTAATCAAATGTAGAATTACTACACCTTCTACTTGGCAACAGCCGTTCAACTCGAACGGAACAAAGAGCCACAGGTCACCCGCTGATGCTGGGAACACTGAGGCAGGTTGTATTGCAAGATTTGTAGTGTGTGTTTAGCACTAATCATGTGGTTCCAATAATGCAATGCACACTGCACTTCCATATTACATGTACATTGATACAGTAGTAGTGATACTATGGTTCACAATCTTCAATCTTCTGGCTGCCCTGTTCTTTTGAGATATTGTAACGTGAGACAGTTTAACATATTTCATGTAAATAATTTGAGGTTCAAAAATGTGGCTTGTATTTTATTCAAGTGAACACCACACTCGTTGATTTATTTGGGCATAGGCCTTATTAGTGTGGAGGCCACGGTTTGAGAAAATACAGGATATTTAGCTACATAGTTGTGATAGTCACATACTAATGCCAAAGGTCCATGTAATGTTTGTGTTTATATTCTGTAGTTTTTTTCTCTGTGCATGACAGGGTGCAAAAATGCATTGAAACATATTCCTTGCCTCACTGCAACATGATGTCAATTTTTGATGATCAAAGATGTGCCTTCATTTTTTTCTCCAAGAGATGAAGCTAAAAGGAGAGGGAGCAACTGATGACTTGGACTATTATATGACTGTAACGTTACAGCAGGAACTCCCAGCACATCATTTACTAGGGAAGCTAATGTGATGAGGCTGCATCTTGTGATCTATGTCGTTATTAACAAGTATCATTCCCTTCTCCTCCCCGTGTCCTCTGCTTATAAAAGGTTTTGAACCCTTGGGGCAAAGAGGGTGTAATTTGGAGCCTCCAAGCAATAATTAAAATATCAGTCTGGCTAATGAGGATTATCTGAAATGCCTGTGCCACTGACTGTTTTTTACTGGAGCCACATGATAATCTTATTTTTCACTCTCTTCTCACTCTCACTCTTTTACTTTTCAGGGCATCGATGAAGCATCCAGCAAGGACAAGTGAGTGTCGCGGTGTCACTGCAGAGCACAATGTTTGCATTTATTTAGTCAGACCCCACCAGGCACAAATGCCATATTAACTGCGAGTCATTTTACCAATCACATCAAAGACCGACCCAGACACAAAGACCTCCACATGTGACCTACTGTTCCATCTACCTTGTAGCCGCTGCATTCAGGAGGCCTTGAACCCTGAAGATGAGGTAGACGAGTTCCTCGGAAGGGCCATAGACGCTCGCAGCATCGACCAGCTACGGAAGGACCACGTCAAGAAGTTCTTTCTCACTTTTCAAACTGCTGACCTCGAGAAAAAGGTCAGTATTTGATGAGATCTAATCTGAAATTGTTTTTGGGTTCATAAAAGCAATAATTTCTTCTGCTGAGCAACTAATCCCACATTGATTTTGTATTGTCAGTACTCCAAAAAGGTTGATGATGGCTTTGGAGGTTATGTGGCCTGCACACTCCTAGTTTTCTGTTGCATCTGTGCCATTCAGATGATCGTTTTTGACATGTAAGTAGCTCTTACAAGTAAGTTGCCCTCCTCAAGAGTGGGCAGGAAATGTGGATGTTGATTAGCTGATGAGGGGTTAATGACAGTTAAAGACCCTAATGAGCCTGTTTTCCTCTCTTCCGCAGAACACCGCTTATGCTTGGTCTGTACATTAGCATCTTCATCCTTCTAACCAACATCCTCTTCATCTGTTCCATCTACTCCTGCCTGAAAGTAAGGAGCCAAGGTCTTCGGAACTATTATAATTTGTGCAGATACGCTCAAATTAAAATCATTCCCTCATGATGACATCTAGCATCACTAATATGGCATTAACGCTCTTCTCCCCTTGCCTTTTGTGTTAAAGCTCTTCCCAGCTGCCTTGCAGACAATAACTAGGAAAATAGTTCAGTCTCGTGTAAACAGTACACTGGTGGGCGTCGTCACCATCCTCCTCCTCTTCATTTCTTCCTTCGCTAACATGGTACGGGCTGCAGCTTTGAAATGACTTTGACTGATTGAAATGAGCGATGTCAAGACATTTACAGTGATTATGGCACCATCATGCAACTTTTGAAATATCCAATCCCCCTTCAGACGCAGTTTTATTTGAGTAAGGGCTATAATTATTGCATTTAGTCTGCCATCACATATTGTCTATATTGACCAGTTTTGACTACATTTGTATCTTGTTTTTACAGCATATTTGCTTTTTTCAAAGTATACTGTGTTTTTATGCTCATAATGACCACATGGAAAGAGTTACCCAAATTTGTCCAAAAGTAACAAGAGCCCTTTGAAGCTCACTGATTAAGAGTTCCAACATTTTGTGTTTTTCTGTTGGTTGCCTAGCAACCTGATGTTAACAGCAGTACATATAAGATATCATTGTGTGTGGTACAGATCATATCACACAGCCCCCTGTAAAAACACAACTTGTGCCCTTTGAGTTGTATCACTGCAGTGTGGCTCTCCTCTTTGCTGTCATGTGTTTGCTGACGGTAAATAATTTTCCTGCTAGTTTACCTGCAGCAGAGGTCAACTGAAGGACTGTGTGGCCAACAAGCTGAACACATCAGTGACACTCTGTTTGCTGCACAACCTGACCAAGACAGCAAAGGATGGACTGACTCTGTGTTCCGGCCAGGTCATACCCTGCCATTTCCCAGAGGTCAGTCCTGGAACTTTTACCCCAAAAGCACAGCTTTATATTTGCGCATCGTGTGTTCTCCTGTGGCCATAGCAAGATAGTTTAACTGTCCTTCCACCTTCTTTCCCTGCAGTATTTCAGCTACAGTGTCCTACTGACTCTGCTGGCCTGCTCCGTGTTCCTCCACATCAGCAGCATAGGGAAGTTGGCGCTGATGCTACTCATCCAGTTCATCTTCCTCCTGCTGGTGGAGTGGCCTCAAGTGGTGCTGTTTGACAACGCAGACCTGCTGGTCAAAGCTAATACGCTGTAAGTGACCTGTCAGAACCTTTTCCCCCCGTGGTCGTTTTCCACTTTGGCGTGGCATCACTGGTATTCTTGTGAAAGGGTATATACTAGCAGTGTCACAAGACAATGCACGAGATGGGGTCCGTAAGAATGAGACGAGACGAGATTTTAACATAAATTTTAAGAAAAGTGCAATGAAAAATATCCATCCATCCATTCATTTTCTATACCGCTTATCCTCATTAGGGTCACGGGGGTGCTGGAGCCTATCCCAGCTGACTTTGNCCAATGGCAAAAAGGCAAAAGGCAAAACTCACAGTAGGAGCAACAAGATAACCGTATGGCAACAATGACAAAATTACATGTAATGACCCGACAAACTAAAGCTGCACACACCTGAACTTAAATAGCACGAACACAAATGAGGAACAGGTGTGTCTAATCAACGGAAACCACCACAACAAAGGAAAACCCCACAAAACCCTAAACTGTCACGGCACAACACCCGGATCGTGACATCCACACAGAGATGCCCAACGGAGATTCGAACCCTGAACCTCCTGACTGTGAGGCCAACGTGCTACCCAGTCAACCACCGTGCGGCCAATGAAAAATATGACTGGAGAAACACACTTTTTTTGTTTGACAAAAACACAAAACAAAGCATTTCATAAATTCCTATTAAATTATATTCTTGTTTTATTGACACCAAATAAACCACCGTTATGGTGATTAATAATAAGACGTATATAACAATAAATACCAATAAATACTAAATCAAAATCTTAAGACAGGTTGAAAAAGAAGTTACGTTTTGATCTTCTTAAGGAGGAAGTAAAGCTTCATAAGGCAAGAAAGCTTTCTATTTTTGAATGTGGATTGTTGACCTGCATAGGCATGACATCTCGCAACATGCCATTGCGGGAGAGGTTCGACGCAATAAGACAGTCATTTCAAACTTTTTCGAAGATCCAGAGGCTTGTGGAACAAAAACGTCAAGTAGTAGACCCAAAAAATGTCACCCGCTCTGATCCAGATAATTGGATTGGCTCTCTGAAGACACGGGACCATCCTCTGTATAAATGAAGGCTTTTACCAGCGCCTAGTGCAGTCATAATCATCAGACGGCTTCTACGAGAGAAGGCTTTTTAAGAGAAAAAACATCTTCAAAGGCCTCGCCTCCTTCAACACCACAAAATTGTTTAAAAGTTGGACGAAAGCCCCAAAAATGGGACATTAACAGTTGGAAGGTTTTTTTTTTAGGATGAGAAATAATGTAAACTTGACAATACTGATGTCTTCCAACATTATTGGCATGATAAGGAGATCCGACCTGAGATGACTTTTTTTCTGCAATGGAACAATGGTCAGGGTGTGCAGGGGCGTCAAATGGCAGCTGACTATGTGGAGATGTTGGAGGGGGCATCTCTCACAAACAACAATTCACACTCACATTAATACCTGCACAATTTGGAGTCTCCAATTCACTTAACATGCATATTTTTGGAATGTGGGAGGAAGCCGGAGTACCCAGAGAAAACTCACACACGGAGAGAACATGCAAAGTCCACACAGAGATGTCCAAACGGAGATTGGAACCCAGATCTTCCAGATCTCCTGACTGTGTGGCTAACCACAGCTACTCATTATTTTGAGCTATGGTCTGAAACTTTCATTCATCTGATGAACAGCCTATTACTTTAATTTTTTTAAAATAATATTGAGAGACTGATAATACTTTCAATGCAAGCTTGATGGATGTTGGTTTACAACTCACATGTGTTGGCTGTACAAATGAAGTGACAGCCGTATTACCGAGATGTTGGGCACGGTACGCATGTTCAACTTACTTGTAGTACGCTGGGTATGCAATGACGTACTCGTTAACAGTCACCACTACGTTCTCCATGAACAAAGAAACACAGTGATTTTGAGAACGCCATAAATTGCACAGCCAAAAAAATTACTTCTGGTTGTGACCAAGGTTTTGTTCATGTTGCTACCACTTTCAAACAAGTTTGGTGTACTGGCTTGTTGGTGTGCTCACTTTGCTCATTATTAATTATTAATTATTATATTCACACACGGGTGCGGTGGCATTTGGCTTTGCGATCATCTTTTTTCCTCCTAATTTCTACTACGGGTACATTACCTTGCATTGCTCCTTAGGAGGGTCCTTTGCTGTACTGTGTGTATTCTAGCGGGCGTGCCTCCCACTACACAGTAAAGCATCTTAAGTCATTCGATCTCAAGCGTCTAGAGCAGGGAGGGGCGAGACCCTGCAGGTTTTATTTCCAGCTGGTCACTAAAGCAGGTGTACAGTGGAACCTCAGTTTTTGTCTGCCTAGGTTTTTGTAGCATTCAGTTTTCGCCAAAAAATTGTTTCTCAAGCATGTCTCGGTTTTTGTACACTCTCGATTATCATACAGACAGACAGTTTGCCAAAAAAACTGTGCAGTGCCAAACAAAGAATAGGATGGCAATATAAAGGTTCCTTAGTTAACATGGCTTGCAGGGAGAATGGTTGAAGAAAGATACATAACAGATCATTGGACAAGCTGCTGAAGTTTACAAAAAAGTTCAAGCAAACAATAGGTGTGTAACAATTTGTTTTAATAACGATTCGATTTGTATCACAATTTGTGGTTGATTCAATTCAAAGACTCTATTGGTTCATTTAGAACGAAACAATTCGAAACGATTTAGTAACTTTTAATCGATTCCGTAACTTTTTAGCCAAATATTCAACCAGACAGATATTCATCCGTAAAATAAAAAATCTGGATACTGGCCAGTTCAGGTGAAGTTTTCTAGATTCCCAAAGGGCTTGACGAACCGATCAGCAAATGTTAGTCTTTGATGGGGAGGAAGGTAGACTCTGTGGGAGCTGTGCTGAATAGGAGGATGATGGCCTTAATGCATAGCTTTATGGGTAACCCCAGGCATCCTCTGCAAGACACGGTGGCAGCTCAGAGGAGTCATCGCAGCAACAGGCTCCTCCAATGCACTGCTGAACCAAACGGTTTATTCCTTCAGCCATTAGGCTTTTTAACAGATGTGTCTGAACTGAACTGAATTTAACCTGTGCACTTTATTATTATTCTTAGTCCTTTTATCCCTATTTATATGTTTGTTTTTATACTTATGTATGTGAGAGTGTATGTGGCTGCCGAACACCTGAATTTCTCCTGTAGGGGATTAATAAAGTATATATCCATCTAATGTTTTTTGTAAGATAATCGGGTATGAAATATTTATGGATATAAACAAACAAGTAAACAACAATTAATGGCAAATGCATTCACATTTGATTAAATTTGATTAAAGTGCAACCAACAACGTTGAATTAACAGGTTGAGGTCTGTGATTAATTCTATCTGATAAAACATGATACCTCGTTCACTTCTCTACCCAAAGTATTAAAGAAGATTGCAGCAAATTTCATTGCAGGAAATAGTGCCTTTGCTTCTCATTGCTTTAACATTGAGTCAGCTTTGAAAATATATGGATTTAGTCAGACACAGAGCAATTTTAAAACTTCTTGGCCTAACCTTGTTTAAATTTGGATAGTCAACATGATCTGAATCATTACTTGGTTCGTCACAGTTTTCACAATAGTCATCATACACTTCAGTTGTCCCAGTAGTTAGTTCTAGGGGTGTTGTTGTTATCTTTAAGGTCGTTTGTCTACTCGTTGTTGTTTTTTCTTTCTAGATAAGAATTCAATTACATTTTATTTATATATCGCCAAATCACAATTAAAGTTATCACAAGGTGCTTTACAGGAGGTGTGTCTATGATCAGGCTCATCATAAATGAAAAGAGGAGCCAACTGAACCCCACATCAGCAGGCACTTGGCGATGGAGGCTAGGAAGAACTCTTTTTTTTTTTGTCTTGTCCAGCATCATAACAGCTGAATGGGATTTAAGCTGCCTTTAAATGCTGAGCAAAATTTCTTTGCCAAGGGAGACTTCATAATCCAAATGAGTCTCCCTTGACATTTGAATGAGTTTATTATGAATTTTGTTGCGCCACATTTTGATGTCGGACCTGACCTGAAAACGGACAGGTGGTGGGGATATAAGACCAGAACCAGAACAGTCACAGAGCAAAATGAGCAAAAATACAGGGGAAAGAAAAAAAAAATAATAATAATAATAATGATAATACTAATATATATGTACACATATATATATATACATACATATATATATATATACATACATACATATATATATGTGTGTGTGTATATATATATATATATACATACATACACACACACAAATATACATGTATATATACACACACAGATATATATGTATATATACATACATATACACATATTCGTACACGTATACATACACATACTGTGCACATTCACATATCCATGCTGTACATACATACATACACACACATACAGTGTGCATATATATGTATACACACATACATACTTATTTACTAATAATGATAAACATACATGAAAAACAACAAGAAAAGAAAAAGGAACCTCTTGAACAATGACCATCCAGATGACACGTGCAACAAATCTACATTAAATCTACATTAGTCTGCAGTGACAGAATAACTGCATCAGAGTGAAACAGAGAATGAAGAGATGTTTGTGGTGAACACAGCCATGCATCCCAAACCACACTACCTCCAAAAGCGAGGGTCCGACTAGGAAGACGCCGGAGCACGGCCCCCCAGCAGGCTCCCTACAGAGGGGAAGGCCCGACCCCGCCACCCCAAGAGGCAACCGCGAGTCCACTCCGAAGAGGTGCAAGGGAGACCCGGCCGGACGCCACTCGGCAGCCGAGCAAGGGCCACAGGGGGGGCCTGGGCGCCAACCGCCGGAACACCCGCCGGGGGCCGGGCAGCTTCGGGCAAGCAGGAAACCCCCCCCCGAGTCCCCGGGCCCAGAAGCCACCCAACCCCGCAAAGCAGGGGCCATACTCAACACCCCGGGAGCTCCAGGCCACCCCAGACACAACTTCTGCGGGCCATCGCCTTCCCTGACGCCAGAGGCAGGCACCCGTAGAGGGCGCATGGGTCTAAGCCCCCGTGACCCGTCCACCCCACCCCCAGTGAACACACCCCAGCCCCAGTACCCACACCAAACCCTGTTCCCACACTCACACATGCCAACACACATACACCCACACACCTACATTTTCACATATGCACCTGGATGTGCCACCCCCCCAATGCAGCGAGCAACACCACCGCGAGATCTCCCGAGACACAGGGCCATACCACCATACCCGGCCTGCCGGAAAATCCACAGAGTCCCACATGCACGCACGCACGCACACAGGCACGCACGCAGGCATGCACGCACGCAGGCATGCACGCACGCAGGCACTTCTCCCAGCACTCCCGCCGACTGAGACCCGGAGCCGAAACAACCCCACCGCCCCCCGCCCCAGGGAGCGTCCAAGAAAACAGGGGTGTAATACGACCCTCTAATCCCCGCCTCCCCACCCAACTAAAAGTGTTATGAGGTGTGAGATGTTTGTGTGTAGGCAGTTAAAATTGAGGAGCCAAAACTGCGTGACACCATGGGCAGAACCACTCCGCCGGCTGAGCACGGCTAAGTAGCTCTGCCCACCCTGTGACACGAGTCCCGCCACCCCAAAAATGAATGTGAGGTGTCTGTGAGTCTATGTATAGTGAATAAGTGTAATTAAAACTGGGGAGTTTGCGGCCCCCAAAGCATCACAGAAGTAGGTAATGTTTGTGACCCCCCCCTGCCACACCCCCATGGAGCACGCACAGTCCCCAAGATCCTATGTGCTTGTTTGCAGGGAGTGGGGGGACGATGTTGGGAGGGAAATTATATATTATTTTTATTTTTCCCTCCCAGAGGACGAGCCATTGGGAAGTAGGCACCCCTGTTTCCCGAGACCCACCGCGGGGCAGGGGCCGGCACGAGGCGAGGCGAGGCCCCGGACGCCCAGCGACCGCAGTCTGGGAGCAGCCTCACCCAGATGTCACACACTAGCCACCATGCGCGCCACTGTAGGAGATTCCGGCGGCACACACCCCTGAACACCACCACCGCCATCCCCACCCCGTATCCGAAAGGAACCCGGGCAACACACCCCACCACTCGGAGAGGCAGCAACCCTCCAGGCACAATCACACACCTCACCCCCCACCACTGCCCCCAGTGCCCACACCCCTGTTGAATCCTTATACTTCTTGTCTACTCGTTGTTAATGCACCAGTTAGCTATGGATTGGTCACAACATTAGCAGGCACAGTTGGAGTTGTCACTTCCATGGCTCGTGAGGGCGTTAAAACATTGCCCAATTTTACAGTTGTCCCTGCATCATGGAGGATTGGCTGAATCTGTTTTGTAGTTTTTTCTGTAATGATTTTTAAAGTTACACCTCCTAGAGTGGTGCTAATTTCATGGTTTATTGGCCTTATTGGCATTGTCACAATCTTATCTACTGGCTATTTTCCAGAGGACATGTTTAGATTGTATGTCTGTTTATCTGGTGGGTTTCCCCTTTTAGATTTGTCAACAGTTAGTTAACAAGTATGTATAGTGCTGATTTCTCCACCGTGGCCGTAGTAACACCCTCACTTCCCACAGCTCTGGCTTTTGTATATTGTTAAACTACATTGGTCGGATCCCCACTTTGGGGGCTCATTTTTTGTTTTAAAGTTGACTCCACATATTCCCTGACCAAATACTGACACTACAACTGAACAAACTTCCTCCACTCTCCCCCTAATTTTGGCGGTCCACAGTTCTGCAAACTCTATATCATCCCTAGGCTTCAGTACTGGAATTTGTACTGGTGTTGGTTCTGCTATAGTGACAGTGTGGCGAGTGGTTGCATTGTACTCACCTGGTTCATGTCTTTGGACTTCCTTGGACGCTGACACCTCTCTCCCCTTTGCATGGGTCGCTGATATCGGTCTTGTCAGTGCCCACAGGATGCAGGTCACCACCACCAGCAGGTGTGTCTTTGGTCTGTGGCTTTTCATCTGTGCTTTTGTCGTTGCTCAGCGCTCTCTATTGCTTGGATTGGAGTGAACGCACCTTGGTGCAGTGGTTCAAATAGTACCACGTCGTGCTTCCTTCCACCTGGACCGCCGTTGGTGTCGCTCGGACCACCTTGTAGGGGCACTCTCGTCTTGGCTCGTGCCACTTCCGCCTGTACACTTTCATGTACACCTGGTCGCCAGGCATCACCAAGCCGTCTGCCACCTCCGTGGATTCAGGAACCATGCTTTGGCGTTGCTTCGACCCAACGACTAAACCGGTCAATCACCACCAACATATATCTTTTTCCCTGCACCGATTGATCATGTCTACATAGTCCAGCACAAGATGTTTGAATGGTCCCTCCGGAATAGGTATGTGTTCAATAGGTGTACTTACACCTTTTCTGAATTTATTCTGTGCACAAATTTCACTTTGTCCCAAAACTTCATCTACCATTTGTTGCAAATACGATGACCAATATCCTTGCTGCTTTATCTTCTTTACAACTTCCCCCCTTGCACAATGATCCAAACTGTGCACATCTGATACTAGCAAAGTCAGCAACGGGACAGGTGCAACAATCGGTCCTTCGTGTGATCTCCATAACCCTTTCTCATCTTTTGAAGCTTCTCTCTGCTGCCACAATGTGTGTTCACTTAACCCTGCCTTCTGTTGCATCAGCACAATATCATTTGGAGTAGCACCACAATTGACACCAATGGAGCCAAAACAGTCACTTGGCTTTTGGAAGCACCTTTTGCTGCTTCGTCTTGCTGCGGGAGGGCAAAACATGAAACAGATGTAGGGCTAGTGAAGTCAGCCAATCCAATGTGCTGGCTGGGTGTGGGTGGGGTGGCGCTCCTAGGCCCTGGGTTCCAGGAGCAGCCTCACCCAGATGTCACACTCTAGCTAACAGGCGCTCCACTGTAGGAGATTCCAGCGGCCCGGACCCCCCAACGCCACCACCGCCATCACCACCCCGTATCCGAGAGGAACCCGGGAAACACACCCCACCACTCGGAGGGAGAGGCAGCAACCCTCCAGGCACAATTGTACACCTCACCCTCCACCACTGCCCCCAGTGCCCACACCCCTGTTGAATCCCCTGCACCTAACATACGACATACAACATACACACAAACACACTGACACACACCAGCACTCGCGCACACAAACCCACACCCGCCCAACCCCATGAACACTCCCCCAACCCAGGTCCTCCCAGGCACCAATCCGGCACCGAGACGCGCACCCATCCACCCCCGCAGCAGCGAGTCCGGGCCAACCCAGATTCCCCCGAGGGTCAGATACGCCCCCACTCCCACATCCGGGTAGAAGCAGCCCCCGGAACCCAGGGCCCAGGAGCACCGCCCCACCCACACCCAGCCAGCTCATTGGATTGGCTGACTTCACTAGCCCTACATCTGTTTCATGTTTTGCCCATAGATTTCCTGGGACATGTTTGAACATGTCTTGTTTCAAGTCACTTTCACCTTCACTGATTTGCGACATCTGTGGTGACTCGAATGGAGCAATGATGGCTTCTTTAGGTTTTGAAATCATATGGTTGCCACACAACATTTTTATTTTAGACTTATCTGTGGACGAGAAAATTAACAGATTTTCAGTCTGCAGTCTGTCTCCAGCGTGTTTTAAATGCTTCTTTCATCGTTGGTCCCAAATCTTTTGCCGCAAAGTTCTCTTTAACCAGCAGGGTTACATGTGGTGCTGAATTTGGCACATTGTACTATTTTGCGGTCTACTCTTTACTGGAGTTGGCTTGGCTTTAACCACTGATGTTCTGAACAGCGTGGCCATTAGCGGGCTGTTGTCAACTTCTTCCTCTGTTTCTTGCTTCCACTTTTTAAGTTGACGGCTGCAATATTCAGCAGGGTTTTCAGAGTGGTTGCCCCTTTAAAGCCTTGGGGTCAATCTTAATTGGATACTCCCTTTGCAGTGTCCCCCACAAGTCTCTGCGATAGGGATTAAATTCAACTCCGTCAGCTTCTCAGCTTCAGGGTTCTGCATCCACCTGTGTCCACTTAGGTATAGCACATTCTCCATTGTTGGTATTTCCAACACCACCCACACAGCCTTGATATCTCTGAGCGCCAGTATTTTGCCCACGGTTTCTTCCTCAAATGCTCTTATCCCTTTGCCGGCCCCCTCATGGATACCAGGCAGCCTGGCGATCAACCCCTCAAGATCAAGTGTTTGCCACGGAATGTACTATCCCTGTATTCTTTTTATCAATATTGGTAATTGGTGAGCCGAATCAGTATACCTCTCTGGAGGGTTTTTGCCAGGTCTGTATTTGACGACATACTTTTTGTTCTCCTTGTCATTTGTTGCAAACGTAAGACCTTCCCCTAATACTACCCTCTCTTCTCCCTCTTGCACTATTCCAGCATAGGTTACCCTTCTTTTTCCTGCTAGCGCACAACGAGGTCCTACAGCTACTCCTCTGTCCTTTTTCCCTTCCTGCTTTTCCTCCATGCCCTTACTTTGTACATATTTTTCATTGACTTCATCTATCTCATCCTCAAGCTCTTGTATTTGAGTTCTTTCCCTTTCTCCATCCAAGCCTGAGTGCTCCAGGTTAAGCCAATATGAGTCTCCATCTTTTTAAGTCATCTCTTTAAGAGCGTGGTCTTTGTTGGCATAACAGTCCATTACTTTTGACTTCTTTGGCTTGGCGCCCTTTCTCTCCGTGCTGCAGTATTGTGGTGGGTTTGGCTACAATTCAACTGGGGAAACTTGAGCTTGTTCATCATCATCGAATTCAACATCTCCTGTTATGTTGACTGTTCCTGTAATGAACGAGTAAAGGGCAGATGGGGCTGTTGCAGTAAACCGATCGTTGGTCATATTTTTGTTTTTTATTTTAACTCCTTCTTCCCCTTTAGTTTTGAGCATTTTAACAATTCTTTTTTTATAGTTCTTCTAAACATTTCACCTTCTTTTTTAAACAACTGTACAATCTGAAATTCTTTTTTCCTTTTTAGCTGTCTTTTGTTACTTGTGTTTTTGGGTTTATGATCCTTAATTCGTACTTCCATATCATCACACAGACTCGCGTCAAATGTTCCACCTTCTGGCCACCTTGAACTTAAGTTTTTAGTGCGTTTTTCCCACTTTTTTGAAAGCACCTCAATATAATTTTCCTTGGTTGTGTATTTTAACCTTAAGATCATTACTGAAGGAAATGACAAAACACAATGCTCACCCTAAAAAAATGTAAAAACCCTTCTTCCATAAGCGTTAGTCCTCAACACTCTGCGGGAGGGGTTTAGCCGCTCCCCCTGTACTCCCTGGTTTGCAGTTCCTGTTCAGTTTGCTTCCGGTCAGTGTCACAATCACACAGCTTAACAAGATTCAATAAGTTTGCAAATGATAAGAGCGAAGTCTAGTAAGACTTACCACACATAAAAACGTAAAGTATTTTTTCTCTCTACTCAACTGTTGCAGTTTTGTTCCTTTAACTAGTTCATAACATTCACCACTGAGCAGCCAATGGTTGTGACGCAGTTTCAACTTCTTTGCGACCACCCCACTGTCCTTCTACAATCTCAACAGGAACGCAGCCCACAACACATTCACTACATTCACGTCAGTACAAGGTACAAAGTTAAAATACGCGACACTCAATAGTATTCAAAATGGCTCACAAATTGTTTTAATTTTAGTAATGTTTAAAATTAACCCTTTCATTGTTTCCAAAAGGCACCATTAGATCATTCAAGCAAAGGATTATTTTATGAGTAGTTTTGACCATAAAATTTTTATTGCACTTTTTCAGCCTTACCTTTGGAAGGATCGAACTATTCACACTAGCATACTTTGGTCCTCGAGGGACTCCCCCAGATAAACATACACACACACTCACTGGAAAGAGTGAGACAGAATCACACAGACGATCGAAACTCAATATAGTATTAAATGATGCAAAACGAAGTCAATGAAAAGCTTAAATAGCATCAAAATGTAACAATTATTTTCCCTATTCAACCGCAACAGTTCTGTTCTTTCAATTAGCCAATACCCACTATAGAGTAGCCGACCTCGTGACGCACTTTCAATTTCTGCTGCGCAAATCACACCCAAGCTCCCCCTTCACTGTACACCACACGTTCACTTCAGCACAAATAATCCTTTCTTTGCCACATTCAATATGAGTTCAACACAATTCCCCAATGATAAGTACAGTACCTCCTATAGGCTGTTTGTCCTACCGTTACATTTAAATTAACCTTTTTACCAGCTTCCAAAATAAACCAGAGGGATCATTCAAACAGGGTGGTTATTGTACGCAAAATAATTATGTTTTTAGCAGTTATGACACTCGCTGTTCAGTTCAGCTGCGTGTTTGGAAGGAGTTCGCTGTATACACCAACACAAACTTATCCTCAGCAGACTCTCTCATACAAGCTCGCACACTCTCAAGAGAATGAACAGAAAACAGCTGGAGACTGGCAGATTATGACAAAAATCAGCGCTGACACACACACACACACACGAACACTCCCCGACGTAGACTTTTAAACTGTTGATTTGAGATATTCAGAATTTTGTTCTACATACAACAAAATGACAATTTAGTGCACTTCAGTCACACAATATAAACCATCCAACTGATTGATATTCATAATCATTTGGCCCGCTTCACATAGGACTGCATGACTTTTGAGAGTTGCGTCACCAAGTACGCATGAAGAATTGTCACGCTGCAATTAAAACGTGCATAATCTTAGGACGCCCCCTTTGCACTAGATGTGAATTAGATCCACGTGTATTATTATGTTAATAGGCTCAGCCAAAAGTCCTATGGTCGCTGCTTCCCTTGCAATTCACACGTACATTCCAGGAAGCCTCTTTCAGGAAGGTCATGTTTTTTATACACTCCTGGCGGACTTCACAATTCACACGTAACTGAAAACACATTATATAACTACAAGAGCATCTGGAGTTCACAATTTGACAATATCAGAAAAAAACGTGATTGCTGCAGAAGACTTCAAAATGTGATATTAGCATCACTACTTCCTGAATCCGCACTCTACGCATCATCGGAACTGTAGTTCTTTTAGCCTAAACAAACCCAATCGACAGCAATCGGCAATTGATTTGGAATATGTATTTACTTACCGTAACTACACAACAACAAAAAATATTTGTAGAAGCAGCTCGTTGTGAATAAAGGACCATCTTATAGTTCGGAAATTACGATATTCTCTGTACAATGTGTTTTGTGTTAATATTTTTTACATTATTACTTATGACAAAAAATTATTTTGTTTTGGGCTGACTTTTTGGAACACATTAAAGACAAAAACCCTAATCATTATATTAATACTCACTTGCTTTATTTTGAAATAAATGTATTAAAAGGATAACCTTTTGCTAGTGAATGAATACATTCCCATTTTTTTTAACATTCAGTCTGGATTTTCACAATACTTGTTTTTGAAATATTTTTTTGAGAATGTTCTAATTTCTCCCTAATTTAGTTAATGATAATATTCAAAGTACTATTAATATTCCGTTTGTGTTCCCTAATGTTATTGAATTGGACTTTTTTATGTGTTTTTTGCAGTCTTGGTTTCAATGCTACTGCAGAACAGTGGTAAGTAGCTTTCACTTTACGTGTTTGGTTTTCATGACTCTCTTGACTCATGTTATTGACTGAGCAACTCTTATTTCTCCAGCCTTGAGAGTGTGACCAAAGTACCCCTGAAGGTCATGACACCTGTTATCCTGACTGTGTTTGTTCTGGCTCTATACTTGCATGGCCAGCAGGTGGAGTCCACTGCACGTCTGGACTTCCTCTGGAAGCTGCAGGTAAGTGGCACACAGCGAGAGCTGAAGCCAAAGTGAACACTAGTATGTAACCCAACAGTATCCTCCCCCCTCACCAGGCTACAGAGGAGAAGGAGGAGATGGAAGAACTGCAGGCTTACAACCGCCGCCTACTCCACAACATCCTGCCCAAAGATGTCGCCGCACACTTTCTCGCACGAGAGCGTCGCAATGATGAGTTATACTACCAGTCGTGCGAATGTGTCGCTGTCATGTTTGCCTCCATCTGCAACTTCTCTGAGTTTTATGTGGAACTAGAGGCCAACAACGAGGGAGTGGAGTGTCTCAGACTGCTCAATGAGATCATCGCCGATTTTGATGAGGTGAGAAGTGGACATGTTAAAAAGGTTTAGGTGCACCTGACTATTTCTTTTTACAGGATGTTTTAAGGTCGTTGTGGAATGTTTGGTCCATTCATCCAGGAGAACATTTGTGATGTCAGAGGTCACTGCTGTTGGACACGAGAGAGGGTCTGCTGGCTCACAATGTCCTTCATCTCAAAAGTGTTTTTCCACACTAGCCTAATTGAAGGATGCCTTTTTAGACCAATTATGGAACAGAAACGGGTAAGAGTGTCGCAAGATCTTGTGAGGCAAGATGGCAAGATTTCTCATTTGGAGAAAGTTGTCTCGTGCAAACAGGGGAGCCAGAAGCCATTCAGACTCAACTATGGCATCACTACTGTGAATGATGTTACTGTAATATAGAAGTCATAGTGCACAAGGCATTTTTGAAAACACACATTGTGTTTTACGCACACTATTAACTTTGCAATCCAGACTACTTTGGTGTTCTACCATCAGTATTAATGAGTGACATGTGACTGGTTTGTCCATTGGAGTTGAACAGCTGCCATTATATTAATGCTCCAAGTTAATAGCAGAAATAAAAGTCAGGCGTATCGGTGATGATGTATTAGAAGATAACAGGTGGGTGGTTCATTAATGATGGTAAGGTGGCGACCTCCGTGCTTCATAACACACTCATACAATTTAATGACATGTTTGCTATATTTAGCAAGTAGTGGGGCATATTAAAAATGAAAGACAGGAAGTGTTCCTTGTGTCATGCATTTATTTGGTAATTAAATACAAGCGATCAACCAAGGTGAATGGACCGCCATGAAATGCAGGTCTGAATGCTGTAAAAACACACAACATGACATCACAAATTACATTCAGCTGAAGAAGCCCTGCTTAAAAAGGTTTAAGCAATTCGGATTTCTTGCAATGTAGTGAAAAGACATATAGAAGGGGAAAACACAAAACCACATAGCTCAAAAGTGTTTTCACGCAGCATGGGGTCGGGCAACTTGGCCAGTCAGCATGTTAGATGCTTAAATCAAACTAGAACAAGAAAATCTGCAAAAGTGTGTTGCTATTATGTTGCTATTGCTGACTGTACTATGGTGTTATGAAAAGACTATAATCACTTTAACGCATACACATCCATTCTGCACTTACCTTTTTTTCCTCCCTCTTCTTGAAATGACAGTTGATGCACTCTATTACTGCCACCGTTAGTGTGTAACAGGAATTATCCCTGATTGTGGGGTGTGGGCGCGCTGGTCTACCATTCTCCCACTCAATTCTAAATCCATGATGTGTCAACTATCAATGTTCTTTCAATGTCACTGCCGTCAACATGTAAAGTTTCATCAATTTGGCAACATTGATTCAACATTTGATTTGCTTTGAATAATCACTGTCTACCATTAATCAAAATATCAAACAAAAAACATTATTTCAAAATGACCTTGCTGTCTGTAATGGTACTCTGATCAATGTCCACTTATGTTGAAGTTTTGCCTTGGTTTGCGTTTGGCCGCCTAGTTAAAATGCAATATGCCACGTGTAGCAATACAATGTATTGTGCTTGGTATTTTTATGCAGCCATCCTGGATCATGCGCCTAAGATGAAATCTTGCCGTACGTATTTCACACTTTATCACGGCAGCCTGTAAGCACATGTAAGGTATCCGGAATCGAGTGGCCAAACAATCGACCTTTAGTGTTTATGTGAGCGCAACAAACTTGAAATAAGTCGCTATGAGTCCAAAGAAGGTTGTGCGTGACAGCAATATTCCAAGGAGGATGAAGACCATTATTCAGTTCAGGAAAGAAGTAATTGCAAAGTCCAAAAGATGGCAACCATATTGCAGATCATTTATTGAACTAATGTGAAGAGAGTAACAATGGTAACAAAATAGCACAAACCATCAAAGATGCTTAGAAGTTGTTGCTGGTGTGGATCAATGAAAAACAGCTAACGGGAGACACTGTTTTCAGAGGTGAGGATGCTGTGTGAAGATCTAACAGAGAATGCCTGCAACAAGAAAGTCCGTTAACAAATTTAAGGCAAGCATAGACTGGTTCAAATAAAATAAAAAAAAAACAGCCGTGCACTGTGTTGTTAGGCATGGCAAAGCTGCAACTGCCTCCAAACTCATCCATCTCTCCTTTTTCTGGGTGTTGTTTGCTCAGGGTTTCCACTACAGGTAAAATGATCCTAAATGTTCATTTCTCCATTTCACATGTCATGTTTGGGGAATTCCCTTTAAATAAAACTCTGCATGTTAAAAGGCCATAGCAGACTTCTCTTTCCCCACTTGTTGTCTAGATCATCAGTGAGGAAAGGTTCCGTCAGCTGGAGAAAATCAAAACCATCGGTTCCACTTACATGGCTGCCTCTGGCCTCAATGTCTCCACCTACGATAGAGAGGGTCGCTCACACATTCTGGCTCTGGCAGATTATGCCATGAGGCTTCGGGAGCAGATGAAATACATCAATGAGCACTCCTTCAACAACTTCCAGATGAAGATAGGTAAGGCAGGTGGATAGAATATAGTGCTCCATATTTGGCATTCGTTTGGGAAACCTTTTTTCCCAGTTGGAGACTTAGATGGAGTTATACTGGTGTGATTGTGCTGTGCTCAGGGCTGAACATGGGACCAGTTGTGGCCGGGGTGATTGGGGCCAGGAAGCCCCAGTATGATATCTGGGGAAACACAGTCAATGTGGCTAGTCGAATGGACAGCACAGGAGTACCGGACTACATACAGGTAACACACAATAATAACTTGATCATTATTTTTTAAACACATTCACAGCACAGTATACTGTACAGTATATCGTACAGTACAATTTTCATCATTTCTTGTTATGGGGCACATCACTAATGCTTTTGTAGAGTTTGTCTGCTACGATTCCCGTAGCTGCTGTAAATAAAGGGACACATAACATAAAAGGATGGACATGATGTACGATTAGGAGGGATTTTATTTAAAGTAAGGTTTTGCGCCGGGCAACAAATACAAATAACAGAAAGTCAACAGGCCGAGGTAGCCTATGTTCATTGACAAACGGCGGTGGGCGCCTGAATGATTCAGCCGATGAATGGGCCGGTGCAGTGAGACAAAGACGGTGTGGAAAGGACAATGTGGTTGGACCTGTGTCGTACAGGCGTACGTCGGAGGAGCGAGAGACATCACCTCCACTGTTTAATCCTCAGACTCCGCCCTAGCTGGGCCAATCTGCACCTGCAAACAATTCAAGGTCAGGTTTGCAAACAGGAGGTGACCGTGTGGTTTCAACCCATCCTCTGAAACCACACGGTCAAATAAAGAGGTGAGTTGAATCACGCTTCTGCTACATGATTAAATGTTCCTGGGACATATACTGTATGCCCCACCGAAAGTTACCAGCGGCCTCCGCAGGTCCTGCATGGCATAACTGCATCTAATTTTAGCCTTGAGGCTAGAAGTATTTTGTGCACGTGGGACATAGCCAACAACGGGAGACAGTCTGTACTCTGTGTCTACCATAAAGCTATCCTCCAACCACCACACTGATTATCCTCATCAGCTTTAGCCATCACATATATGACAGCACACACGGGTGTCAATTGATTTCCTCTGCAACTTACTTGCTACTAATACTTTACCCCCAGCCAAGTCATTTCCTAAAAGGAAATCTATTCATTTCTTTGGGAAAGTAGGGCAAGCCGCCACCACAATTGGACCAGACACCAGGTACGACTCGAGTTGAATAGTGTGCATGGGCAGATGGACATATTTTGTCCCAAAACCACCCAGAAGCTCTTTCTATTTTAAGAAGGTTTTGTTTGAAAGCAGCAACACACGCAGCGGTATTGTGCAGCCCTGTTACCGGGACCTTGATCCCGCAGTCAGGCAATGATACGGTACTCTTCATCATGAAAGGGGAAACAGTTGCTGATTTGGTGGCCACGTTTTTTACAGTTGGCACAAACGGTATGCTCTTTGTACAGTATGAACTGAGGTTGGGAGAAGCCACCTGTTTATTACCAGTGTGAGCATGCACAACCAGACTGCGCTAAAATGACAAGGGCCGATTTTAAAATTGCAAAGGGTACATTTGGAATACAGGAAGTGAAAAGAAATATATTTAAATTGGTGTGAAACCGATGGGGAGTAGGATTAAATAAGATTTGCTTCTTCCTACTCCTTTAGGACACGTGGAACTGTGAATTTTATTCTGTGATGTATTCCGATGTAATTTGAATGCATGTTTAAATACAATTACACCGTTAAACTTACCATTACCATAAAATATTTATCCTCGTCTCTTTCCAAGAAAGGCGGGAAAAGGTACATCAAAATCAGTCTGGGACTCACTACTCAGCTGTTTTATGCTACGGCGAGCAGATTGACGTCTTAATACCTTCCATCTATCCATCCAATTTCTATGCCGCTTATCCTCATTAGGGTCGCGGGTATGCTGGAGCCTATCCCAGATGACTTTGGGCGGGAGGCGGGGTACACCCAGGACTGGTCGCCAGTCATTCGCAGGGCAGACATACAAACATTCACACTCTAATGTGGACAATTAACCTCCAATTAACCTAACATGCATGTTTTTGGAATGTGGGAGGAAGCCGGAGTACCCGGAGAAAACCCACGCACGCACGGGGAGAACATACAAACTCCACACAGAGATTTGAACCCTGAACCCCCTGACTGTGAGGCCAACATGCTACCCATTCAGCCACCGTGCAGCCTCTAATAGCTTCCTCCATTTAAAATCAATGCAACTCATACTCATGCTACTCCAACCGCCGCATTTTCCACCTGCAGCTCTAGTAACAACTCAGGGGTCTGTATCTACAGCAGCACGATGAGCAGCAAATACAAGAGGGATCTTTTTTTTTTCAGCTAGCGCAGTGTGTACTTGATGGTTAACAGTCTGAATTTTAACCTCTTTAGACGTTTTTAAAGAAGAATCAAACAAGAACAGCCAGAAAATCCTCCAAGTTAAATTCCATAAGTGTCAGGATGAGAGTGCAGGCAGGAAATATCACAGCTGGGCCAAATTCCAATTAGTTGCATTTATCTCCTCAGTCCTCCTTGCCGAGGCTGTCACCTAGATTCTCCTAGTTACCTCGGACAATCCTGCCCCGTGGTATTTTGCTTGTGCTGTATCTTTCTGGTCACCATCTTACCTGGGTTCAGTGACTTGTTTCACTCTGCTTGTTTTTTTCAGCAGCCCTTTTAGTTTTCTTTTTAGCATTTTCTCCAGCAATTTTAGTTGCGGAAAAAAACACTGCAAAGGTTAAAGGAAATAAAATAAGTGTACAACTATTTAATTATACCAGCGCGCCCCACTATCTGTGCCTGCTTAGTGAGCTCTCACCTGTCTTATTCCTGGTATTCACGTGATTCTGCGGTGGGTTTGAGGGGCAATCTACGAGAGACGACCTCACAAGCTCCCGCGGACGTGCTCCAGTGAACACTGCAAGCGGTGAACACATAACAGCGTCCCCTCAACACTATTAAAACAACAAACAGGTGACGTTCAAAAGGTCAATGCTTCTTCAGCCTAACAAAGTGTGCTGGTAGTACATGAAACCTTACCCACCTGTTTGTCTAGTTTGAACACCACAAAAATTGCCACTGACGAAAAAAGTGTCCAAAGTATCCGCCACCAAATTATTCCTAAGTGACATAAGATCAGTGAATCCCACCTAAAGTCCGAAAGTAGGTGCTTTTAAAAAGTGTTTTTAGAAAGGATATTTGCATGCAAGTGACTGCAAAGATGAGCACGTAAAAAGTAAACGAGGTGTGGCAGCTCAACATGTATGGTTTGGCACCTGGCATTTAATACAAATAACAGAAACTCAATAGACCAAGATAGCCTGGGTGTATTAATTGAGGGAGGTGGGCGCCTGAATGATTCAGATGATGAGTGGGCCGGTGGGTGCGGTGAGGTAAAGATGCTGTGGTTGGAGCTGTGGCGTGGTGGCGTGCGTCGGAGAAGCAAGAGAGTGAGTGACGTCACCTCCACTGTTATATTGTCAGGCTATGCCCTGACTGGCCAATCCGGACCTTCATTCATTCAATCATTTATTAATTCATTCATTTTCTATGCCACTTATCCTTATTAGAGTCACGGGTATGCTGGAGCCTATCCCAGCTGGCTTTGGGCGAGAGGCGGGGTACACCCTGGACTGGTCGCCAGTCAATTGCAGGGCACATATAGACAAACAAACATTCACACCGATGGACAATGTAGAGTCGCCAATTACCCTAACATGCATGTTTTTGGAATGTGGGAGGAAACCGGAGTACCCGGAGAAAACCCACGCACGCTCGAGGAGAACATGCAAACTCCACACAGAGATGCCCAACGAAGATTCGAACCCTGAACCTGTGAGGCCGATGTGCTACCCACTCGACCACCGTGCGGCCCCAATCCAGACCTGTAAACAATTAAAGGTCAGCTTCACAAACAGGAAGTTGAGGCGCACGTGCATGGTGCGTGACGCTGTCCCAACTTGAATTTGTATATCCACGGTAAACATACGTCGTGTTCAAGTTGAATATACAGTACTAAGTTGGTGCTATATGTGACCTGGCAAAAAGTCCAAGGCTGGGATAGGCACCCTCCTACCTGAGATCCAAATAAGGACAAGCAGTATAACAAATAGATGGATGTATTCAGCTAATGCAGGATGTCAGTCGTGTGTGAAAGTAGTGTTCTTTTATTCATTCATTCAGTCATTCATTTTCTATACCGCTTATCTTAATTAGGGTCGCGGGTATGCTGGAGCCTATCCCAGCTGACTTTGGGCGGGAGGCGACGTACACCCTGGACTGGTCGCCAGTCAATCACAGGGCACATATAGACAAACAAACATTCACACTCACATTCATACCTATGGACAATTTAGAGTCACCAATTAACCTAACATGCATGTTTTTGGAATGTGGGAGGAAACCGGAGTAACCGGAGAAAACCCACGCACACACAGGGAGAACATGCAAACTCCACTCAGAGATGCCCGACGGTAATTCGGACCCTGAACCTCCCGACTGTGAGGCTAATGTGCGACCCGTAGTGTGCTTTCTACCAAAATCTTCGGAGAGGTTTTGCATGTGTGATCCCTAGTTTGTTTTGCCGATGAAATGCTCTGAGCTGATATGAGAGCTACTGGTACAGTCAGTGCACTTCTATAGCATTTTGTGCTGTGAAAGGGCACACGGGGAGACAAGATTGTCCCTGAAATGGAAGGTCATGGGTTCAAACATCTGCTCCTCAGACTTTCCCTGGAGGAAGAGTCCCTGTTAGCACAGGATGTGATGTTCTTTTGCTGAAAGGGTCCTTTTAATGTTTCTCTGGAGAGACACAAGTCTAAATTTGAATTCCCCTGCCACGAGGAAGGCTAAGCAAATCCTTTGAGTTTGCAGATTACATTTAGAATAATGCTGCCACCATTGTAACACAAATGGTGTTACTATATATCATTGGGAGATGGGAGACAATCTTTAACTGCACTTTTTTGTGGAATTTTGCCCATCAAACACAATCCTTATGAGACAAGAATACATGTGTCTTTTCTTTTCTGTGCGTGGTAGATAGCCACCCGATTCCATATCCATCTCCTTCTCTCTTTGTTACAAAAAAATAGCTCTTGAAAGCATTAAAAATAATGCAACCAAAATATTGCTGAAATTACTTTATTACACAGCACAACCAACAATATTGTTTGGCTTTTGTAACAAACTTCTGTGAGTCAGGACCGTAATGAAAATATAAGTCCATCCAAAAAAAGGTAAAAATGGGTGTCCAGAGACGGGTTTGTGTTGTAAGCTGCTGTCTAGTGTGTGGGCTACAGAGGGAAGTGGTGTTCAGCATTCTGGTTAGAGCAAGACTTTGGAGTCAAGAGCGCAGAATATGAAATCTAGGAAATGTTGGATTCTGAAGGACTGAGTGCGCTGGAGAAAATAAGGACGGAGTGTGTTCACATGCAAATAAATGGTCAACTGAATTACTGTCATCCTGCCGTTGACTAATTCAGCCGCCATTGCAATACTTTTAGGGTAAGACTAATCATTTCACATGGTTATAGATCAATTTGTGGTGTGATTTAGAACATAACAACCAGCAGTTAAAGTGGCACTTCCCGTGCGTGCTCCTGTCACCATGACAGAGGAGTCACAGCCAAGGTGTTAGGGGGTCGAATATCAACCGTCCAACATGAAACTATCTTTACCACAGTATCCCTTAGAAGTGTCTGCACGGTGGTGTTCTCCTTCATCCAGCTGGCAGACGTCAAGTGGCAACCAGCTTTGAGGCACATTTACCGCACCTACCATGTTGGAGTGTTTACGACAACCGGGTCAGCCCAATCTCATGGCAGATGCTGATTCCATCCGATCTTCAAAATACAGCTGATCGACAGCCGATCCCAATCCTGAAGATCGGATCAGGACGTCCCTATATTGTGCCTGTTTCTACACGGTTACAGCATGAATATAAAACCTCGTTGATATTTTTTTAGTTTTTTAGAGGGCTTAATAGGTGAAAAAAGACAATCCAAATTCAGTCCATTCCTAGTGAAAAACTGCCATCACATCGAGCATCGAGGACGTCAAGCATGCCCTTAATGGACCGTTATTCCGACACACAGCAGGATAGCTAGATATCTACTTGAGAAGATCGCAGCATAAAGCAAAAGATCCCAATGTCTTACATGGGGGAATTCCACCCACAATGAAGACTACCAGGTACAGTATGACAGGACTGGGAGGTGTTTAACAATGCCTAAGTCAATCTATTGGCCCAGGCAAAGGGGTGATCTACAGAATAGGTGGTCCTCCTATTGTTATTATTGTCCACAACCCTCCCCCCATCACCTGTCGTCATCACATGGCTAGAACTTTAAATGACCCAACAAGAGCTTTAAAAACAGTACACTGTTTTTGGAATGTGGGAGTACCCGGGGAAAACTCACGCACGCACGGGGAGAATATGCAAACTCCAGACAGAGATGCCCAACGGAGATTCGAACACTGATCTCCTGAACTTGAGGCCAACGTGATACCCACTCATCCACCGTGCGGCCCCCCAAATGGAATCATTATGTGGAACAATAATTTATATTGTGTGTTTCTTTTTTTGTAATTCCCACAGACTCCCTGCTATGATAAGTACACACGGGAACATTCCTGAGATATTTTTGTATTTGGCGGGTTGAAAAAAAGTTGTATCCACACTCTGCCGGATTAGTAAATCCTTGCATCCGGATGGGAACAAATCACACACTGAAAATGATGTGAGCACAAACATGTTAGCGAAACAACGTGACACCCCAAATCATAGAAGAAAGAACGCATGTGCATAAGTCTGTCTTCTTCAAGAGAAGTGGAATTACTTCTAAGAGTCATTATTGAGTATAAAACAACAAAATAAAAGGAGATGGTCAAATGGGGTGAGTCAAGTCCTTAAAAATATTATGTTGGTTTGTGATCAAAGCTCACTTCTGGTTGATCAATGACATCATCGTTTGTGTATTCCCTACTAGAAGCAGGCGTTCTCAGATTTTCTCACTCTGGAAGGCATTTTGACAAAAAAACCAGTTTCAGGTCAACTAGAACGCCGTTCCCATGAGGATGAGAGGCTGAAATGATAAATTACTTTGCTGTTTTGACGGTGTTGCTCACCTCCTTCACTGGGACAGGGAGGGGTAAAGCTATGGGAAGACTGGGCTGCTGCTGACTTCTTTGTTGTCAAATCTGGCAAATGGAGGAGGGAGAACTGATTTACTAAAACATGCTAAACATTTACCTGTGCTGATTAAATGTTGGTTAAAAAAGAGCGAGGAGTGTAGTCTAACGCAACAAGTTCAACACACACACACAGGCAAAAAAAATATTAATTTAACGTCAACACTCTCCTTTGCCTGTCTTCACTCACTTTTTTTCTCTTTCCCTTTGTCACTCAGACATTATTTTACTAAGCACTGTCAGCATAGTTTGACTCTGCCACAACTGCCAACTGACAGGTGTAACCCACCCTGCTTTACACTCCCCATACTGGGGCTTGAACACAGGACCTTTGTAATAGGAGACGAGAGCACTGACCGTTTGGTTAAAAGCTTTCGGCGCAGCTCTTAAGGCAGGGGGAGTGAGGTCTACCAACATGCACTTGCACAGCCGCACTGGCAGGCATTGGTTACACAGGAAACATGCTGCAGCCACAAAAGGCGATGAGGCAGTAGAGGACCAAACCATTTAATGTAACTCTACCAAGGTGGTCAGTCAATATGGAAGTTTACTTTTGGTCAATGTGGATATTTAACAGTTACTACCAAATACAAGGGATTATTTTAAGCATTTTCAGACTGTATTTTTTTTTAATCACAACCATACCCTAAGAGATAGGGTGAGGAACTCAGCCATCCGGGAGGAGCTCAGAGTAGAGACGCTGCTCCTTCACATTGCGAGGAGCCAGTTGAAGCACTCGGGCATCCCGGGCGCCTCCTTGGTGAGGTGTTCCGGGCATGCCCAGCCGGCAGTAGGCCTAGGACACGCTGGAGGGACTACGTCTCACAGCTGGCCTGGGAACGCCTTGGTGTCCTCCTGGTGGAACTGGAAGAGGTCACCGGAGACCGGGAAGTCTGGACTTCCCTACAAAGACTGCAGTCCCCGCAACCCGGACCTGGATAAGCGGAGGAAAATGGAATGGAATGGAACAACCAGATTTTCTACCTAAATTATTTACCTAATTTCTGGGGCCCGCTGTCAGCCGTGGGCCCTTGGAATTGTCCTAACTTTTCCCCCCTTCACGGCGCCCCTGAACTTACCTTCTGAATGTTGATTTAGACGGAACTCGTTTGATTTTCTTGAATATGCAAATGCTCTGATTTGAACTTTTTTTGCAGCACCCCCATTTTGGAGATAAAATGATTTTCAGTGCCAGCATTTAGGACCCAATAAAAGGTGAAAGAAAAAGTAAAAAATACAGTATAGTAGTTTATCTGTGCAGCATGGGACAAAGTTAGAAGGTGCGTTCAAAGAGCGTTAAAAGTGGGACAAAACACAGCTCACAATAAACACGTAAAATTTATATATTTTTTTTAATAAAGTAATGTCCTATATTTCTAAAATCAATATCCCTTTACATAAAATTTGATGTAGTTTTTGAGTATCAAACCATTTACCACAAAGAGATTTACATCTCAACAAATTATTAGATAAAAACTTGCCTCAGTAATTAATTATGAGTTAACTATGGACCGAATGTGATTATAAAAACTTACTTGCCTCGGTAATTAATTATGAGTTAACTATGGACGGAATGTGATTATTATTAAATCAATATTTAAATCAATTTACAGACCAATTTTTTTTTTGTCTTGTCTTTTGAAATACTTATTCTGGCTTACATCAGGTGTAGATAACCCAAAGCTTCATAGCCTTTTAACCTTGTATTTCATGTACATAAAATATACTCACACAATTCATTTTAAATAGATGTGTGTAACTGGTCAGACGATGATGTAAAAAATGTGATGAATATGCAAATTAGAAACGGTCCACACATGTAGACTGATGAAAGTCATTGATGATAAAATAACAAGCTGGCTACGGGCCGCACTGTGGCTGAGTGGGTAGCACGTTGGCCTCACAGTCCGGGTACTCCGGTTTCCTCCCACATTCCAAAAACATGCATGTTAGGTTAATTGGCGACTCTAAATTGTCCATAGGTAAGAATGTGAATGTGAATGCTTTTGTCTGCAATGCGATTGACTGGCGACCAGTCCAAGATGTACCCCGCCCCAAAGTTAGCTGGGATAGGCTCCAGCATGCCCGCAACCCTAATGAGGATAAGCGGTATAGAAAATGAATGAAGAAAGAAGCTGGCTACATGCTGCAGCAGTTAGCTGTTGTTCGACACACAATGCCTTTTCCAGTGCGCCCACTAGGTGGTTGCTCACTGAGAAATGCTGACCTTCTGTTATCTGGGTGTCAAATGTGCATATTCTTTCTTAGGTGACCACAGACCTGTACCACGTGCTGGCCAACAATGGCTACCAGATGGACTGTAGAGGAGTTGTCAAGGTGAAGGGGAAGGGTGAAATGACTACTTACTTCCTCACCAGCGGCCCACAGAGCAGTTAACCAACTACGCCGGACCACCACCACCACCCCAGAGGGTTGACCCACTCTGCACTGAGGCGCAGTGCAAACACACTGAGGACAGATGCTGTGCGTATGTGTCTTGTCGCACACACTCAGACACACACACACACACACATATACAGGACGTAGGTGTTCGAAGGCTGTTTTTGCACAAGCGACCACAAAGCCCAGTTGCCTTAGGATGTGAGTGTGCTTGTGTATGTGAGCAATAGTACAAGTGTTTCCTCTGGAGGTCATTATTTATTTTTGTGCAGACGGATAAGCTATAGAGTATGAAGGAAATGGATTATATGCAAGGACACAAATGAAGGATGAACTTGACCAAAGAACAACTGTCCCAAGCATACTCATTTCATTATCATTGCAGAGGACACAGTAGTAAAGCCACTGTCGCGGATGAGGACAAAACAATATTTCTGCGGACTACATCACAAAGGAGAGCGTTACACACACACGCAGGCAAGAAACAACAAACAACATGCGTGTGTGCCTTCACAGCGCCGCCTTTGTTTCCTCGAGCCTGTGATTCTCCACAGTCTACACATGAGGCTGCTTGTGGTTCACCAAAATGTTCCATTGATTTGGTTCAAGTCAGAGCAACATGACTTAAAGCAAAGGAGAAGCAGTACCGATGAAAGCTCTCCACTGTTTTTTTAAGCAAAGTGCGTGCGAGTATTACGCGTGTATGAACGTGTGTGACAGGATGCTGAACTTTTCCTCTAAAAGAGGCATATTGTAACTTTTCACTGTGAGAATTTTTATGATGTAACACAACATGGCTTTCTTGTCAAACGGTTTGTTGCAGAGCATATTTTATATTCATCTCCAGAGTTGTGTGTCCAATCTTAACTTTTAATGATTTAAGAAAAATCATTTCTACAGCATCTTTTTACTGGCAGTTCATGTCATTCCAAAGAAAACATTCAAAAGCCTATGAAACTATATTTTTGGACGGCAACAACTTTTAGACAGGGTGTCCGCAGCAACTCTTTGCCTGCTCACATGGATTGCCTTGATGTTATGTGGTTGCAGGTCCTTATCTCTATCGACCAAGACTTGCTTTTCTCATCTGAAGGTGCCCACACCCCCGAGAACAGTCAGAGGAATGTATCTAACAATGAAATAACCACTATGCTACTGCAAGATGACTAGCGTCGTAAGCCGTCAAATTGATTGGACTACTTGTTTGCTGCAAATTGACAAGTCTAATTTTACTGTGTTTATCAGGAGGTTCACAATATTTCTGCCTTAAAAGGTGACAAGCCTTTAGATCAATCTCTGCCCCCTGAAATGCAAGGTCAACAGAATTCTATTTTTTCATTTTCCCATACGTAGGAAAGCCTTGTTTTCTGTTGATGCACTTCTACGGTATGACTGTACTTTACAAAACATTAATAAAAGCAAAAAAGATTGTCACACATCATGCTTGTGGCTCTTATTTGAATGTCATGTCAATCAGAAGCCTGCAATCACGCTGCCTCCCTGGGACAGTAACTCGAGACACCCCCCTTCTTCTGCTTCCTCTCCTTTTCTGAAATAAATCAGTATACAGTTTCAAGAGGCAATGCAGTTGAGAATAAGTAATTGCTTGCTCATGAATAATACATTTATGTCCATCTTATGGCCATGTTCACACAACACCGTATGGTAAATAAACATTAAAATAAATGCCTGCTGTTCCCATTTGACTAGATCGCATGGAGAGTTGGCACAGTGAGCTGTGCAGTTTGTTTGTATCATACACAATGTTATTTCCATTGACATTCCCTGGTGTGTTTGACATGCTGCCTGCTTTGCTTTTGCACACATACACTGTTGGGGGACAATTTTACCCATTTTGACATGACAGCAGTAAAAACATCCTACTGAAAAACGCACGCTTTTGAAGCACAAAGAGGAGATGTAGTGAACTTTTGTAATTACTGCCCCAAACCTTTATACAGTAAGTCAAGTATGGCAAAACTAATGAGCAGTGCAATATATTCTAGCAAATATTTAGCTTTATTGATGATTGACACACGTTTGTAAATTGTACCTTGTATGTCTGATGTGTGCTTTCCAGCTTAGTTTACTATCAATAGTTACACCTGAAAATGTCTTACCATCTATCTTTATTACCAAGTCAGAGTTTTTTTTTATAATTTCCAAACAACATAAATTTTGTTCTATTTAAATTTAGGGAACGTTTATTGATATCCAATCCATTAATTAGCTTCTTCTTTACATTATCTACATAAATATATAAATTATAAATTGACCAATCTTAAGCAGTTCCTTGTTGTAACTTTGCTGATTAAGATTTTCAGGTTAATCTTGCAGCGGCAGTCCTGGACCCTGGGTTCCGGGGGCTGCCTCTGCCTAGGAATGGGGGCGTATCTGACCCCCGGGGGCATCTGGGTTGGCCTGGACTCGCTGCTGTGGGGGTGGATGGGTGCGCGTCCCGGTGCCGGATTGGTGCCTGGGAGGACCAGGGTTGGGGGAGTGTACAGGGGGTTGGGCGGGTGTGGGTGTGTGTGCGCGAGTTCAGGTGTGTGTCAGTGTGTTTGTGTGTATGTTGTATGTTGGGTGCAGGGGATTGAACATGGGTGTGGGCACAGGGGGCAGTGGTGAGGTGTGTGATTGTGCCTGAATGGTTGCTGCCTCTTCGAGCGGTGGGGTGTGTTGCCCGGGTTCCTCTCTGATACGGGGTGGGGATGACGGTGGCGGTGTTCGGGGGTGTGGGCCGCCGGGGTCTCCTGCAGTGGCGCGCATGGTGGCTAGTGTGTAACATCTGGGTGAGGCTGCTCCCGGGCTGCCATCGCTGAACGTCCGGGGCCTCGCCTCGGCTCGCGCCGGCCCCTGCCCCGCGGTGGGTCCCGAGAAACAGGGGTGCCTACTGCCCAATGGCTCGTCCTCTGGGAGGGAAAAAAATATATAATTTCCCTCCTAGTCTTACTATCCCTCGCGCCCTCGCCCCCCCACTCCCTGCAAACAAGCACATAGGATCTTGGGGAGTGCGCGTGCTCCATGGGGGTGTGCCGGGGGGGGG
>QODF01000245.1:569859-623229 GCA_024372805.1 Oostethus manadensis
AAAAAAAAAAAAAAAAAAATATGAAATTATTTGTACTTTTTTATTCTGGTAACATTTTGACTTTCTGCCGATAATATTACAGCATTTATTTTCAGTTTGTGCTGTTTTTTTTCATTTTCCAAGTTTTTCCAACTTTTCTTGTAATCATGACTTTATTCCTGGAATATTTTGACGTTATTCTCCTAATATAACCTTTTCCACAACATATTTTTCAGAAAATTACTATAACTAAAATAAATTAAATTAAATTAATTATTAAAAATAATTAAAATAACTTTTTTTTAGATTACTTTTTTCCTCCTAATATTTTGACTTTATTTTCTTGTAAAAATACTGATGATTTTTCAGTTTTTTGTTACATTTTTAGAATTGTGTGTTTTCAATAAGCAATATATGTTTACATATATTTTAAGAAAAAAACTATATCAAAATAATAAAATGTTATGGTGTTTAGAAACTTGAGGTGGTCATCTGGTCATCAAAAGTGCCACATCAGGCTCACAAGCCATAGGTTCCCTACCCTTGGTCCAAGCTGTTTGTAATCTCTTCCACTGATTCAAGTATTGCCATTGCTGTTGATCTTCCTAACCTGACACCGCACTGACTATTATGAATTATTTTATATTAATCTAGAAATTATTCTAATCTCTTATTAAAATGTTTTTGTAAAATCTTGGGAAACGGATGGAGTAGCGAGACGAGTCTACACTTTGTAAAAATATGTTTATACCCATTTTGTACAGTGGTATTATTTTAGCAAATTTCATTTTATTTGGAAATGTCCCAGTCTGAAATGATAAGTTGCATATGTACGTTAAGTGTTTGGAGATACTTCTTGTTATACTTTTAACTAACATTCTGTCTATATCAAAACAGTCAGTCGATGTTTTATTTTCTATTATTTCTGCCTCATTTAATCCAGAGGATGTATTTGAGTTGATTTCTATCAGTGACTCAATTGTATTACTAGTACATTCAGAAATTTTTGCTCCCAAATCTGGTTCAACATTTTAAAAAAATTTACTGAAACTATTTACTATTTTATTTATATTGTAGATGTCTCTATTCTCATCAATAAAAAATCTGGATATATATGTATTACAATTATCATTACTTTTCATTACATTATTAAGTATTCCCCAAACCCACTTCATATTATATTTTATATTAAATAGATTGGTATAATATCATATATTACTAGCTCCTATTATATTAGTCAATTTATTTTTATACAGTTTATATCTAAGTAGTTTTCATTTTTTCAAGCATTTTATATACTCTTTGTTATCCATGGAGATTTTATAGCAGCAGTTATTTTTACATGACGGATTGAACAATTTTTGTCACATAAGAGACAAAAGATGTCTAAAAAAGGTGCTTTTGAAGGCGCAATCTGCACCCTTTTCTATACATATGGTATTCCAACCAGTCCAGTATGCCGACCAGTCCAGGGAGTACTCCGCCTCTCGGCCAAAGTCAGGTTGAATAGGCTCCAGCATACCCCTGCGACCCTAATGGGGATAAGCGGCATAAAAAATTGATGGATGGATGGATGGATTTTGTTGTGAGAATTCCGATTTAAACGAGTTTAATGCTTCCTCAGTTCGTAATTGTTTAAATACAGATTTTGGTTTTATTATAATTATAATCATAGTCATACAATGTGAAGACAGGCAGATGATCAGTTATATCGCATATCATTATGCGACATGTGTGTGTTGTAATTTGCTGGGTCTTGTAATGGTTGGGTGTAGACTCATACTGTACATCCTAAGAATGAACTAATCAGTTGTTTCATGTTTATTTGGATTTTTCAAACCAATATTGTAATCTCCACGGATGAATAGTTTCTTATTACTTACTAGCTAAAACATGTTTTCCACCCAATCTGGAAATATTTAGAAATTTGAGCCTTGTGAACAATATAAGCAACTAATAATGACATTTTTCTTAATCTGTGGTCAATTTCTACAGATAGATACATTCTGAAACATCCTTTATTGTTAATGTCCTATTTTCTATTACTTAAAATTTTAGATTTTCACAGACATACAGTATATGGCAACACCTCCACCTACTTTATTTTCACATCATTGAGAATAGGACAATCAAGCTCAAAATCAATACCTTTATCTTCATTAAACCATGTTTCTGAAATTGTTACGGTACTAAATGGCTGTTTAAATCGTTGTAGATATTCCTTTATAGAAGTGAGGTTTGTATACATACTCCTACTATTGAAGTGAATTATAAACAGTTTACCTTCAGATAGGATGAGTTTTTATAATCCTCTTCAGTATAGTGTTTACAGTTAATAGTGTTGGATGAAAAGAACATTATCAGGGTCTATCTCTGATTCTAAGTCGGCATTGTTATATTCTGTGGACTTACAGTATATGGATTTCGTGCCATGTGATTATGGGTTCTAATTTCGTGGATGGCGCAGTGTGGCGCATGCCACACCAGTGGTAAGGGATGCCTTCAAGCTGAAGAAAGAGTCCGGAGTTTCTTAAGGCCCTGGATGCTGTGGGCGTGTCTTGGTTGACACGACTCTGAAACATTGCGTGGACATCGGGGTCGCTGCCCCTGGACTGGCAGACCGGGGTGGTAGTCCCGCTTTTGAAGAAGGGGGACCGGAGGGTGTGTTCTAACTATCGTGGGATCACACTCCTCAGCCTTCCCGGTAAGGTCTATTCTGGGGTTCTGGAGAGGAGAATTCGCCGAATAGTCGAGTCTCGGATTCAGGAGGAGCAGTATGGTTTTCGTCCTGGCTGTGGAACTGTGGACCAACTCTATACTCTCGGCAGGGTCCTTGAAGGTGCATGGGAGTTTGCCCAACCAGTCTACATCTGTTTTGTGGACTTGGAGAAGGCATTCAACTGTGTTCCTCTGGGAATACTGTGGGGAGTGCTCCGGGAATATGGGGTATCGGACCACCTAATCCAGGCGGTCTCTACCTGTATGACCGGTGTCAGAGTTTGGTTCGCATTGCCGGCAATAAGTCGGACCCGTTTCCAGTGCGGCATGGACTCCGCCAGGGCTGCCCTTTGTCACCGATTCTGTTCACTACTTTCATGGACAGAATTTCTAGGCGCAGCCAGGGCGTTGAAGGGTTTCAGTTTGGTGGCCGCAGGATTCGATCTCTGCTTTTTGCAGATGATGTGGTCCTGTTGGGTTCATTGAGCCGTGACCTTCAACTCTCACTGGACCGGTTTGCAGCTGAGTGTGAAGCGGCTGGGATGAGAATCAGCACCTCCAAGTCCGAGTCCATGGTTTTGGCCCGGGAAAGGGTGGAGTGCCATCTCCGGGTCAGGGAGGAGGTCCTGCCTCAAGTGGAGGAGTTTAAGTACCTCGGGGTCTTGTTCACGAGTGATGGAAGGATGGAACGTGAGATGGACAGGCGGATTGGTGCGGCGTCTGCAGTGATGCGGACTCTGCACCGGTCTGTCGTGGTGAAATGAGAGCTCAGCCAAAAGGCAAAGCTCTCGATTTACCGGTCGATCTACGTTCCTACCCTCACCTATGGTCATGAGCTTTGAGTAGTGACCAAAAGGACAAGATCGCGGGTACAAGCGGCCGAAATGAGTTTTCTCTGCAGGGTGGCTGGGCTCTCCCTTAGAGATAGGGTGAGAAGTACTGTCATCCGGGAGAGACTCGGAGTAGAACCGCTGCTCCTCCGCATTGAGAGGAGCCAGATGAGATGGCTCGGGCATCTGGTTAGGATGCCTCCGAAACGCCTTCCTGGGGAGGTGTTCAGGGCACGTCCAACCGGTAGGAGGCCTCGGGGAAGACCATGTCTCTCAGCTAGCCTGGGAACGCCTCGGCGTCCGCTGGGAAGAGCTAGAAGAAGTGGCCGGGGAGAGGGACCTCTGGGCTTCTCTGCTTAGGTTGCTGCCCCCGCGACCTGACCTCGGATAAGCGGAAGAAATGGATGGATGGATGGGTTTGAGTCGTTCGATGAACGAACGTTTTGAGCATAGATTAGGTTTATGAGGCTGTCACGTAATGAACAAACGACTCAAACCCGAAGACTCTAAACAGGTGAACTGATTCCACTACAGAACAGATGTTACGCAAATGCTCATGCGCTACTGAACAAATCAATCCCCGAGACGATTCGTTCTTCCAAGTCACATTTAAGATTTGTTCAAAATGAACGAATTGTTCATGAACTACCCATCACCACTGCAGAACAGGATTTTTGCCGAGCGACACCATTTGTGAATGGATTCTGGATGCCTGGGCTAAGGCAACAGGCGACTGACAACGAGACTAACGACAGACAATGATGACAGGGAACCCAGCATGTTTGACAGCGAAATTGCCCAGCTGTCAGTTCAGATGCAGAAGATGGATTTGTGGGAGAAGAGGGATTTAGGGGTTCCACTGTACTTCAGTATGTGGACTCAAACTATGGAATGGATTAAGTAAAGAATTAAAACAATGTTATACAGTGAGTGATTTCTAGAAACATTACAAATGGTTGATGTTTACAAAATGCTAGGAAGAAGACTTGTGAAATATTGTGTACATTGACTGTCAATGCTATGTTTGTTACTATCACCTTATACTTATACTAGGAACTTTTCATTCCTAAATAGAACATTGTCTGTACAACAGCCATGTTCTGTTATAATTGTGTATATTCCACACATTACTATTATGATTTATTATGATTTATCATTCATCAGGACTGCAATATATAAGTTATTTACAATTATAAGGACACTGACCACTATTCAACAAACAGTCACAATACCTTATTTATGTGTTTTAAACTTAGTAACTGCAGAAAGTCTACAAATGTATTGAAATAGTGGAAAACCTATGGGGGTAGGATTAAATAAGCTTTGCTTCTTCCTACTCCTTTTGGACATGAGGAACTGTCGATTGTATTAAGTGATGTCTTCCAATGTCATTTGTATGCGTGTTCAAATAAAATTAAACCATAACCTGTTATGTTCCGCAGGACAGGAGGCGTCACTTCCTGTCCTGCGCTCTTATTTTGGCAGGCTGCACTCCCTGCTGATGTGGCAGGGCTGCAGCCACTTTACCTTAGGTGGATTGGGCGCAGCTGGGCCCAGTCCCAGTTAGGGAGATTCATATGTCTAGCACCAGCGGAGAGATGGTGCTGTTTCATTGTCATTGTCATTGTTACCTCTGCTGTATCTGTATTAAACATATTTTTATTTTGCACATCCGCCCTTCGTCTCTGCATTCTGGGGGTCTACCTAGTCTTCAGCTCAGCTAAATGTAACATGACCATTACATATTCATATTACAAATATAGGTTACTAAATACAAATGTCTTTATTAGTGGGGAAAAATGCTTATCTTACTTGTAATACCAACCTAAACGCCACCAACACCCTCAATACTGACATCTGAGAGGGTGGAGGACGCAATGCCCCCCGCCGCGCTCAGTGTCACACTGGTTGAGGGGCCGCTCCCGGTGGCAACCATGTGCCTCCGGTGCTCTGACAGTTTTTGTTTTGCCCTTCTTCTGACATCATTGAACCGTTTTTACACTTGGCAAAGGTTCTCAGTACGTCAGGGCAAACCTGATTTATGATACTTGTAATCTTCTCCCAAGCCACTTTTCCATCATCAACCCGTGGAGGCCTGCGCACGTGACCATATATTCGGCCACTGCGAGCTTGGACCTCCTGGGCCAAAACGTCACTTTCCATCTGGGAGAAGTTTGGCCGTCTTCCACTGTCTTCATCCATATTCAACGAAACTTGCAATTCGCTTTGCCAGTGGCGCATCTAAAGGTGAGGAGAGGAGCTCATTTGATTGGTGAAGACTTGACCCAGCTGTGTTAAACCCAGTCATGCCTTCTCTCCTCCTTCTTTGCATCTTCCGTCGGGACGGAGGCTGCGCCTGGCACGTAATTGCAAAATGCGCGTAAAACTCGATCTGATCTTCCAGTATGAGTGAATGTGGTCATTTGGACAAGGATGTGTCAGAGCGTGAAGACACGCGGACTTCTGACTACAGCCCCTCTAATGACTCCGAGAGGAGCAGTCAGCAAGACATGTGTTTATGTTGAAAACCTTTCGTATCTTTTGGTCTCCACCTCTATATCAAGTTGTAGCCAGGACCCACAAGACTGACCAGCTTTCAATCATCTAAAATTTTGTAAACATCTCAGCTCTTCCTCCATCCAGCCACTGAAAAACATAGAAACAACAAATATGGATGACATAAATTGTTACGGTCAAGAATGAAAGACCAAAGATGTGACTGACCTTGCCTAATATTTTGATCCCTGAAAATGATCCATACCATATCGGCGGTGCTCATCTTTGACAGACGAAAGACAAGACTATAATGACATGTAGCAGTCAGGGCAGTGATGTGCCGTGAGGTTTATGTATGGTGAGGCCCTGACTGACTGAGTTTTTTTATGTCAATACAGATTGATCATTAAGAAGATAACAAGAAAAGGAAGCGAATAAATCACTTGGTTAATATTTGTGTATTTAAATACTTCTTAGTCCCATTTATTCATTTTTTTTATCAAATGAAACCCAGGTCTTCCATTTGTATACAGAATCCATGCACCCTATCCTTCTCCAAGAAAAGCTCTTTTACTTTGTTGTAAAAGTCTGATCACCTCCCATTTTGGAGAATTTCTTTAGGTTTTCATCAGATTCCTTCATTTATTCAGCAGAACACAAAAATATCTTTATTGCACTTAACTTGTTGCTGACCTTAACTGACAGCTGGCACTGCTGTTTGTGTATTTCAAGGAAAAAAAGGAAAAGCGCTGGCCGTGGCTTCCCCCTTCTTGGAAGGACAGCAGCAAAAAGCACCTGCCAGCTCACGTACGGCCCCGTCCCACCACAGTGAGGAGGAGTACTTTGCCTTATGAGTTCTCTGTATTGTCAATTTAGCAGAAATAACGATCTCACACTTACATTTCTTTACATTTTACTCAACATATTCACTGAAAATCTGACGTATTTTCAAATATCAAGAACTCTGTCAAACATCTTCTGGTCATGAGTTTGCCTGAGTGTCTGTTGATAGTGAAGGAAACTGTACTCGCGGACATCGTGACAATTTTTTGGCAGATTTTCTGTAAGAAAAAACTACATTTTAAGTTTTCAGATGGACTCTCTCTCTTTGTTAATTGCCCTATTTGTTTGTTAAATGTTTTAATTGCCTTTTTTGTCAGTATTGCCCTGCAACTGATAACCACAAGGGTATGGTATAAGTGTGTTCCAGTCCTGCTAAGTATTCCAGAGAAGCCTGTATGAATTTGTAGCACCAACCTTCAAGGCTTGATCGACCTCCATTGCTGCAAAACAGCTTTAAATTGTTAACCCATTCTGTAGTCCCTGAAAATTTCCTTTTTGTATAGTACTGAAATGTACAGTTAATGATCTGTTTACCTTACACTTTACTAATTATCTTTGGACCATTTCAGCTATCCATTGCAGCTGAACGACTTTAATTGCAATTTAAAAATTTGTTCTTCAAGTTTTGACTAGTAGTGTATGCAAATATTCTGTACATGTTTGTTTACATATTTTAAAATAGGGCACAATATATTAAACAATATAGTGAATTATGGCAGTCATATTTGCAGCCCTGACACCAGGGCCGATGTCATCATAGATGGGTGACAGCTGACTTGAGGTCTCCACTACCGTGTCCCGTTTTTAGCCCGGATCCGGGTACGTGGTGAAAACGCAATATACCTCCGAAGAAAACCCCCTCGTTGGAAGAGGTAGAGGAGATAAAGCTAAACTTCATCACATAGGAGCTTTCTACTGTTAGACAGCAGCAGAAAGATATCATGGATTTGGTCGGAGAAGTAAAGAAACTGCGAATACAGAATGCTGAGAAGGATAAAAGCAGTCAGCAGCTGGAAAGCAGAATCGCGGACCTGCAACAGTATAACAGGGTGATGTGATTGTCACCGTGCTCAGAATCAAACCCCGGTCATACACACGGGCGGTGACCACCGAACGACAGACAAACAGGTGGCCGAGTTTTTATGGTCAAGGGGATCGAAATGGACAGCAGTGACATCAAGGCCTGCCGCCCGCTGCCCAGGAGAAACAACAGTCACAAACCAGGCGTAATTTTACAAACAGACAACACAAAATCACTCTGCTGAAACAAGGAAGAAAGCACCTAGACAAACACAATTCTGATATAGCAAAAAACAGAAGACAATACAAATCACATTACGGGACACCATGGGAATGGTCCACCAGAGAGAAATAATAGTTCTTTATTTCTTAAAGCTGAACAGAACAGATATTTGCTGTTGTCATTGAAAGCAAGAATAAAAAATCTACAGATTGTAGTGATATTGATATGTTGCTACTGAAAAAGGTAATTGAGGGCATCTCTACACCATTAACATACATATGTAATATTTCATTTCAAGCTGGTTCATTTCCAAATAAAGGGAAAATAGCCAAGGTAGCACCTCTATACAAAACTGGGAACAAGCATCATTTCTATAGACTGGTCTCGTTATTACCACAAAAATACTACAAAAAAAACACTGTAACAAAAGATTGGATACATTTTTGGAAAAACACAACATACTTGTAGAGAATACTGTAAGTATGGATTTAGGTCAAATAGATCAACAACATTGGCCATAAGAGAAGCAATAGAGCTAATCACAAATGCTATAGACCACTAGAAATATGACGCAGGGGTGTTTATAGAGTTCATTCATTCATTCATTTTCTATGCCGCTTATCCTCATTAGGGTCGCCAGTATGCTGGAGCCTATCCCAGCTGGCTTTAGGTGGGGGCGGGGTACACCCTGGTCTGGTCGCCAGTCAATCGCAGGGCACATATGGACAAACAACCATTCACACTCACATTCATACCGATGGACAATTTAGAGTCGTCAATTAAGCTAATGTGCATGTTTTTGGAATGTGGGAGAAAACCGGAGTACCCGGAGAAAACCCACACACACGGGGAGAACATGCAAACTCTACACAGAAATGCCCAACGGAGATTTGAACTCTCAACCTCCTGACTGTGAGGCCAATATGCTACCCACTCGACCACCGTGCGGCCGTCAAAGAGTTAAAGAACGAAAAGAAAAGGGCTGGTTATACAGCGGGAAACACTCAATGGTTTTACGATTGATGTCTTGGATATTGGAAGTATTAAAAAAGGGGTTTTTGTTCCACCTCACATAACCAACACTTTGCAGTCAATGCAAACCGCAAGGTAAATACCCAAAAGAGACATCACAGACATAACGTTAGGCACAGAGCAAGCAAGCCTTTTTGCTGTTTACACTATTCAGATGCGTTTTGATGAGGTCAGCATCATCTTAGACTTACCCTACAGCATTTTTTTAATAAACCGCTTTTCATTATGGGGAAAAATTCTTTTGTTGTATTAATAATTATTGTATACTGATTGGTAGTTTCAAATTTGGTACAGGCACTGTGAGGAAATGGTGAAACTAAAGTATGATAAAATATTCGTATGCCCACTGGACTAATTTAATAACAAATTATATATCAATGAAAAAAAACATAGCTCATAAGCAAAAGCAGATATCAGCCTTCATTGAAATATGGACCCCATTTATAGAGCACTTACAATTACCAATAATCCAATAAACCATATACAGTGTACTGGGGTGCTACTGGCTTTTGATGGGCTGGGCACACTATGTATCGAATACCAAACTGGTCAACAAATTTACATAATACTAATTGTATTACTCATGATTAATTTTTCAATTTTTCTATTTGCATTCTTTTCTTATTTTATCTATTTATTTAGTTTATGTATTATTAATATTGTTTATTTTATTTATTTATTTTTTAGGCTTCTCTCTCTCACTCACCAACATACTGCAAATACATGAGTGCCATATATTATATATTATGTATATACCACTATTTTTTATATATGTACTGTATATGTATGTTTTTATGTATGTATACTGTATGGGTATGTGTATATATATGGGTGTGTATGTATGTACAGTATATGTGTACATGTATGTATGTATATATGTATATGTATATATATATAACTTAACAGTCTTATGAGTCTATTGTGTACTGTAACTTTCTCATGTGTGTAGATGTGCACTCTATGTCTCTATCCTTGTTGTAAATATACATTTGATGTCTGCAATAAAAAAAATCTCTTTTAATATTCGTATGTAAAGGTGAATAAGTAACACTCGGTGCTTTAGTAATTCCATTTGGTGAATGGGAGTCGACAGGGGGGGGGAGTTTTTAAAGTGTGCACATTTGCAATGATGTACAATACAAAATCTGACTCCAGACTACAATGAGAAATACTGTAAGGTCAAATAAAACTTACGTCTTTGATGGTTTCAATCCGAATGATCACTGGAAAGGCACACTTTCAGATGCATGTATTGTTTTGTACTCCAGTAGTGTACTGTGTACGGTAGGGTATGCGAGCTCACCTGCAGTTATGACCAGGGAGTGGAAGTTACGTTTTCAGCCAGCAGGGGGAGCCCTTCTATTAACAGACTGCCCAAAATCGCCTGCTGACGTCATCATAGGAGGAGGTCGGTTGAGGTCGGTCAACTAACGAGCACATCACATTTTGACGCTCATTAAAAGTGTTTTTTTTTCACTGAGCAGTCGCCTGGAAAGCGGTGGAAGCCACCCATCAGGTGAGTGGGTGACTGCAGTCAACTGTCTAAATGAATAATAATTAATGCAAATGCCTGGGGATTTCGCTACTATTACTGTTATTACTATAATAATATTGTCAGTATGAATGTGCTTGATTTAGAGCATCTTGGCACTGTTGGCTAATGACGGCGATTGTAATTTGCCACTCAATCCTTTTAGGGGCCCCTCTTGAATGACTCATGAGTGTGGGAATAAATAAATGATGGCCACGTTAAGAGGCTTTCTGAGAACAACCATGTCCTGTATTGCATTGATATCCTGTTTGGGCCATCCAGGAAACAGGAAACTATTGCGCTAAGCCTCTGTGGATGAAGTAGTTGTGACGTCACGTTTCAAAAGTCAAACATCCAGCTGTTGGACACAAAGAAGGGGGCGGAGTCACACAATGTGGGCGTCAACCTACAGTCACGTGGCCTCAGCAGGTGCAGGTGTTGCTTGAAGAGAGGTGTGCTCCTGTTTCTTCCCCCCTCCCTCTGTGCTGACAGAGGGAGGCGAGGCAGGGTGGGACGAGGAACTGCTGCCATGACACCTGAAGGCAGAGCGTGAGACAGTTCAACAAATCTGCCAGCGGCTTTTAACTGCCGATTGTTAATTTAGCTCTAATTTGCTGCCGCTTCCTGAAATCAGTTTTTCTCTACAGCCTTGACGGAGCTGCAGCATGCGTCTTCTACTACGACGCCGTATGTCCCCTGCAAAGTGGGCTGCCTTCGGGGGGGCTATCTTCATGGTGGCCTTGGTGATTCTCCAGAGGGATGCTGGCCCATTACCCGACAGCGACCCCTGGTTCCAGGACCTGGTGGAGAAAAAGGACAAGATGATGGTCATGGTTCGTGAAGTCGTCAACAACATTGGCAACATCCAGATTGGTGCTCCGCCACCTCCACCTTCTTCAGACCTGGTGGAGCGCACCCAAAACATTGTTTGCCTTCCTGGCTTCTACAGCAAAGAGGAACTCAAGCCTTACTTGGAGAGACCAGCGCAGGATCCCAATGCCCCTGGGGCTAATGGGAATGGGTATAAAAAAGACATTATGTCACCAGAAGAGGAGAAGGAAATGCAGACGGGCATGACAAAGCACTGCTTCAACCAATTTGTCAGCGACCGCATCTCGCTCAGCCGGAGCCTAGGCGAGGATACGCGGCCTCCAGAGTAAGAGAAGCTGTGATGATTTGGATATATCAGTGTTACGCTTTGCAGAGTGTTGACAAAGCCCACGGCTATTTAAGCAGGAACCTGGGCTCTTCTCAGGGTGGTAAATGATTGACAGCTCATCGAAGTCATGGAATTTGCCATTCTACTGTAGTCCAGGTGTGGCACAGTTAGCCTCTCCTTAGACAATGTAACATTGTCAGGGCCCCACCAACTCACAAAAAAACTGATGATCCGGAATGCAGTTTTCTGCTTAGCAAAGACACAGAAACTAAAAATCAATTGATTTTGCCTTTGTCATAGCCTAAGTTAGCACTTGTGGTTGAGTTGTAGCCACAGTAATGTATTTTTAAGGACTTCCATGCATCTGTCTTTTCTCTCACTCTAATCCGCCTTCCTCAGGTGTGTGGCGCAGAAGTTTAGCCGCTGTCCTCCCCTACCCATCACAAGTGTTATAATAGTCTTCCACAATGAGGCCTGGTCCACCCTACTCAGGACGGTGTACAGTGTCCTGCACACGACCCCTGCCATCCTGCTCAAAGAGATCATCTTGGTGGATGACGCCAGTACTGACGGTATGAAAATGCAGCAAGACAAAGGTGTCCAAAGTGCAGCTCATGGCAGGGTTTTTTTTTGCTCCGTGGCACATTCTAAAAATATTTTTACGAGGAAACTAAAAATTAAAAAAAACTGGGAAAATGGGAAAAATTACTGTCATTTTACAAAATTATTTGAGAATATTAGGAGAAAAAACTAATAAGAAAAAGTCACAATTTTATGAAAATAACATCATAATATTATGAAGAAAATAATGTAATTTTATTAGCATAAAGTTGAAAGGTTAAAGAAAAAATATGGTATTTATCTAAATTTAAATTTAGATAAATACCATAACAAAGCAAACAAAGAAACAAAGCAAAATACATCCGCTTACTCTTACATGCATTTACAAGTTACAATATTTATATTTATATACATTTTAGGGGGAAAACGAAGTCAAAATATTAAGAGAATAAAAAAATATTACGAGAAAGAAATTCAAGAAGAATGTTGAAATAGTTGAGAAAAAATATAGCATAAATGGAAAAAACTTCTGTAATTTTATTAGAATGACATCAAAATATAACTTAGTATTCTAATAAAAAAATATTATGAGGGAAAATTACATAATTTTGGTAGTTTTAATTCATAACATTATGAGAAACAAACAACAAGAGAAAAAAACTAAATCCATCCATCTTCTAAGCCGCTCATACTTACTAGGGTTTTGGGGGTATGCTTGAGCATCTCCAAGCTCAATTTTGGCGAGGGAAGGGGTACACCCTGGGTTGGTTGCCAGTCATTCGCAGGGTACAATTTAAGCCTTTCGCACTCACATTCGTATCCTATGGACAATTGGAGTTTAACCTAACATGCATTTTTGGTATTTGGGAGGAAAGCGGAGTACCTGGAAAAAACCCATGCAAGCAATGGGGCAACACGAATTTGAACCCAGAGCGTCCAGATCTCCTGACTGTGTGGCAAACATGTTAACCATCAGGCCACTGTGCCTATTTTGTTTCCAAAACAAAAGAAAGTTGTAATATTGGAAAGCTTAGGTTGAGGAAAAACTTTGATGAGAATAAAGTCATAATACTGTGTTATAAAAATAAAGTCATAATATTACGGAAAGAAAAGTTACAAAGATTTTTCAAAAAGAAAGTTGAACTGTTTGGAGAATTTTAAAAAAACAACAGCAAAAACAGGAAAAAAAGAGCAGCGGAGTTAATGCTAACTATACAGTTATATATATTGTATTATAAATATTGTATGTGATTCCATACAAATTATCTTAAAACATGTTCAGTAAGTGAAGCTAAATAAGTGAAGGATGTCCCACCCAGTACATGCAGACACAACTACGTATTCTGTCAATTATTTCACTTCTTTCTAAGCTGCCTTCCTGTTTCATACAACAATGTTGACTGTTTCCTACTTAAATATGGACAATTTTACCAGAAAATAACACATTCAAAGATACACAAGCGTGACAGAATAGTGTTTCTGTCACTTCCTCCGATCACTTACATTACTGATTTGTCTTAGTAAACCTGCCCAGTCACCTGTCATTTTGTTTTTGGACTAAAATCTGGGCTAACTGGCTTTCTGGTCGTCAGGGGTGTAGTGCAAACTTTGCTGCACACTCAAATGATTCGTTTTGCTGTTAAGTTGTTTTGTCAGCTCGTTGGCAAAATATTTATTACATAGGCCTGTGAATGTTCACCTCACTCTGTGACCACTCCCTGGTTAATGGTCTTGAGGCAACTGTGCCACGGCCATTGTCACTTTTATTCCAGTGAGCCGCTGCAGCTTCTTCCAGATAAACTTTTTGTTGATGTTGTATCCCTGCAGAGTATCTGCAGAGCCCCCTGGAGGAGTTTGTTCGCAAGCTGAAGATTGTCAGTGTGTTGAGGCAGCGGGAGAGGAAGGGCCTTATCACAGCCAGGCTGCTGGGGGCTAGTGTCGCGCAGGGCGAAGTGCTCACCTTCCTCGATGCACACTGTGAGCAAGTACACACAAATAACCACTATGAAGGCCATAAGGGGCAGGAGTAGTAGAACTCTTGTGGGCCGATGGGTCGAAGTAGCAATTTTGTATAAATACGACATTATGTGATTTCAGGTGAGTGTTTCCACGGTTGGTTAGAGCCGCTGCTTAGCCGCATCGTTGAAATGCCGAGTGCTGTGGTCAGTCCACACATCGCCACCATCGACCTCGACACATTTGCGTTCCGAAAGCCCGTTGCCACTGAACGTGCCTACAATCGGGGAAACTTTGACTGGAGCTTGGGCTTTGGCTGGGAGAACATCCCTGCAGATGCTCGTAATCTGCGCAAGGATGAAACCTATCCTGTCAAGTAAGAAGATAATCTTAGACTGCTTTCACCTTGGTCTAATTGGAGCCGCTTATCTTTTGCTATCATATGAACATTTCAGAACACCCACTTTTGCCGGTGGTCTCTTTTCCATCTCAAAGAGCTACTTTGAACACATTGGAGCATATGATGACCAAATGGAGATTTGGGGTGGTGAGAATGTGGAAATGTCCTTCCGGGTAAGTCCTTTTATCCTACCTTACACATTTGCACCTCACTGGAAGAAATAAAAAAAAATCAACATCTTTGTATAGCCATCTGAGCTTCCATCTTGGTGGTTTGGTTCATCAAACTCACTACAGATAAAAGCAATGGAAGCAGACAAGGAAAAAGATGATGAAGATGAACTATTAAGGGGACTGTTACCTTACAAACCAACTGCAACCGCTTGCTTGTATTGTTACTCATGCCACAACCTGTGTGACATTTTAAAAGTACTGAATCATCTTTAGCCTTTTTTGCTTCATTGTCTCTTATGTCCTTGCTTCAGTACTCCAGGTTCTTGCTGAAATGGTTTGCTATCAGTGGCACAGAGCACCACATTGCGTTGATTTTTGACAAGCAACATTAACAGTCTGCAAAACACATCTTTAGCAGACATTTACAGCAATGATTCTGTCAAAGATATTTTTCTCTTTCCAGATCTCTCAGTCTTTGATATTTGTAAAATTATTTGACTCAACATTTGCATTGCTTTTTGTTTACCATTAATACTCATAGAACATTTGTCTCTCATATGCATGCGACAGGTGTGGCAGTGCGGCGGTCAGCTAGAGATCATTTCTTGTTCTGTGGTGGGCCACGTCTTCCGGACCAAGAGCCCGCACACCTTCCCCAAGGGCACAGAGATCACTTTCAACCAAGTGCGCCTGGCCGAAGTGTGGATGGATGACTACAAGCAGATCTTCTATCGTCGTAACAGTAAAGCTGCTGCTATGGCCAGGGAGGTCAGTGTGGGAGTCACAAAGTCAGAAATCTTTTACATATACTGTAACAACATATCCTGGGTTTTTTTGTAGCACACCTATGGGGACATCTCTGATCGTCTAAAACTGAGAGAGACCTTACAGTGCAAGAACTTCTCTTGGTATCTAAACAGTGTCTACCCAGAAGCGTTTGTTCCAGACAAAATCCCAGTCAAATACGGAGCAGTAAGTGGTGCTTCTCTACACGTTACGTAAAAACCCCGTTTGTTAATAATTGTGCTTATTGCTCCAGATAAGGAACGAGGGCTCTAGAACTTGCCTAGATGCTGGTGAAAAGAACTCTGGAGGAAAACCAGTTATCATGTACGTTTGTCACAACATGGGAGGCAACCAGGTACACACACAGAAGTCAAGTCATAGAAATCAGAATTGGAGATAATTAGCTGACCAATCTGCTTACGTCTTCTTCAGTACTTTGAGTATACTTCCAATAAGGACCTGCGTCATAACATTGACAAGGAGTTGTGTCTGCATGCGGTGCCTCATCCAGAGCCAGTGAAGTTAGAGAAATGCCAGCTGCAGGGGAAGGGCACAAGTTTATTGCCACAACAAGAGTGGATCTTTACAAAGGTTAGGGCTGTTTCAATTCATGTTGTCATTCTTCGAAAACAACACAGCCAATCCATATCTGTACTCATTTGCCTTTCAGGAGAACCTTCTGAAGAATCCCAGCGATGGGAAGTGTTTACGGCTGAAAGAAAACATTATTCAGATGGACAAATGTAATGCCGCTGACCGCTACCAGCACTGGAGCTTTACTTGACCTCCTCTTCTGCTGAAGCGTGGCAGCCAGTGGAAACTAGTCATACCTGTCCTAGCAGAGGCCAAATCTGCATGGGTCAAGGTGGACTTTGTTTGGAGTGAGGAGCTTTTGGTTGCAATGATAGCTGGAGAACATTGCAGGACCCAGCCGTGACTGACTTTTATGGATTCACTCAATTATTTTATGATAGAACATTGCATTTGGATGGCTTGAAGGTGGTCAAGGACAATAATTGACACTCTATTTGGGAGCTCACTGTCAGTGAATGCGAAGATATGAGGTGTCTGGTTTTAAATTATTTATATACTTTGCTGTGTGAAACCTCCTGCTGGTATTGGGGTGGTGACGGTGATGATGACATTACAATAAACAAATCAAAATATTAAATAGACAATCTGTACCTGTGTGAAGAGACACTATTGTGCTTTTACTTCTTTTGGCTTTCCATTTTAGAACATCTGGAAACAACAATCTCATTAAATAGTTTTTTTTTTACATGAAATAGTCACCAAATTGTATAGTAGAAGAACTAGTGGTGGAGACTTGAGTCACACGATTTAGGCGGGTGTTTTTTTTAAACTAGCAATATAGACTCAGAGTGACACTAGAGGTAATAGATAATTACCCACTTCTCCTCAGGTTTCCTGCAAAAACTCACACTCACAGTTCATGTCCCAATCTCGTAGTGTTGGCTTTTTTGGAGATGATCTACAAACTCTCAACTGTAACCAAAGCAAAGACTTGAGCAGAGGCTCAAGTTAATGTTTGTTCAACCGTTGCGTTGGGCGGTGTTCGAAAGGGCGACAAACATTCCTGGCCATTGTGTCAACTGTTTTTGAAAAGCCTGAAAGGTGAAGTGACGGCGCTGTTAAACCTGATCTGACGGAATGTACGTTTAACTGTAAAGCGACCTTCTAAGGGAGAGGTAGGATTCTTTTGCAACACTAGGTGGTAGCAATAACACAAAGTTTTTTGTGTTGAGGAAAGTCAGGATTTAAAATTGAGTTAATTCCACCTTGTGTCATGGCACACAGGCAAAACTCAAGATGGACATGAAGAGGACTACTGAGCCCCTGACTCGCTCTGAGGCGTCCAACCAGCTCAAAAGGGAGCTCTATGGAGAGCGTCATTCCGAGAATTTCTTTATCATCCTGGGAGCCTCTGTGAGTCCAACTTCTTAAGTGACTTTTTCCACTATTTCAACTGCAAGTTCCATTCATAAAATATCTTTTGAAGAGAAGGATGGGTTTGAAGTGACTGAGCTGACACAAAACCCTAGATAAAGTGTGCCAATGAAAAAAAAACTCCCAAAATCAACAAAGTATTGTATGAGGGGCCGTCTGGGACATTATTCAGAATTACTCTCACACACACTAGTGAAACGCTCTCACACACACTCCTGAGATTTCAGTTTAACAGGAAAGTATTTCAGTGTAACAGGATGGCAGCTCAAAAGAGGAAGTGCTCTGGAGCATTCTGAGGAGGCACATGCTGTCTCCATGGTAGATAATCGGCAAAGGGAACGTATTTATAAAGTAACGGTGCTTAAAATGAAACTTCATCTGTTTCTCTTTGTTTTTTGTTTATTAGTGCAAATACTATTTTACGATATGAAAGGGAATGAAGAGGTTATAAGAGTTTTTTTGACAAGTGCTTTGCGGTGTATTGAATCGCTTCAGAGAAATGAGCCCAATTATTTTGACCAGGAAATGCTTTATAGAATGCTTGACGACCATACAAGAACTATATCTGCTCTTCATGCTGCTATGACCAGATGTGATCCTTGGAATAGAGATGTCAGTCACCTACTGGGATCACAGCGCTGGTGTTTTTGCAATTTGCTTCATGAACATGGGGCCCGACATAGGTCTGCTGATGCAAATATATTGTTAGCCCCAACAACCTTCACTGGTCACCCTGGCCGTCCTAGATACACCATAAACAGTGAACAGATTTCTCACTGTGTGTCCATTGGCATGACATGGCAGAGAATTGCATCTTGCTTTGGAATAAGTAGAAGAACTCTGCATAGGCACAGAGTACTACTGGGAATTGAACCATTAAGATATGCAGTCATGTCAAATCAAGACCTGGATAGCCTTGTGACTGTAATATTATAGAATACACCAAATGCAGGAGAAACTTATGTCCTTGGAAGCCTGAGATCACATCACTTAAGGATCCAGCGTTGGCGGGTCAGAGGCAGCTTGTATCGAGTGGATCCTATTGGGCGATCATTTCGACGTCGTCATGCTAGAAGGCGGAGGGCCTACAATGTTCTGTCCCCCAATCAATTATGGTAAGCTCACGATGAAAGACTTGCCAATATAATTTTTTATGTAAAGGTGTCATGCCACATTATTAAAAATTATGTACAATAAAGCCCAGCATACCCATAACCATATATTCTTATTTTGTTCTTATTTTATTATATATGGCACCTCTGTGGCCGCACGGTGGATGACTGGGTAGCACGTTGGTCTCACAGTCAGGAGGTTCAGGGTTCGAATCTCTGTTGGGCATCTCTATGTGGAGTTTGCATGTTCTACCCGTGCATGCATGGGTTTTCTCCGGGTACTCCGGTTTCCCACCATATTCCAAAAACATGCATGTTAGCTTAATTGCCGACTCTAAATTGTCCAAAGGTATGAATGTGAGTGTGAATTGTTGTATGTCTTTGTTTGTCTATATCTGCCCTGCGAGTGGCTGGCGACCAGCTACTTGAATTACACCTAGGGGATCAATGAAGTGTCGATTTGAAGGAAAATACTAAAATCTAAATAATATTTAATATTTTATGTTATTCCTAATTTATGCTGTTCTGTATTGGCGACTCTAAATTGTCCATCAGTATGAATGTGAGTGTGAATGTTTGTCTATATGTGCCCTGCGATTGACTGGCGACCAGTCCAGGGTGTACCCCGCCTCTCGCCCAAAGTCTCCTGGGATAGGCTCCAGCATCCCCGTGACCCCAAGGAGGATAAGCGGTATAGAAAATGAATGAATGAATGAATGTCCCCCTACAAGCATTTTGGTGGAAACCACAAGCTAGTTAGGTGGCGACTTGTCATGCAAGGCTGTGTTGATGGCTTCAGCCGGACCATTATATACCTGCAGTGCTTATCCAAGAACAGAGCTTCAAGTGTTCTGTCCTTATTTTTGAAAAGGTGTTGAGAACTTTGGTTTACCTGCGAGGGTCAGATGTGATCATGGCATGGAAAATATACTTGTTGCACGTTTTATGTTGGAAAGAAAGGGATTGGATAGTGTTATTACAGGCGTTTCAGTCCATATCCAAAAAATTGAAAGACTATGTGCAGAATTCAATAGTTGTTTGTAGACACTTCATAAACATATTTAATTTCATGAAAGAACAAGGTATTCTGGACTCATTGAATGAAACACATATTTTTTGTCTGCATTATGTTTATTTGCCAAGAATCGAGCAGGCAGTGACAGAATTTATTAATCAATGGAACAACCATGGTGTCTCCACACAAGGGGGGCAGACACCTCTTCAGCTGTGGCATTCAGGTGTCATAAACAACTTTGGAATTCAACCAGTTATAAATGACATTATTCATATGGACACCCACTATGACATCAATGAACATGAGACTTTGCCAGGAGTTCAAACTAACAATCACATTACAATTCCAGATATTGACATAACAATCAATTACACAACAATGAACAGGATTCGACAAGTAAATCCAGTGGAAAATGATGGGAACTATGGAATTGATGTGTTTTCCTCACTCATGCACATATTTCAGTAAGAAGGCTATGTTATGTGTTTGTTTCTCCAATGTTTTGTTAATTTGTGTAGCTAATAAACAGTCTCCAAATGATAAAGTGAAAAAGTGAGACACTAACAAATGTATAGGCACATGGTACTCAGGCTCTATCAAACCCATATGTGTTTCCTAGGGCAAAGTCAACTTCTCCTTAAAGAGATAGTATGAAACATGGAGTGGCAACCTGATACAGTTAATACATGTGTTGACCATTGGGAACAGTGGTGTTGAAGAAAAGTTGTCATCTCCCTTATGAATGAACTCCAAAGATGGACTTGGTGAAAAGCCAACAGGGGGGGTTAAAGATGCTCCAGTTGCAAAGGCCAATATTTTCTGTAGTTTAGATGGTCCATCTTTTTCTATAAAACAAAACAGAATCAACCATTATAATGCATTAGTGTCTATCAACCAAAGTACTACACTACTGTTGCAAGGATGGTTTTCAGCCATCCGACACCAGGTGAAAGGCAGAGAGCCTCCATTCTCACTCATAACAGTTCACGCAGTTAACTATAACAAATCCAGTACAAAGGAGGTTTTTAATTCAGGTAAGGATGTAGCAGCCACAGGAAAAAACAGTTTAGTTCCTCATAAAACCTATAAACCATTTTTTAAAGTTGAACTCTATTCTTACTGTAATTTTGGTTGCGTCTACCATTAACTATGTTGAATACATACTTGCATATACAAACATATAGTCTGTGTGTGTGTGTGTGTGTGTGTGTATATATATATATATATATATACACGTATACGTATATATATACGTATACGTATATATATACATATACGTATATATATACATATACGTATATATACGTATATGTATATATATACATATACGTGTATATATATACATATATGTATATATACGTATACGTATATATATACATATATGTATATATATATACATATATACAAATACAAATGTATCATAATGTATCATTCTGCCAAGGTGACAGTCCATTACCTGATGACACGATTCCTGCTTGCAGTGACTATGTAGTAGCTATGTTTAAATGTAGCTCTTGGCGCGGGTGACTGGAAGCAGGTCATTAACGGGAAGTAACATCACTATCACGCCATCATGCATGTACTTAGCACGAACGTCTTGCACGATGAAGTCCAACAGGCTGGATGGGACTCCATATTCCATACAGCAATGGTTTTCAAACTAGGGGGCTCAGGGCTACCACAAACACTTTTCATTATTACCAAATTTTTTGGGCGGGGGGGCGCTGAAAATTATTTTATCTCCAAAAGGGGGGTACTGCCAAAAAAGTTTGGGCACCACTGCCATACAGTGATAACTAGGGTTTTTCTATAAGCTTCAGGTGATTAATTGTATGAGACTATGGCTTGTTTTGTCTGAGGTTGAACATTAAGAAAGCTGCATTGTGGAACCCTCCTTGCCCTCTGTTTGAAACCAGTCATATAAAAAAGTATGACAGAATAGAAGTTCTCAGGTTTCTCAGGTATTCAATAGGTGACACGTCTGATATTGCTCACAGAGATCCAAAGACTGCTCAAGGTGTTTTTGTATACGCTCAGATACTTGGAAAATTAGGAGGAACATTGTCCAACATTCAAAGTCCCTACTCTCAGTCCTAGACTCTTGGGATTCCTCTTCTCGCTCTTCCTACTGACACACCTTTCTCTTCTCCTTCATCAACCAACAGTAATCCAATTCTCCTCTTAGTGAACAGTTGACCAGTATGGAAGTCATATGTCTGATTCGCATGTTTTGATTTGGCAAAAGTATTACGTTGGATGCCCTTCCTCACACAACCCTCAAAGAATGTCAGAGGGATGAGCCTGAAGCTAGAAATTCAAATTTATCCAGGCTTGGGACCGGCACAAAGAGACACTGGCTTTTGCCCCCTGTTGCGGCTACGTTGTCAGATGCAGGGCTATTGTATTTAAACCTCTACGTTTTCTACTCTTTTCAAATGTCAAATTTTGGCTGTGTTGTTCACCTTGCTAGATTTGGAAACCTCCTCTTTGGACCTATATGGAACAGGAACAATGTGTCATGTGTAGTACTCACCTTTAAGGAACCTTTTGGGACGTATGGACGTGGAGGATACTTCAATGACTTTGGGATACTTCAATGACATTCGGTGAGAGACACAGTCAAAATAAGGTGAAGGGCTATAGAAACATGCACTGATATTGGCGTTTTTCTTAATGCAGAGATGTCATGCAAAACCACCTCCTCCAGATGCTCTGCTTGGCTGCCATGGAAAAGCCTGCCTCCACCTGCCCCGATGATGTGAGGAACGAGAAGGTAACAACACTAAACAGGCAAGATGTACCTCCACAGTCATTTACTTTTTTTTTTTCCAATGCAATCGAGGTGAAAGTGTTGAAGTGTATTGGTCCTGTGGATACGTCAGATGTCGTGCTTGGACAGTATGTGGGGGACCCTGATGGGGAGGGTCAATACAAGTTGGGTTATCTTGATGACCCCGCTGTACCTAAAGACTCCTGCACACCTACGTTACGATTAAATTATGACGTTGGCCAAATGAATGCACATGTAAGAGGGGCATATCTATAAAGATGTACAATTTTGTACTGATCCAAATTGTTTATCTTGGTTGAGGACTGCTCTTTCTTGTCATTCTTGTCAGTACTGTATGTCAATGCCTCCACCGATCTGCACAGTGTCTTCTTTTCCTAGGTGTTCCTTTCATTCTGCGCTGCGGTAAAACCCTGAGGCAGAGCTGCGACTGCAGTTCACTGACGTGCTCACCAACATCTTTTCAACAAGTTGTCAAAAGAACGAACTGGTGGTGCGCGTGCAACCAAACGAGGCCATCTACCTAAAATTGATAACCAAGAAGCCCGGGGTTTACTTCGGCCCAGAGGAAACTGAGCTGGACCCTTACTTACAGGAGTCGTTACAAGGTGCAAGCAATTTAGTAGGTCCTCCTTTGTTATTTATCCTGAAACATAACCGGTATTTACAATCTCCTAGCAGAATGTGAAGCTACCAGATGCTTATGAGAGCCTCATAGTTTATGTCTTCTGTGGAAATCAAATGCACTTCGTCCGAAGGTTCACTTCACACTGTTGGTTCTTTTGTATAAAAGTTGTCTTTTCACCTCAGTTTCCTCTACTTCTCGCACAGTGATGGGTTACGGGAATCCTGGAGGATTTTTACCCCTCTCCTCCATCAAATGTAGGAAAAGAATACACGCCCCATACCGTACAAATATGGGAGGTAATTATTTTTTCCCTAAAAGTTTAACCTCCAAAGAAGCCATCACGAAATGGCAGACCTCGGCCCAGATCCGGATGCAGTCATGGCACTTTATGAACCAGTGACCATTTAAAGTGAATGGGAAATATAACAAATAATCACGCTCACGGACCGATCGCAGCGGCAGTTTGGAAGAATAATTACTTCAGTTATCACGGTTATGTGACAGCAAACGTGGTGACGTCACTTAAATGAGCCAATTAAGTTGTTTGTTTACTTGCCACGACTTGCTCAAAAGTAAGAACAGTTGATCGAAAAAAACGTACAACAGTGATTGGACGGAACAATATATGTTAATTCTTCCATAATCCAGGGCCAAACTATATGCTGTTTGTCTTGGCATGTAGTGGTGTTGTGATGCCGAGGGATACAGGAATGATAGATCCGCAGTAGCATGTAGGGATATACACTGCAATGACAATCCGAAGAAGCAATCACCTAAACTAAATAGAAGGACAACTCGGCAACAGTTGACAAAGGAAAAGAAAATCAGGCAGACACAGAACATGCAAAACAGAAAACACAACAAAATAAGAGGAACAAAACGGGAACCAAGGCATTTTCCATAACTTAAGTTAAGTAGTGTTCTTATTTTGTATAGACAATGTTAATTTGTGAAATGCCTCTAGTGGGGCATCATATACTAATGTTCAGAAGATTTTTCTGTCGAAATGAAAGAACAAAACTTTTTGAGAATGAAAAAGCTGAATTGCATTATTTGGTTTGGTTAGGTTTAATTTGTTTGGAACATGCATACATTGTACAAAAAATTATTCATGTTACATTCCTCAGTCCTACATGTCCAAAAAGGAGTAGGAAGAAGCAGAGCTTATTTAATCCTACCCCCTTTCTCACATGTTTTGCTAATACATACTCATACATACTGTTTATATACATGTAAACACACATACATTCATATGTATACATACATACATACACATACATGCATATATCATATTTTTCTTTTTTTTTTTAATCTTTTTTTCCCCCCTCCTCTTTCCTTTAAATGTAAGTACATGAGTTCCTGATTTTAATACTTTGTTGAGCGTGCTCTTTCATTGTTAATAGCAATGTTCGTATTATTGAATGTAATCTTACTGTTTTTGTGTGTGGTATTCTCTTTTATCCTTATTGTCATGATTATATGATGATTAGTATGTATCCAGATCGTTGATATCTTTGACAACCAGCACTCCTGCTTCTCCTGGACTTCCATGTAGCTTGATGTATATTTTCCAGTTGGTGCTCCAAGTACTTTGTATCTTTCCCTGCTTCCTCAAGTCTCGTGCTTTCTTGGCAATGTCAGCGTTGCGTTTTGTCAGATGCTCATTTAAGTAAACGTTTGTGCCTTTCAGGTTATTTCTCTGTTTCAGCAGTGCAGTTTTGAATTCCTTGTTGGTGAACTTGATGATGGCAGGTGTGGTGTTGTTTCTGCCATACAGTGGGATGCAAGTATCAACGGTGTTGATATCTACATCTACCTCCTTTGATTGTAGGAAGCTGACAATCTGTTGCTTTGCTGAAGGAACATTCATTCCATCTGGTTCTCCTTTGTTATGAGCTTCCCTATCTTTGTGTCTTTGTATCTGTGTGTTATTCTGAGCCCTGTGAGGACCACATCATTCATTCATGATTCAGATCCATCTCCTCCATTATCGTTTTCATTTGCTCAGTGATGTTATCCTTTGCTTCTTTCTCTTCCTCCAGAGTGGTGTGCTAGGCGGCATTATCCTTCAATAGGGTCCTGATATGATCCTGTAGAGCATTGATGTTGTTGCATAATGTATTGTTTACTTCCTTGGGGTTTTTAACCTTCTTGAGGGCAGCACGCAAGGCAGCATTGTCTTCCAATAATGTCTTGATATCATTCTGAAAAACTCTAACATCCTTGCATAATGCTCTATTTTCTTCCATATGGTTTTTAGCTTCCTTGAGAGCAGCGTGCAAGGCAGCATTTTCTTCCAATAGTGGCTTTATATTATCCTGCAACGCCTTGATATCAGTGCGTAGTGCTTTATTATCTGCCCTAGGGTTTTTAACCTCTTTAAGAGCAGCACACAACGCAACATTTTTATCTTGCACCTTCTCGATTTTTTCTTTTAGAGCTTTAGTTTCTTTGCTCAGTGCTCTATTTTCCTCCATAAAGTTTATGACATCACCATGGACCCCTAGGATCTTTCATCATTCTGCGATTGTACGTGTTGAATCTGTGACTGCAAATTCTTAAGGTCTGGTTGTGGTGCAACACCCCCGTACCACCTGCATCTGTACCTCCATCTCTGTCTCTATTAGCTTCTTAAAGTCTTGCATCCAGGTCTCTCAGAAATGTTCCTTTTCTTCCTGTGTTCCTGATGTACTGAACTCATTGCAGTAGTCGTCCTCCTCCACCACATTTGGCAACAAGACTGATGCCTGTGATTTTGAGTCCAATCATCCAGGGCTAGCATCCTTTACAATTGTAATAGAGGCTCGCTTTCTTTTATTTTTCTTTTGTTTGGCACTGTTGCTAGGCAACTACTTCAAACTTCAGTAATTAGCAGGCTAGCTTGGCTTCCTAGCAGCTTTCAGCACATGTAACTCATTTATTTCAAGGAATCTATACCTCTCGCCGATTCAAAATAAGGTTGAGGGAAGCAGCAACCAGTTGCGATCTTGTGATCATGAAATGTATTCAGAAAAGCACCAAAATAGTTGTAGTTTCTAGTATACTCAGCTTAGCCCTTGCCTTGTACATCCTCTCCAGTCAACAAAGAAAACAACAACAAAAAAAGACACATATTGACACATTACATATTCTCAAGCCTTCGCGGGCCACATAAAATGGTGTTGCAGGCCGCATGTGGCCCCTGGGCCTTGTGTTTGACACCTGTGCAATAAAAGTAGGTTTTGTGATCTAAAAATAGTTTGGGGTAAAACCAGCAGCATATATCGGTATCGGTTGATATCAGAATTGGAAATTAAGTGTTTGGAGTATTGGATATGTGCAAAAACTCAATATTGGATATCTCTGATATATTTATATATGTGTATATATATACACATATATATATATATATATTCTGTATATATAATATATATATATATCCATTCATTCATTTTCCATTTTCTATGCCGATTATGCTCATTAGTGTTGCTGAGGCGATAGGCAAGGTACACCCTGGACTGGCCAGTCGCCAGTCACACACACACACACGTATATATGTGTATATGTCCTTATATGTGTATATATACGGGGCTATCAAATGATAAAAACATTTTAATCATATTAATCACAAATAAATATTATTTTCAAATTAATTCATCATGATTAATCACGAGGTCACACAATGACCTGAAATATACTTATTGTTTCTGTATTATATTGAAAGAAAGATAAATGACAGGGCAGGATTACACATATATATTATACATATACACTATATATGTGTATAAATATATATATATATATACATAATTATAATGAATAATATATAATATATAATTTAAATGAAGTTAAGAAATGGCACACAAGTCTGAAAAGCTATTTAACACTGTTGTTTTAATACTAGAATATTTGAAACAGACTTTAACTGTGTTATTATGAGCAATGGGGTGTTGCGTTCAAATGCTACATCATTTAAGTTGAATTAGCATGTTGTGAGTCAATTTTCTGGGATTTCCGAGCATACTTAAATGCATTTCTTTGTTTTTTGTTTATTTAGACCACACATACTGTATACGCAGAGTAAAGATGTCATGTTCGGAGTGTCCATGAATGCATCATGCTGTCATGAAGTCATAAAGGCGAGAAGTTACTGGAGTACTGCCGGTATATTTTGATTGGCATTTATGCAGTGATATCTTCTCATGTGAATGTCCTAGCCAAAGAGTGTTTTTTAGATGGGAGCTGTCTCTCAGTTGATTGTTTTGAACTGTGAGCTAAAATTTGGGTTACGAGCTGCTATTTAATGGCAGGCATAGCCAAAGACAGCTAGGTCGTGGGTATGCTGGAGCCTATCCCAGGTGACTTTGGGCGGGAGGCGGGGTCATTGTTGTTAATGGTTAATAATACTTTATGGTAGGCACGCTTTAACCCTGCAACACATTATTTCTATTTACATTATTTTGAATGGGGAAACTTGGAGATCGACCAGAATTAATTGTAATAAATAGATATTCAATTTATACAATCCACAATAAAGACCTAAAATTTTTCTTACATTTTTGCACAGCCATGGCTCAAGCGAAGCTGATGACCTAGTCAGGAAGGTCGGATTCTGCTATGAGGGAAAATACAAGTGTGTACAACCCCACACATCATGATCTCTACCATCTCTCTCACACACACATATTAACATACGCACCATTGTTGACAAATTTACATTAATAAAGTTTACTCCAAACAGTCATGCCTGTACTGAGTTTGTTTTTGTCTACATGCAGGGGGTAGGGGGGAAATCACACTCTTTACTTGAACAGTGTGAGTGTGTCTTCATGTGTAGATTAATTATTTCTAAATAATTATTCTCTCATTCTTATGTTTGTTCTTTACAGTGTACATCATATTTGTTGAATGTTCCATTCTATTTTCTTCTGCCTAACCGGGTTACGGGGGCAGCAGTCTCACTGCTTGTTGCAGTCCAGTTCCACCGTGGGACACCAACGCAGGCCAGCTTCAAGTTATAATCCCTCCAATGTGTCCTGGGTCTGGTCAAGGGCCCCAGATTGGTTGCCCATCTGTTTGTGACCTTGAGCTGAAACAAACTTGGGTTCTGCAGCAGGACAATGAATGGCTGAAGAAAAACAAAATTAAAACCTTGGAGGGGCCTGGTAAATATCCTGACCCGATTCATTTTGAAATGCTGTGGCATGACTTTACAAAAGCAGTTCATGCTGGAATACCTTCTAATGTGGCTTAATTATAACAATTCTGCAAAGATGAGTGGGCCAAAATTCCTTCACAGCGCCTTAAGAGACTCATTGCAAGTTATGGCAAATGCTTGATTGGTGTTTATGTTGCTAAGGGTGGCTCAACCCGTTAGGTTTAGGGCAGTGGCGATTGTTTTAAAACTGCAAGGGAAGCCCCTAAAATGTCTATAAAAATGGAAGAAAAAGGTACGTATAAACTAGAATACCCTTTTTTGTTCAGAACCAGCTAATTATCATGGGTAACTTGCACACCTTCCTCCTCATTCACTTTACCAATGCCCAGTGACTGTCTTTATTAAAAACCAGTAGGAATGGAGGGTGAAATTTTACATATGAATACATTTATGATGTAGGCCGGAAAAAAATGAGCTTCCCCTATTTGAATGACCAGCAGATGCCATTGGCCAACCGACTCTGAGCCCCAGATGATTATGCTACGACCACGCTTGATTGCAAGCAAGACACACGTTTCTCAGTATTTGTGTTGTCAGACAATAAGTGCGTGTTGATTCATTTTCAATAGATAGTAAATGAAAACTATGCAAGCTCTACACTGACTCTAAACTACTCACCTTTGGATGATGATGTATTCAATTAATATCTTTCTGACAGTGTCAATCATAAATGAGCATCTTGTGTTGGATCTTATTTAACTTTGCATGAGTACTGTATAGGAGAATAGTAAACACTCATTTTTTACATAAAGCAAATAAAAATGAGCACAAAACTAACAGCAGAGAAACAGAATATCTTACAGTATATGGTAACAGCAAATTCACATTTGCAAAAAGTTTATTTAAATTCTTAAAAATCATGTGAAATGACATTTCAAATTACACCCACTGAAAGGAGTCTTTTTAGTTCATGCGCATTCTGACCCTTCCCCTTTTCTCATGGCCATGACTCGATTTGTCATTGTCTTTCACATTTCACCATTTCCTCCTTGTAACCGTGCATGGACGCTGCGTCTTCTATGCCTCTGGCGTATAGTCGTACCAACTGGCCATGAATCCTGACAGACAAGAACACTCTTGCAAGAGACAATAGAAGGAATGGTGCATAATGATATTATCGCTTTAGCTAACCTGCAGAGGATATCAGTAAACGGCAGAAGCTCTCCATCACAGTTCCACACAGACAAGGTGGGGGCTTTCCTGCAGCACAGACCACAGAGGGGGGTGCATGTTGCCTTTGGATGTCCACCAAGTTTCTCTGTGAGGTGCTGCTGACATCCATTCCTGCTCATGTCCTCCACATATCCTCCGTCCTCTTCTGCCGCTTCTGTTTCTCCTACATCCTTATACACTTCCTCTTCTTCGTTAGAAAAGGCAGAAAAGCGAACAGCCTTCACACGGTGGACCTCCACAAATGGCAGATCAAACTAACAACAACAAAAAAAGGAAAACACCAGTCATAATCATATTTATAGTCATGAGACAATAGAAAATTTTACCCGGTCCTGTGTGCTTGTGTGCCTGTAGAGATACTTGAGAAAAGCGAGTGGATGAGTGTCCCACACCAGGATGAGGTCCCCTGTTCCGTCCGCCAGGTGAGCAGATGGAGAGAGGCCGAGGGGACTTCTGGGACATGAGCAGGACATACAAGTGAGAGAGACACACCTGAACTTGCCCTCCAAGCTCACCCAGTCACCTAAAGGACAAAAACATTGTACCGTAACAGCACGACCAGTCCAGGGCGTACCCTGCCTCTTGCCCGAAGTCAGATGAGCTTATAGCGCACCCATAGTGAGGATAAGCAGCATAGAAGATGGATTGGAAGTGAAAGATAAAGTGAAAATGAAAACATTGCTCTCTGACTACATTGTGATTTATTAGCAAGTACAGTATATTACGCAACACACCAGAAATAGAAGCAATGTTGCAAAAGGAGTAAGGAGCAAACTGCCCAACCAGCATTAATACCACAGACACCCACCCACTGCACCACTACCTCATCTCTCTACAGGGCGAAGATACATAATGATTTAGTTCGGAAGGGCCCGTCCTGGGAAAAGCCTGATCCCTACAGCCATAGTTGCCCTAAATAGTAGGCCCTGCTGATCTGTCTGGCCTTACTGCTGTTGTTACTGTCATGTTGATTGCAAGTTGTTACTGCTCTGCTTTGTTGTATTTGTAACGTACAACTGGCGAAGCCAAATATGCACGTTATTAGGGCTGTGCAATTGGGCAATTAGTTGAAAGGTTGTGTGTTCAAAAACATAGCAGTGTGGCATTCAATCGCTGACCATCCATCCACACATTTTCTTCCGCTTATTCGAGGTTGGGTCGCGGGGGCAGCAACCTAAGCAGGGAAGCCCAGAGGTTCCCCTCTCCCCGGACATTTCGTCTAGCTTATTCCAGCGGATGCAGAGGCATTCCCAGGTCAGCTGGGCGTTCGGGAGGCATCCTAACCAGATGCCCGAGCCACCTCATCTGGCTCCTCTCAATGCGGAAGAGCAGCGGTTCTACTCCGAGTCTCTCCCGGATGACAGTGCTTCTCACCCTACGTCTAAAGGGAGAGCCCAGCCACCCTGCGGAGAAAACTCATTTTGGCCGCTTGTACCCGCGATCTTGTCCTTTCGGTCACTACCCAAAGCTCATGACCATAGGTGAGGGTAGGATTGTAGATCGACCGGTCAATCGAGAGCTTTGCCTTTTGGCTCAGCTCTCTTTTCACCACGACAGACCAGTGCAGAGTCCGCATCACTGCAGACGCTGCACCAATCCGCCTGTCCATCTCGCGTTCCATCACTCGTGAACAAGACCCCGAGGTACTTAAACTCCTCCACTTGAGGCAGGACCTCATCCCTGACCCGTAGGTGACACTCAACCCTTTCCCGGGCGAGAACGATGAACTCGGATTTGGAGGTGCGCGTGTTTACACAACGTTTGCACGTGTGCGCGTGCGTGTATACGTGCACGCGTTGTTTTTTTCTACAGATTTCAACAAAAATGAACCAAAGTTACAATATGTTTTTTATTGTGTGTATTTACCATCTGAGTCACCACTGATCTGGCTGAGGTGGGTACTGTAGAGCGAGTTAGCATCTGGAGAGTGCGGGAAAAGTCTCTCTGTGCTCATGGAACATACGTTGCACCTGAACATATACACGCACACACACAAAGAGTTTTCATGTTGCATGGAGATGTGAGACAACAATGGCTTCCACCTTGGCATCTATTTTTAAGACAAACCACGACAACCAGGAGCAGCAGTGACGTAACAAAGGTTCTCCATTGCTTTTAATCGCCTGCAGTAAGGTGTATGCAACACCTGAGCCACTATTGCTCGGGGCAGCAGTTACTGTATTACACTAAATAATAATGATCCTTTCTGTTTCTCATTACATTTGCTCATATTAAACAAATGACGTGAACTGAAAGGACACAATGAAAATAAATCCCATCTGTTATAACTGGCTCTCTCAAATCAAAAAGTTGTTACACGTTAACGTTTTTCTATCTAATGATCAGTAATGAGTCACTTTGAATCATAGTAAAAGCATGTTATATTTGCAAAGTGCGCACTCCCATCATGATGTCATTGTTTGATATGTGTTTTACCCTGAAAGGCAGCGTGTTTTGTCCCTCGGGCTGGAAAGCAGTGGGTCAGCTGGCAGAAACTGAACTATGCCTGCATAGCTCCTGTTGTTCAGATACACCATCGTGCCTGGACAAAGATCAACAATTCACTTATGTGCTTATACAAACAAATGTGCTGTCACGTGTAACCATTACAACAACACTCACTTGAGGCAAAAAAATAAATATGGAGCAAAAGCCATTGGGAACTTAAATTCTTCACAACCCGTGAACAAATGATTCATTAACTGGTATATATTTATGTTGCAATGTAGTATATTTGAGAAAATTCAGGGTGTTCGTAAAATAATGACAATTATATACTGTATATCCCCAAAGTCAATACCGGCGTAGTCGTATCTGAGAGGTCCCATCCAGCGGTGTTTTTCACTCTCTGCCAGCACGTCACCATAGAAGCCGTAACCCAATAGGGACACAGAGTAGCGCACCAGAGTGTTGGCATGATGCACAGAGCACACATCCAAGGCCTGAGAATCCCCTGCAAAACCATTGTAAGGTTTAAGAATCCAGTGGTCACAAAAATTGTATACAATATATGAACTTAAGAACTAATATGAGCCCCTGTTTGTATTTGTTATTACAAAAGGTGGTAAATGACTTACTACTAAAAGCTGTCCGTCTTTTTCTGTTACCATGTAAACCTATTCATGTGGTAATAATATTTTCATGTATTTTATTCCTACATTCTAATTTGTGTTGTATGCCTCTCGCTCGAAGTCAGCTTGGATAGGCTCCAGCGTGCCCTAGTGCGGATGAGTGGGTGGCATGGCTAAGTGGCATAGAAAATGAATGAATGTAAGCATATACAGGACAAACGTCCATCCATCCATCTCTATACTGCTTATCCTCATTAGAGTCGCGGGGGTATGCTGTATCGCCAGCCAATCACAGGTCAAATACTTAGTTGTAAATTACATCACTGTCACACCTTGAAAGTTTTGCAGAAATAGCAAAAGCTTTACCCAAGCTAACTGGGATCCTAATAAACTAAACTATCCACTTATTGCATATACTTGTGTGAATAGCATGAATCATTTGACATTAAACTTTTCAATGTAAATATAAAAAAATAAAAACATTTTTGTAACTCTGTGTCATGTTAGCTATAATATAGCCATTTAACCTAAATTAAATATATGTAATTTATAAGTAGTGGAGAGTAGCAATTTAAACGCAAAATCAATGTGTGTAAATAATACTTAAAGTGCTGTTTTAGTTGTAGTTTTATGTGTTTGCCAGCATTCCCTGCCCTACGCCCTGTGGAGCAGCAGATCTTTTACCTATTGTAACATGATAGTGGACCAAGTGGTGTATGTTTTTTGTTGTTGTTATTATATATGAAGATTCTCAATCATCCAGGTTATGGTAATCACCATCAGAGTAATCTGCAAATGTTGAATCAAGGCAACTGGATTCTACTTTGTTGATGAGTTTGTTGTATTGTTTAAACAATTAAGACATTTCAATTTTAACCCAACAGGCTTCTTCCGTTCTCATTTTTCGGTTCTCGGTGCATAACTGATGGCATCCTATTAATTCTGTCCTTTAATAAGTGGCGTTGCAAAGGTAAGTAATTTTGTCCATATACCTAATTCTGTTCATCAATGATGCGGTGCTTTGTAGAGGGCTAAATATGTAGAAAGCAAACAAGGTACGTAAAGAATACTGTATATTTCCTTGTACGGCTGAAGCAGAGGCCAGTGTTTAACATAAAACACCGCTGGAAGACATAAAAAAGTTGCATAGCAGACCTAAAAAAAAAAGATTTAAAAAAAAGTGCTTTGTTCTGTCCTTACCAATGATGATATGCAAAGCTGAAGTGACAGGGTCGATCACTCCCACAGTGGCATAACACACACAGTCTGTGGAGCCTACGGGTGTCAACAACGCTGCTGTCAGTGTAACGTCACTGCCTAGGGAAATACTTCCATTGTTAGTTACCACCTGCAGGGATGATGCCGATGTGAAGCGGACAAGGTTGTAATGCAACAGCGGGATCATTTTCGCAGAGGCCAGCCTCTTGTTGCGTTCGTCGAACCACACCGTGGAGCACCTCACTAAACATGCCGTCCCCACCCACACACACCACACTGTTGTAAGAAAACACAAACAGAGGTTCTGCTCAGAGAAATTCTCTGGTACGGTTAAAAAATGAGCGCTCTTACCCATCAAAGCCTGTCAAGTCTTTCTTCAGCAAGTGATCTCTTGCCTGGTTTGCTCGCTCAGTTACTAAACAATGTGTGAAAGGAAGCATAAGCATGACGCAAACCTGGTAGAACAATTGCAAAACATTAAATAGTATATTTCCTACCAATAACATGAGAGCTGATGCCAGCCAGCTCAAAGATAGGAGCCACCAGAGAGTGATAGATGTCTCTTCCTCTCTTTTTCCCTCCAAATGGGTTAATAAACACCAATAATCTGCCAGGACGCAAAGGACCTATAGAGGAGAAGGACTCAGTATACCGGTATACAGTACGTCACAAAAGTGAGTACATCCCTCACATATCTGCAAATATTTTTATTTTTCTGGGACACCAATAAGGAAACGACACTTTGAAAAACTGTATAAGTAGTCTGCGTGCAGCTTGGATAACAGTGTGCATTTACGGACCCCTCAAAATAACTCAAACAGCCATTACCTCTAAATCATGGGCAATAAAAGTAAGGACACGCCTCATAAAAATTTCCAAATTGTCCCAAGTGACAATATTTAGTGTGGATACCATTATTTTCCACCAATGCCTTATGTTTCCTGGGCATGGCATTTACTAGAGCTTCACTGGTTGCCTCTGGAAACCTTTCAAGCCTCCACAACGACATCATGGAGCTGGCCTGTGACCCCTTCAACCTCTGCAGCAATGCTGGCAGCACTCATGCCTCTATTTTCTAAATACAACCTGAGGATATGACGCCCAGTGTGCACTCATGGAGAGGCCAGTTCTGGGTGGAACCCGTCCTGTAAAAGCCCTATAAGGTCTGTATGGCCACTGTGATGTGATCTGGCAACAATTATTTTTTTCACATCCTCCATGTTGAACTTCCAGTGACTAGTAAGAGAGTGTGTGTACCAAATGTAGCACACCTGCTCCCCATTCATACCTAAGAACTTGGGACACTAGCGAGTCACATGATCACTGGGAAAAAAAAATTGTCAACTGGTTCCAGTTTACAGTGCAGTTCAACATAGGGGTGTACTCACTTTTGTTGCTAGCGTTTTGGACAGTAATGGTTGTGTGTTGAGTTTTTTTGAGGGGATTGCAAATCTAGTTATCCAAGCTGTACACTGGCTACTTTACATTGTATTTAAGTGGTGTTTCTTTCCTGTTGTCCCATAAAAAGAGATATTAAAATATTTGCATAAATGTGAAGTGTGCACTTTTGTGACATAATGTAGTGACCTACTTAAATCAGCGTAGTGGTTGGGGTAACTTTGCATCCTTACTGTGAGTTTTGAGAGCAGCTCTTAGATGTTTGGTCCACTGGTCTCTGAGGACACGACTAGGACAGCTAAACTGGGTCCGGCCCAGTCTCCATAGCAACCCATGAGAGCTCCCACTTCTGATACGCTTCACATAGAAAACTGGAGGGGAATTAAAGAAGGATATTGAAACCACGCTGTCCCATTTTAATGTTTAATATTACAGTGAGCGTGCATATTCACAACATGGGAAATTATTTTAACCAGATAAAAGAATCCTTTGTGAATGTAAAGCTGTTTATGGCTTTCTAGTTAAGATTTTTAATATTGTTAAACCCCTCTAGATATAAAATACCACCTATATAGTCAGCTTTACACTCGTATTGCCCAATATACTAGACATAAACAGAGCAAAAAAAATATAAGACACAAATAAGACTTGCGCTCATGTGTCTTGCACTGTGTTCCAGATTTGCTGAGGACAGGAAGTGGCAACGGGGGTTTAGATTTGACTTTATCTTAGAATAGATTACAGTCAAAAAAGTAGCCCATGTTATTATTATTCTTAAGATTGTTACTATTATTATGTTTTTATAATTGTGCCAGTTAGATAATTCAAACATAAAAGCTTTTCGGTGCAGCGATCAAGTCTGTTGCTTGTGTTCCTCACCAAACATTACGGACACCGTGTGACCAGTGTAGAATACTACATTGCATCATGTTTTTGAATAAAACTTCTGAGTGCCTTGTATTTGCATTTTAGTTCAGTTAGCAATTTTTATGCTTGAAAATTTTTTATTTACGCATATTTTCCCCACCCAATGCCTAATATGCACATTTTTACTAATAATAGGCTGCGTTCAACCACAAAACAGCGTGATTTATTAATATATTTTGAGAAAAAACCTTATACAGTGAAGCTGCGAAATTGCCAAATGTAGAGGATTTTTAACTAATGTTTTTGCAGTGGGGCCTTAAAATGCAGAACTCGTCTATCTTATAAAGCAAAGCTTCTCAAATGGTGGGTTGGGGCCAAAAAGTGGATACACATATATGTAATATGTAATGTACAACCAATGTCTGCATTTTTTTAAAGTAAAATTGAGCAATATTTTAGCCATCTTTCTCTTTGGTATATTATTCTTGCACAATAATAAGTGAAATATCTGATTTTGTGGTCTTAATGGTCTTAAAGCAATTTTCTCACATTTTCCTGAACAGACTCTGTAAGTCTATTCATAAGTTCTCCGTTCATATAGAGAACTTTTTATGTGCCTTTTTGCCATAGGTTCTTAAAAAAAGCAGAGTTCCTCTGGTCCACATCATTCTAAAAATGTGGCCTCCAGAACAGTTGTGTTGAACAGCCCAGATGTACTGCAGACCTTAGCTGATGTCAAATTGGTCTTTGGACTACAAACTAGATTTTTACTCTTGTGATGAATGGAAGCGGAGCATTGCTTGCCATATTACATGAGCTATGCAGATGACAAATAAACAGTCTTGAGAACCCACCCGTGAAGTCTTTATCTGTGTCCTCTGCAGACTTGTGGGGCAGGATGTAAACTTGTCCATCCTCCACACCAACTACGTCAGCCACAGACACTGAAACTGACACCAGTAACAGAACAAACAAACAAAATAAAAAATCCAAAATATGTTAGAACTTGAGAGAAATGCCCTGTTAATGTATCTGTTTTCCATTCAATGAGTTAAACCTGTGTCACAAAGACAAGCGTCTACTTTCTTCCAAACAAAAGTTAAGATAGTGTCTGTGGAGCATGCACATTTAAATGCTCTATTATGACGACGGGGTGGGAAAATGAATCTTGCCATTGCGATAAACCCTCTCAAATAAAGCTTAATCCCAGAGGCGAAACACACAGGCTGTTTTCACTGAAGTTGTGTGTCACATCCATGCCGTTCAACTCGTTCGGCATGTTTTCTGTCGCCGGTTATTATTTGAAGTTGAATTACAACAACAGTCAACGTTATTTCGAGCCACGTGAGACGTAGTCACGTGCTCTTGTTTGTCTTTAATCTTGTTTGCTACCAGCTACTTGTACTGGGAAAAGATGTTTGTCACGAAGCTACTTTGAGTTCATTTAGTGACGCACAAGAACTTTTAAAAGCCGAGTTCGGCTTAAGCGGCGTGGAAGAAAGACAGTAAGAATGAAGGTCGCCCATGTTTTAGCCACAATATATTGTATGTACAGTACAGTCAGTTGCCAGTGAGTGTGTTGTTTCAGGGAGTGAAAGAGTGACGTACTTGTTTTCTTATCGCGATTCTTCTTATCTACTTCGGTCCAGTTGAATTTCCAGCCAGTCAGCACGGCTCGGTATCGTTTACTCCCGACCCACAAGCTCGACTCCAGCGTCAACGCTGGCTCCATCTGGACAACAAAATACACTATAGTCTGTTTGCTCCCTGACGGTCCTCTAACGCAACATCCTGATCACCTCACATCTCTTTGCGAAGGTCTCTTTCATCCAGCCATTATCCGGCACCGGGGCAGCCTGTTGTCGAACCAATCTCCTGCCTCCGAACGAAAACCGAGGAGACGCGATTAATTCATGAAGACGCCGCCCCGAGCACAGGTGTTTCTTCTTGAACAAAAAATCGCTCCTCCCCTTAGACGGTGCTGCAAAAGTACACCAGACTCGGCTTTTAAAATAGTAATATTTATAAAAGCACGTGTATTAGTCGTACAAATTGCAGTTATGATCATTAATTAGTATTATTATTATTATTATATGATGAAGGTATGATATGATTTCTATTATTCGTATTACCATTATGGGTTACGACAATAACCAAAATGTACGTGCCAATTTCTCTGGTGTGGCTTTGTTTTGAAAATATAACTTACGACATTAACGCTTGTGCGTTTTACGTCTACCGTCACAACTTTAAGAACTTTTATTGTGAAGGCCGGTGTCACACTCTGACCGGAAATGTGTTATATCATCGCGGAACTCCGCATTAGCCTCTTCCCCTACTCCTTTTGCTAGCAAAGCGACTAAGCTAGTTAGCGGACCGTCTTTTTCTAGTCGTAGTGTGGTTATTATGAAGTATTTGAGCATTGTATTCTAACATAAGGCCGTTTTGACAGTCTACACACTAAAAAGTTTAACAACATGAATATTCGAAACGCAAGGGTAAGCACGTTGAGATCATACTGCCAGCAATGCTGTCTGTATAGAACGTTAGCTACGCTAGCCGCCTCACGTTGAAGCTGCCCAAATGTAGCTGCTACGTGCATTGTCATTGTTACTCGCTGTCATGAGCAACATGCATTTCATTCTTTGCAGCCGGAGGACCTTATGAATATGCAGCACTGTAACCTCCTCTGCCTGCCAGAAAACTACCAAATGAAGTACTACTTCTATCATGGATTGTCCTGGCCACAGGTTAGTCATATTGCTATGTCCCAATACTGTAGTGTGCGGTTTGTGTTGTTGACACTTACGTTTTTCGTTCCAGCTCTCTTACATAGCAGAGGATGAAAATGGCAAAATAGTGGGTTACGTTCTGGCAAAGATGTAAGCAGGTTTGACCGTGTTACTTCACCCCCAAGCTCATTAACCATTAAGTCTTCATGAACACTTTTTAGGGAAGAGGACCCAGATGATGTCCCTCATGGACACATCACATCCCTGGTAAGTCTGAGAAAAAGCTAGATGTTAAAGCTGATTTTCATGTAAAGTAAGCAAAAAAGTATTGGCCAGGTGATGTACAGTACTACCCAGAAAATAAGAATGTCATGAAAAGGTTGTTGTATTTCTGCTATTCAACTTAAAAGGTCAATTTGACATATTATGTAATAGAACCACATGAAAATCAATATATTTCGAGATTTTTTTGTTTGCTGATCAGGTCATGCAGCTTTGAAAAAATTCTAGTGTTCTGAGTTGTGGTTTTATAATCTGAAAATCTTAAATATAAAAGTTACAACAAGGAACTGCTTGAGATATGTCAATTTGCATGTAATAGCTCAATAAAATTTGTTGTTTTTATTTTTTATGTTAAATTGCCAAAATAAAACAACTTTTACTCGATACTCTAATTTTTTGGGTAGTACTGTATGGTATGTACATGACAGACAATAACCCCTTAGGTTGTATGTCTTGCAGGCAGTAAAGCGCTCCCATAGACGTCTGGGCCTGGCTCAGAAATTGATGGACCAGGCCAGTCGTGCCATGATAGAAAACTTCAATGCCAAATATGTCTCGCTTCATGTTCGCAAAAGGTACATTGCTCAATTACTGTGACTTTGATTTAATCTGATGTGTTTTCTAACTATGCTCTTATCCTCACTGTAGCAATCGGGCAGCCCTGCATCTGTATTCAAACACACTCAAGTTCCAGTAAGTCCTTTTTTTCAACATTATTTTACTGTTATCAAACTTAAGGTGCTCATGTCATTACAAATTTGAAAAAACAATGACTTAATGTATGTACTGTACTCATTTAGTAAAATGTTGTTGTTTTTTAAAAAAAATGTTGCTGGCATGGTGCATGCCAACAACAAATGAATTGAAGTTACGATTTTCAAACCACTTTTCTGAATGTCCAGGAGCAGACTCACTGTACCCTAAGTTTTAGAGAAGTTATTTTGCACCACACTCAGATTAGAATGAAATATCACGTGCACATACTATACTATACTATTATATATATGTATATATCCTACACACCTCAATGTTTGCACAGACGCCGATAATGCCATGAGGTGGTGTTTAATCAACAGGCATAAAATTACGAGGATAAAAGTCGTAATTTTATGTGTCATACGTGTCAGAGGGAAAATAAAACATAGTTCTTCTGGAAGAGGGAAAACTTTACTCTGGCTTTAGACAAGCTTTTATTTATAATTGGGACAGCAAAACAGAGAAGTTGGGTATAAACAGTAGCAGGGGTTAGCATCTCATACTTTCTAGTACCCCTTTCTGTACTTTCTAGTACCCCACAAGATCCACATACGGCTCCCCGTTTCATAGCAGTCTCAGATAATGCCCAGAAAGTGATGTTACGACTTTTATTCTCATAAAGTTACAACTTTACTCTCGTAATATTACGAGCTTTTCCTCAAATGTACAATGTTATTCTTGTAAAATTACGACTTTTACCCTCGAAATCTTAAATTTTTATGTAGCCCTAATATGCCGCTGTAAAATACAGTGAGGGAAAAAACTACTTGAACCCCAGCTGATTTTGTAAGTTTGCCCACTAACAAAGAAATGATCACTATATAATTTCAATGGTAGGTTTATTTGAACACTGAGAGACGACAATGACAAAAAAATCCAGAAAAATGCGTTTAAAAAACCATACACAAGACCATCGCCAAGCAGCTGGGTGAGAAGATAACAACAGTTCGTGCAATTATTCGCAAATGGAAGAAACATAAATTAACTGCCACTCTCCCTCGGTCTGGAGCTCCATGCAAGATCTCACCTTGTGCAGTTTTAATGATAATGAGAACGGTAAGGAATCAGCCCAGAACCACTCGGGAGGAACTTGTTAATGATCTCAAGGCAGTTGGGACCACAAAAACAGTTGGTAACACACTACGCCGTGAAGGACTGAAATCCTGCTGTGCCCGTAAGATCCCCCTGCTCAAGAAAGTCTATCTACAGGCCCGTTTGAAGTTTGCCACTGAACATCTGACTGTTTCAGAGGAAGACTAGGGGAAAGTGTTGTGGTCAGATGAGACCAAAATTGAGCTCTTTGGCATCAACTCAACTCACCGTGTTTGGAGAAGGAGGAATGCTGCCTATGATTCCAAAAACACCGTCCCCACCGTCAAATATGGAGGTGGAAACATTATGCTTTGGGGGTGTTTTTCTGCAAAGAAGACAGGACAATTGGACCGCATCAAAGGGAGGATGGATGGGCCCATGTACCGTCAAGTGTTGGGTGAGATGGGTCATAGTTGGGTATTCCCGCATGAAAATGATCCAAAACACACGGCCAAGAACACAACAAAAGATTGGCTCAAGAAGAAGCATATTAAGGTCTTGGAGTGGCCTAGTAGGTCTACAGACCTAAATCCCATAGAAAATCTGTGGAGGGAGCTGATTGAGTTGCCAAACATCAGCCACGAAACATTAATGACTTGGAGAGGATGTGCAAAGAGGAGTGGGCCAAAATCCCCTGAGATGTGTGCAAACCTTGTGCCCAACTACAAGAAACGGCTGACCTCTGTGATTGCCAACAAAGATTTTGCCACCAAGTACTGAAGCACGGTTTTCAAAGGGATCAAATACTCATTTCCCTCATGGAAATGCAAATTAATTTATAACTCTTTTTGAATCGCATTTTTCTAGATTTTTTTTTTCCATTGTTGTTCAAATAAACCTACCATTGAAATTATGGACAGATCATTTCTTTGTTAGTGGGCAAACTTACAAAATCAGCTGGGGTTCAAATAGTTTTTTCCCTCACTGTACACCCAAGATCCTATGAAAACTTGCATAATGTAAAGAAATAATGGAATACTATGAAATAGTTTTGTTCTTATTTTTTCATTTTGTTGGCATTCAATTGAGGATGACAGAAGCTGATGGGACTGCTCACTAGGGCAAAATATTTGAGAATGACTTAAATTATGCGCACTATAAGTAATGTTGTAGACTTTGCTTGAAGATATTTTCCTCGACTGGACCTCATACAATTTTTTTTGCTCCTTAGCTATCCATATTAGAGATGTATTTCTTTTATGTACAGGATCAGTGAAGTAGAACCAAAATACTATGCAGATGGAGAAGATGCCTATGCGATGAAGAGAGACCTGGCCCACATGGCAGATGAGGTACATGATTGTCTTCAACACACAGTGGCCATCACTTGGTAAGATCTCCACGTGAGGCCTCAATGGTCAGCTGACACAACATCTTGGTTGTGATTGTGACAACTATGTTTGTCCCGCAGTTGAGAAAACCGGGGGTGCGCATTCCAGGTCAGGAAGCACCGTCTGGTTCCGGCGACCAAGAAAGGGAAAGCGAAAGAGACAGTGGGGGAGAAAGCAAAGAGCTGAGTGAAGTGAGCGAGGCTACAGAGAGCACAGACGTCAAAGATTCTTCCTCTGATTCTCAATGACAGTCTTTGACCTTCTTTAATGTACACAAGCAAATATTTTAGCCTGCAGCGCCTCTTTTTATCAATCTCCGACAATGACATCAACCATAACCATCTTGTCTCACTGCTGTGATGATAAACAATAGCACATCCAACTGATACAAAGTGGAATTTCAAGGATTTCTTTGGTTGCTGTAACATTTTACATTTCACAATAAATCATTTACTGTTACTTCTCGTGAATGAATTAGGGAGATACTACATGAGGTGGGGAAAATACCTGATACGACTACTTTTCTACACCACTGCAAACTAAACCCAGAACACCAATAATAAGCATACATTCTCTCACAAATGTTACTACACCCCTCACATATCAGCAAGAGTTTTCTTTTTAAGTACTGTAAATCACAATACTACAGAAATCAAACTTGGATATATGTTAGTCTGTGGGAATTAACATACAGACATTGTCCAAATAGCTGGCAATGTGTCACTCGGGAGCTGCATTTCTTTGAGGGAAACATGGAATTCCAACGTGTACAGTGACATTCTTAAGCCAAGCATGATTCCCTTGAGAAAGTGGACGGGCTTTCCAACATAAGCCCTACCCCATCTCCTTGCTGAGGAAGTGGAAGGTGGCAGAGAAAGGCGGTGCTACTCATACTACACATTGACACAATTTGGACGTGTTCGCTATACTCACTTATCTTGTCAGCTATTTATAAACAACAATGGCTGTGTCTGGTCATCTTCCCATAAAGCTGTACACCGACTACTCTAAAGTATATCCGAGTTTCATTTATATTTCTTCCCTGACATGGGACTATATTAAAAATGGTGGATGAAATGTGACGCATGTAACACTTTTGTGAGTCATGTACCCGAGAACGTGTCCGGTCCAACTCTGGCGCCCTTTAGTGGCAAAACGTAAGTAAAGGCTTGCAGAAGACATCCCCCAGTGTCGCTTGAAAGACGCTCCGGGCTGCACTAGTCTTCACCGAACAAAATCATATGGTCGTGACACGGACAACACTTCAAGAGCTTGGGCGTTATTCAGATCCAAATGACCTTCTCAAACCCGCCGCGATTTGTTTATTCTTTCCGATTCTGCAACATAAACACATTTCTCATTTAGAGGAAGGAAGTGTGTCAGTGAAAAGTGGCTGACGAGAAAAAAACGAGCAAACTCATGCGCGCTGCTGACCTTTTCAGAGCCATTGCCCGTCAGAAATGAAACACAGCTTCTTCATGCCGTTTTTGAGGCTGCCTCACGAGATGCCATGACAGGCACATGGGCTGCTGTTGTCACAGTCATCACAAGGCGTGATCTCACAACACGGCCTTGTGCAAAGAGGCTATGAGAGCAGCTAGCGCGATGCCTGCAGCTGCGGAGACGGACGCTAATCAGCTGCGTGTGAATGTGTTCCACTGCTGAGCTTGGACGCAAAGGCATCCAGTTGGGCTCGTGAAGCCCTGAGGAAATTCCCCCCCCCCTTAAAAAAAACACACACGTTCTATGTTGCACGGGGTCCGACGCTTCTTCAGCGCGTGCACGTGTAACTAGGAAAGAGAGAGAGTGAATGAGAAAGTCAAACGAGTTCCACTCCACCCACATCCACCCGTGTCCAATGTGAGGGGGAGCTGAGGCAGTTCTAGTGCTCGGCGTGCTCTCTGTGTGTTAACTGGCACTACTGACTCGCTGCACTCACCGAAGTACTCCTCACAAGGTAGGACTCTCGCACCCGTTCTAGGAAAGTACTTGTGAGCGCCCTTATTCGTGTGAAAGTTCCTACTCGCGTCTCACTCTTGTTGGCGTCACGCCCAGCCCTCAGGCCAAACATGTTCAAGTCAGTCCGCTGCTACTTGAGAAGGTGGAACCGGCCCTGAGGACGTGCCAGTAAGAGAAAAGGCGCAAGGTGGTGATTCATTGCTTATCACACCAAGAGAGAATGGAGCTCCCACTGCTGAGAATGGTGACATAAGATGGAAAAACGAGAGCGGCTTTGGTAGTGCCATGGCAGTTTGTTCACATTAGCAATGAGGAGTGTCATGTGGGTGTTTAAGCAGCAGAGAATGTTAAGGGGTGACTTTTGAAAATGGGGAAGTAGATGGAGAGAGCGTGTGTGTCTTCCCTTTTTAGGACAATAACTACAAAAATGTGCTTCTTCTGACTGTTCATATCTTTTGCCAGTAACTTAGTTGTTTTATCACAGGGTCATGTGTTTAAAATGATTTATTCTGCTCCACTAATACACTCATGGGCACCATTAGTATACAAAGTGGAATGAAACAGAGTTGTACAAAAATATTTTACACCTGAATGAATATGGTTAATATTAATGAGAAATTTTGGTTATTGACATGAATCTGGAGATGCCTCTCAATTGCACTTGTTTTGTATTATTCTATGCTTGCAACGTTGTGGGAAGATTTAGGTATGGTAGGCCCTTTTCTGTTCTAACATGACAATGCCAAGATGCTGAAAGCAAGGTCTTTAATGGCATGCTTGGAGGAGTTTATATGGATGAACGACACCATCAAACACCTTTGGGATGAACCTGAACAGGAATGGTGAGCCTTAGGTCCAACAACAGGGACTTCTGGGACTTCTTCTGTGACTTCCGACCTCACAAATGTTCCCCTCGATTATTGACCAAATAATCCCGCAGTCATACTCCAAAATGCTAAAATCGACATTACTTACCCAAGTTTGAGTGTATTTTCTTCTCCTAGAGAACAGTCTGAAAAAGACAGGTCATCTCATGTTCTTAGCTAGAGATTTATACAAGCCACTCACATGCATGCACCCACGGCCTGGAGAGGAGCATCCATGTTGACCCTCTCAGTTTCCCCGGAAAACTACCACATTTTGACCTGCTTTCCCTTTGCCATTCCATTTTTAAATAGTTCCCTGCAAATTTCATGCATTTTCACTTTCATCCAAAAATAATCCTTTCTGGTACTGCAGTTGACAGTGGTGCAGTACATGGGCACTTGTGGGGAATATCTGTTATTTTTCGCAAATTTTCTGTATTTTTAAATGCAAATGTTGACAAGTATGGGCAGAAGTAGTGTCTCACAGACACGAACATTGAAACATGCCGCTAGTACTATATCTTGACTCTTCCTGCTTTGAGCTGACATAACACACACCAAGTGGTTGTTTATATTGAATTGTCTGTTAAAAAAAAAAAAAAAAAAACGTCTTAGGGGGAAAAAAACAGTCTTTTATTCATGGTCATCTTGTATTTGGGTCAATACAATACTTTGATTCTAAGGGAAAAACTGCCATGCAGCCTATTTTGGAGGCGCAAAAATCATGCTCTGCCTCAAAATGTCACAGTACAGTCCTCCCTCGCTACACTGCGGTTCAAACATCACTCCCTCATTCTCCTCAATCTATTGTGTTTTTTTCAAAAAATAAATAATCGATGTTTTGTTGTTGACGATGGCCAAAAAAAATATTGAAAGACAAATTATACGTAGTACTTTTGTCACAAAGCAACAGTAATATTGCATTATGAGACCTCACATTACCAGTGCATGGAGTCAGACATGGCATTTCTGACATGATCGAGTGGGGGGTTTATCCTCCGACTTTGTGCGGAAGTGGTACGTTTTTGGCTTCTTACGACGTTCTCCTTCCCTACTTTGGTTGAAACACTTTAAGTTTAGAACAAATACACTGGAGATGAAGTTAGCTTGGTAGCTTGCTATATGCTATGCGTGATAACCATCTTTTATCTCTCTGCAGTGACCCCATAGCCTGCTCATTACTGAAGCGCAATGTGGTGTAAACCAAAAATGAGTGTAAAGATGACAAGATGTGTGTTGTTCCATGTCTACGGGGCTAATGCTCCAAGTACAAAAATATTCAGTTTTATTAAAATTGAACTTACTTTGAAGAAATAGACTTATCATGGTTTTCACAATAAACGAGGGGCGCCTGTACATGTTGAAATTCATGTTTCCCTCAAACCACAGTTCTCCAATTCTGGCAGTACTCATGCAACCCATGCTCTGAGTTTTGTGCGATACAGTTCAGTGACCTTATGGTGCATTGCTAACTGAATGTGTATCACGATTTTCTGCCCAATACATCCACAATGAATTTTACGCCATGTGGTTGACCCTATTTTTAGGCTAGCTGAGGTGCCGCCAGATCTATTTTTGCGCTTTGGGCTACTCTGCAGCATGACCTATGTGGCCGGCTGCACATGCCAAACTGTAGTTGTGTGCCATTGAACAGACAACAGGGCTGCATTGCAGGACACTTTAACTTGGAACAATGTGAATTTTAACATTGTCTGCTTAAGTTTACAATATATTGTTTTATGGATCTAAAACAGTCACTTTGTTAAACAGAACTTTACACATTTGAGGCAGCCATGGCTTCGCACGTGAAGCTCAGGAAGGACAAGGTTGGCGTGGTGGACTATGACACTCAAATTAAGGGTAAACACAAGCAAATCTTATTTTAATGCTTTGCCTTGGCAATGATTGTCTTAAATTCCACATTTTAGAGGTGCGGTGCCAGCTTGTGGACCAACTGAAAGTGCTGGATTTGCAGCTAGAGCAGAAGAGTCAACAGCTGCAAGATCTGGTGGACTACCTGCGGCGACGAGGTGAGATTGAAAGCGAGTACTCCCGCTCCTTGGAAAAACTGTCTGAGAGGTTCACCAACAGGATCAAAAGGTAATTTTAAAATGTTGCACATGTGCATTCTTGTCGCTGTCTCACCGATGAGTCATCTCTTTTTAGGAAAGAGTCCAGCAGTCACTCTGTGGCTCAGGTCTGGCTGGCTCTACTGTCCCACACCCGCCAAGAGAGCAAAGACCACAACGGGCTCAGTGAGAGCTGCAGCAGCTTTCTTGTCCAACCCCTCACACATTGCCTGGAGTACACACAGCGGCTTGCCAAGAAGGTAGCGAAGCAAGCATTTACCCAAGAAGCATTGACATGTCCACATCTGCAGTACTCTTATCCCATGCAACCACATTTCTGTCATTCTGTTATTTTCACATTTTGACATCAACATGCACTTTTTTATGTTCTGGGGCTCCGCTTGACTTATGCAGAGTAAGGACATCTGTACGCAGCTTCAAGACGGACTACTCAAGGTTACCACCGAGCTACAAACTGTAAGAGATAAACCAAACACACAGAACCGGTTTCTTGACTGAATAAATGAGAGCGCGTGTTCCCATGGCACACGTTCCTCTAACTTGGCAGGCATGGCGGACATACTACCAGTACCACGCTGACTACGTGTGCGCAGAGGGGAAGTTGAAGGAGGCTGAGAAACAGGAGGAGAAGCAGAAGCAAAGTGCCAAAAAACTGGAAAGGCTGATTGAGAAGGTAAACACCCTCCCAAGTGTTTACAGATGTACTTTCAACAAGGTTCACTCAAACTTGAAAGTGATGTTTGTTTTATGTGCTTATAGAGGCAAGGCAAAGTCCAGGATATTTACCTGAAGTGCAGCAAGGCCAGAAATGATTATCTGCTGAACCTGGCCGCAGCCAACACTTCCATGAACAAGTACTACCTCCAAGACATTTCTACTCTCATTGACGTGAGTCTGCTGGGGCTTGCGAGAGAGAGACATTGACTACTCAAGTAGGCTACAGACTTGGAAAATGACTACATAAAAAAGATCCCTTTGAATTCCATAATTAGTTACCATCTTGAAACTAATTATGATGAAACTATAAGAAAATTATATTAAGGTCATGAACTGAAACCAGAATATTGACAAAAATCAGAGCACAGTCTGATTCAACTTCCGAGAGTTTCCATAATGCAAGTCATAATGTAGCTCATATAGTGGTGTGTACGATGTACCTGTACACAAAATGGTCAGCCCCATCCCTCCCCGAGGGGCCAGAAATGTTGTCGCGCTCCCCCTTTTGAAAGGCTATTGACAACTGATAACATCTATTTATTTATCTGTACTGTACAAACTGTAGTTGAAACTGAAACCAGGGAAATGCAACAAAATGGAAAGCGGTGAAGTGTTTTCAAGAGTCAAATGGCATGCTGAGTATAATAAATTTGAACATATTGGCGGGTTTACACTAACAGTGAACGTATTCCCTGCTTCTCGCGCCCGCCCCACTATTTGAGGACCACTGGGTTAGGGCATCAGTCAGCTCCTGTACTGCAATATGGCATCAGTGCAACATTACTTTGTCGTGTTGAGGTCTGGACCTGATGACCCCTTTGCAGATTTTATGTCTAGCAGAAATATTCACATGAGTGACCTAAAAAAAAGTACATTTTTAGACTTCTGGTAGTAGTACTCCTGGTCCACCTTGCACAATATATTGTTCTATATTTTAGATAAGATTTTACAATGAAATATAATAAACTACAATAATTTCTGGTTATTAGGCCACCACTAATTTAGTTTTTTCCACATGTGCCATTTTGACAGCGTAAATACAAAGACCGACACAAATAGGAAAACTGATGATGCTCCCTAAAACATGAGAGACTCGAGTCCACACCACCAAGGCTGAATTGTTAACAGAATTGAACTGTTGATTAAGTAACAGATGGTCGGGTAACAGGTTATTTCTTGGTTCATGGAAGATGACAGGGTGTGTCATTATAATTCTTGGAAGGGGTGGAGCCATTGTACCTCCAACTGTAATAAATAATTCCTGTATTATCCTGTTTATCCAGATCTTCATGTTAAGGCAGGGGTGTTCAAAGTGCGGCCCGGGGGCCATATCAGGCCCTCAGCTTTTTTTTTTTTTTTTTTTTGGCCGTAGAACATTGTAAAAATAAAATTAAACCAAAAAGCAGCAAACTTCGAAAAGAAAAAAACATATACTGATATCTAATACAAGCTTTGTGTTTGAATATACATAGTATAAGTCTTTAGCCATTTTATAAAATTAAAAGTATACCTAAAATTTCAAAGCGGCCCTCCACATCTTTTAATTTTCAGTATGCGGCCCTTGCTGGAAAAAATTTGGAAACCCCTGTGTTAAGGGCAAAAGGCCCACATTCTTGCTGCGTGGGATTTTCCCCCACTACATAAGTCTGTCAGTATGCGCCTTTGATTCAAAATACACACTCGGGGTGGAGAAACCCTAACATGTGGGCGTTCCCTGTGAAATCTGCCCTTGCACTGTTCTCCTATTGCACCTGTACTGTCTGATGTAAGGTTACTGAAACCTAGTGACCAGTGTAAAATACTTCTAAAATGCTCCTGTTTGTGGTTAAGGAGCGACTTGTTGTTGCTCAGTTGCTTTATAAATAAGTAAAGAGCACATATGCAGCAAACATTTACACAGGAGCTGCTGTCAGCCACAGGTAACACCAGTCACTCGCATCTTCTGCACATCAAACGCTCAGCTGAACTATGTCAATTCTAGCTAACGGACTTCACACGCGTCACTTCCCAGGCCCAGATGTTACTCAAGGCCTTATTCTTGTTTTACTTTTTATGTGATGATTTTATGTTGGATGAAGTGTTTTTCTCTGTAAAGCATTTTTAATTCTCCTGCAAAGATGTGTTGCTTCATGGCAGCCATGTTGAACTCCCCTTGCTAAAATATTACACATGTGCTCGGCAGTCCTCTTAATGTGTGCACCAAATTTTATGGAGATTCAGCTAAACACCCTGAAGTTATAGTGGCTGCTTCTTGGAGCTTATTGAAATATGTGAAAAACTTCAAGTTGATCTGATGTTGGTGTTTAACCACAGAAGCATGTGGTGAAATTGTGTGTAAAATAAGAGTACAGGCAACACATTATGGTTGCATTTTTTGACAAAATGTCACCCTCTTGTGTGTAGTAGACTAAATCCCAAATGAATCAATGTATGGAAGGAAGCAAGACTAAACAACACCGCTTTTTCTTTTCAGTGTCATCTCGTGGGCCACTGTCCAAAATACAAATTGTCCATTATGGTATATTATTAAAGATGAAATAATGAACGCAACTATCTTGGGTGTGTAAAACGCTGTTCACTTTTCTCCCAGTGTGCAGATGTCGGGTACCACCTGTCTCTGAGCCGAGTGATGGAAGCCTATCTGTCCAATCGGTGCCAGTTCCAGCAGAACCTGAACTCAAGCCTTCAGCAGCTGCAGGGCTCGGTGTCAGGACTGGACCAGCACCAGGACAGAGACACACTCCTCCAGGACCACCGTCACACCTTCTGCATGCCTCTTCGCTTCCCCTACCAGCCCCATGATGGGGACCAGGTGTGTGTCCCATAGCAACACACACATTTGCATTTTCTGTGGATTTTTCATAATTACCGTGAATTCTTTTTTTTTTTTTTTCTTGAACCCTGCGGCTTGTATGCCGGTGTGGCTAAATTCTAATCTCCTGTATTTCAGAACTACTACTAATTGTTTAAATACTTTTACATTGTTTGTCTGGTCCTGTAGGTTTCTGAGATTACTGCAGAGAGTGAGATGAGATGTGAGCTGGAGACCAGATTCAAACAGATCCAAACCAGGCTGAGAGCCGTCACAGAGGAAACACAGGAGGTACAGCGTCACACAATTGATCACATCTGTCTATTGTGTTCAAGACTAACAAAGCCTGTGGAATTGGCTTGCAGTTTTGTCAAGCAGATTGTTGGACTAAATAAAGTACATCTGTTTTCTGCTACAGGTCAAAAAGAGCATGTCAGCATCCCAGTCCTCCCTGCTGGAGACCATCAATGACATGGATTTTGAGCATAACAGCAGTAGTAGTGGCTCACTGCAGGAGGAGAACACTGAAAACCAGTCAGTTCGGCCCAGTGTGGCGCGCCGCAGGGCCAACCAGCAGGAAATTGAAAACCTCTACTTCACTGTGAGTTTTTAGGCCACACTGGAATCCTGTAAATGTGGCCTTGACAAGTTTTTTTGTTGATGTTTTGATTGTCAGCGTTGTCGGTGATGCCTAAAGTACAGCAACCAATGATGAGAGTATATGACTGCTCTTTTGTTTTACAGAGAGTAAAAGAGTTTCTCGTTGGCACCTCTCTGATGTCCAAGCTGCAAGCCAAGCATGACTTGCTTAAAGTCGCTGTAGAGAAAGGTATTGCTTCTAGATCATTGCTGTCACATGACATAATTGGGTGTTTTAATCTTTTTCTTCACACACATTATAGGGGAAGCTTCAAATACGCAACAAACAAGGTAACAAGCACTCACCAGACACTTCATTCGGTACACCATAGACTATTCCAAGAGCTGCCTTATAGTGAATTTTGACTGAGGGTGGCATTCATGTTGAAAATTCAACAAATTTTATTATTGTGTAGAACTGTAATGCCACCTGGTGAGAGGATTTTATTTTGCCCGTGGCTAAATAAGATTACCAAAATTAATAATAAACAGTGATGTCTCCCGTAGATCCGGAGAAATGTTACTACACAGTTTGCGGATTAGTAGAGATGCGCTTCTAACTGGGTTTTAACCTCTGATCTCAGCATTTAAATCATGTTAACTTACCATGAATTGAATGAAATTGTGAAGAGAAGGAATTTGTGCGGAGTTATTTCCCCAGCAGATGGCTCAATTGTGGCGGAATGTCATTACAATCACCAAATCGCCCCCTCCTGAACTTACTATGTTGAAATGATGATAAACACTTCCTACGAACCATGAATGGAAGCTAGGGGGGTTAGCTTTGTATTGCATGCTGGTGCGGCTGTGAGTGTGCGCCTCGGGCTGGATGAGTATATTTGTTGTGTTTTACCACTTGAATGTAAGGAGCATTTTACACTGCTTGTTGACGATGTGCAGGTTCTGAGTGGGGGAAAAAAAAGATAAGCACACTTATTATTCTTGCCCCCAACGCGTCTTAACTGTAAACAGACATTCGAAACATGCACAGAACACACCGGCCTTAAAAACAAGAGCGCTTTTTGCTCTAACTGTGTAAACAAAATAAGCGTGTCATAAAAAATATCTTACACATGCAGTTGGAATTGCATCACTGACTACATGTACTTTAATTTTGAAAGTTACGCATTTACCAAATCAAAGTTATTTTTAACCCGAAGTTCAGGATGTATAGCGTGTGTGCTTGCACATACACCCACCAGTATTTCTCTGCTGTAGGAAAGAAGAAGTGAACTATTTTATCTCTCAACAGACAAAATGCAAAGTCCACACGTGTTCGCAAAAATCCCTCCAGTGTGAATTTGCACAACCAAAAACTTTTCAACGGTGACATTTTGTCTTTTACACAGGTAATGACACTCGCGCTGATATGGTATAACACATACTTTCCAGTGCAGTTCTACTTTGACTGTGTTTTTCATGTCCTCCAGGCATCAGGTCAGCAGATTCCAGTTGTTGTTGAAAGTTGCATTCGCTTCATCAACCTCAACGGTGAGAACCCACGACGGACAGAACAACCAAATACGTGCACATGGAAGATTAGAATCATTTTCATGAGAATTTACCATTATGCTCTTTAGGTCTCCACCATGAGGGCATATTTCGGGTGTCAGGTTCTCAGGTGGTGGTCAACAACTTGAGAGATTCATTTGAGCGAGGTAGATCTTTTTTTCTGCATCAGTAAAGGAACGCGTATGTCTCATTATTGCATTGTAAATTAGGATTTTCTGCTCTGCAGGAGAGGACCCTCTGGCTGAGCTCAAATATGACCTGGACTCTGTTGCTGGAGTGCTCAAACTGTATTTTAGAAATTTGAAGAACCCCCTCTTTCCAATAGACAGCATCAGTCGGCTGCTGGAGTATGCACGTGAGTATGTTTTTGTTGAGAGTTTGCATTGTCAAATTAATTCACCATGCCAGCCACTTAGTCCCTTGTCTGTTGCTTGTGTCTC
>QODF01000019.1:0-67557 GCA_024372805.1 Oostethus manadensis
GTCCGGGCGAAGTGCGGTCACTCCTCTTGGTTTTTTTCATAGGGGTCTTCTGAATCACTCTTAGTCTGGCTCGTCACCTAGAACCTGTTTGCCTTGGGAGACCCTACCAGGGGCATAAAGCCCCCAACAACATAGCTCCTAGGATCACTCGGGCACTCAAACCCCTCCACCGCGGTAAGGTGGTGATTCATGGAGGGGTATACATACACACATACATATATATACACATACATATGAAAAGCAGCGCGCTGATATCGCTTACCGGGTTGGTAGCGACCGTTGCCCTGCTGGATGAAATTCTGGGGCATTCGGTAAGACCAGGAAGGGGGCAGCGTGTACTGGGGTGTTTTATTGTGCTCCCATAGGTGAGATCCTTGGTTCACACCCACAAACTGGGTTGGGTGGGCTACTTCTAGAAAGACAAAGATGACAATGTGGGTTAAAAGTTGGGGTTTGTGTATTCTATAATTTAGTATAATTTTTTAAAAATTGTACACACATTATAATGTAAAATATATATTATGTTAAAAAAAATCTATTGATTAATTCATTCATTTCTATGCCGCTTATCCTCATTAATGAATTATTAAATATTTTGTCATATTTACGCGCGCGTGTGCGTGCATCCAGGACTACCTCTGCATGTATTTATCTTTATTCTTCTGTTACTAAATGTGACAAAAATGGGAATGAAAATTCATGAAAAAACAAAAATCAGCTGATATCATTCCCGTGATATCATTAGCTATCACTATCCAGGTGGCTAACAATGTTATGACTGTGCTGTAGCTGTGTTGATCATATCTTTTATAAACTGTAATCATAGAAACAAGGGATGAGTGAAACCGATATTGGCCTAAAAATGAGATATCGGATCATTTCCGCGTTTCGCCATCGGTTATAAACCTGCCACGTACAATGATTCTAAAGTATTGATTAATAGTGTGAAACGGCGGCACCTAGAGCATCTGCACATTGCGCCAAACAGCAAAGAGAAATACAAAAAAAGAGCACAAAACAGAAAAAGATGGAAAAAACGAAGGAAAACCAAAATTAAAGTCGGACCTGTCATGTGGTACCTGACATAAAGCACAGCTTTTTTTATAGCTTGTGTTCAATTTTTCAGAATGTTTTATTTTGCACAAAGAGTGTTTATTTGTGAAACACATCCAGTAAAAAAAAAGCATAAAATGTTCATTACCAGTTGAAAAGCCTTTCTTTTTATTTTTAAAAAGTTTAGCCCTACTGATTTCTTATTTTTGTCACACTTAAATGTTTCAGATCAACCCCCCAGGAAAAAACACAATAGTGAACTATTAGTGTGGAAAAAGTTATAAGGCCATTTCTAGAGCTTTAGGACTCCAGCAAACCACTGTGAGAGTACATGGTTCACAGCGGTGAAGCTTTCCAGGAGCCCCCAGCCAACCAACATTACCTGAAGAGCGCAGCCACAACTCATCCAAGAGGCCCCAAATAACCCCACAATAACACCCAAAAAACTGTAGTCCTCACACTTTTACACTTTTCCATACAATAATAACAAAAAATTATTCTAAAAAAAACTGCCGTTTGTGTTGAGTTGTGTTGTCATTGTATAATATTTGTGATCTGAAGCATTTAGTGTGACAAACACGCACCACTGCATAAATGTGTCAGCCAGAAGTGAATAAATATTTTTAAATAACTAATTTCCTAATTTGAGATTGGAAAGATAAAACGATCATGATGGTAACAAAACAAAGACGTCAGAAATCTCCAGAAGGACACCAGAAACCAAAAAGTGTAACCAAAGTTCACCCAGTGAATACCTGACTTGACTACTGTGCCGTTGCCCAGAAGTGACCCAGATTGTGCCAAATGGTTGAGCCAGTGTCCTTCCCGTCCCGGCCCACCCATGCTCAGCGGCATCCCCGCCGGCTGAGCGAAAATGATACTGGGGTCGTTCAGGTTCACAGGGTTGGGGCCACCTCCGGAGCCCGTGGCGCTTCCTGACGCCGAGTGGAGAGCGAATTTCAAACCGGGCGGCGAGGGGGCGGCGGGCGTGGATGTGCTAAGGACAGGTCCGTGGATGGGCCAGGAGGCGGATGGGATGTTGGCCGGGTGATGAGGTCGGGACTGGTGCTGGTGGGAGGGCAGAGGTCCCAGTGCGGCGAGCGTCCCGAGGTGGTAGTGGCCCGGGTGCGATGGCGGGAAGGCGAAAAGGGAGAGTGGCACCTGCTGGTAAGCAGCTTGCTTCTGAGGGCTTGAAGACATGGGTTTGTTCTGGGAGGGCTGGGGGGAACTCTGGGAGACAGGAATGGGCTGTGGGGAATAGGGCGGAGTCTGGCGGTTGCTTGACTAGAGAGGGAAGAACGAATCATACGTCATAAAAAATCCATAAACCACCAGAAGTTTTCCCCGGCATACTGTAAATATACATTATTTCATTAACAACGAGATATATTATTAGAAATTACACTAACAGGGTTTGTCACCTACAACACTAAGCTAACCGGGTTGTTTTTTGTTAGACAAATTTGCATAAATTGACCTACTTTAGATTGCTTTTAGCATCTTTCTTGTACAAAATGGATCATCAGGGATGTCCACAGCGCTGCCCAGGGGTACATTTGTGGCCCGTGTGATTTGTTTATTGGCCCTGCTCACATTCTAAAAATAAAATTTAACAAGAAAACTAAAAAAAAAATTTTTTTAAAGAAAAAATGGAAACATCAGCTATAATTTTACCCGATTTTTTAAAATGTAAGGGAAAAAGTTGTAATCTAATTAGGAAAAAGTCATAGTTTTACTAGAATATTGCCAGGAAAAATAATGTCACTTTAGTAGCATCATGAAAAAATAAAAAAAGTAGTAATATTAAAAAAAAAAACAAATAATATAACAAACAAATGGGTCATTTTGGGAGATTTAGGGTGCAGAAAAATATATTATGAAAATAAAGTCATAATTATGAGAAGAAAACGTGACTGTGAAGTTTTTTGGGTACCTTGAAAAGCACTAAATAAAAAACATATTTTTTATTATTGTATGCACAAAAAGTGGCAATTTTATAAGAATTAAGTCAAAATATTAAAACATAATTGTTTACAGTCGGAATATTATGAGAAACAAAAACAGAATGACGTTGTGATTTTGGGAAATTTAAAATGAAAAAAAAAATCCTAATGTTAATAAATTAAAGTGGAAATAATATGGGAATAAAGTCATAATTACAACATGGAAATTTTCAAAAACTTTTTTAAATAGGTGAAAAATCTAAAAACAAACAGAAGAAATGGAAAAAACAGCTGATATTTTTTACAAGAATACAGTAAAGGCAAAATGTGAGGAAAAAAGTCCAACTTTTACAAGAATAAACTTAATAATAAAATAATGTCATTCGAGTAGCACAGAGTTGAACTATATATGAACAAAACAACATAAATGAATAAAGTTGTAATTTCTGGAAAATTTGGGTGGGGGGAAAAAAAGTCATATTATCATCGGAATAAAGTCATAAGTCTGAGAGAAAAAAAATGTCAAAAGACAGCAACAAAAATGAGCAAAGGCCAAAGTTCATACTGATAATAAGTTTTTTCAACAAGCTGAGATGCAGGCGACTTTTTTTCCCTCAAAGTATACTTATACTTGTAAAAAGTTATACACACACACACACACACACACACACACACACACACACACACACACACACTATATATATACTTATATGTATAACTTTTATATTTAAGTTCTAGTTTATCCGAGTGGCACATTTTCAGTATTCAGTTTCATTTTTCCTCTTTGTTGCCAGGAGTCAGCAAGAAAAGTACGACGGCTTTAGGGCCACATTTAAAAAACACAACAAACAAAAAAGATTTCACAATTAAAAGTCGTGAAATTATGAAATTTATAGTCGTAGTGTTACCTTTGACCCAGCCCAAAGGTCACACAACTGTCTCGGGCAATGCCCGTTAAGATGGAGTGTTAAAATCATCCGATTTGGAAAGTAAAGTTGTAAATTGACAACAATAACGTATATTTAGGAGAAAATGATCGTCATATTACAAGAGTAAAGTTGTAACTTTATGAGACTAAAAGTTGTAACTTCTCTTTATAGGCATTGCCTGAGGCAGCTAAGAAACGGGGCCCGTATGTTGAGGGGTGGGGTACTATAACGGGACAGCCTAACAAAGCAGTTGGGCACAAACAGGTTAGCATCTTCTCACTGCTACTCTCTAGTATCCCCCACACCCTCCATTTGCCCCGTTTTATAGCTGTGTCAGACAATGCCTGTAAACGGACGTTACGACTTTTATTTATTACTAAAGTTAAGACTTTACTCTCCGTAATATGATGACTTTTTTCAAGTAAATATACGACATTATTGTCGTAAATGTATGACTTAATTCTTAAAATCTGATGATTTGAATACTCCATTTAATAGGCATTGCTTGAGACACCTATAAACATATATAACATGTTACCAATAGTGAAGTAAGATTGTACACAAAAGACATCTACATTTTTCCCAATTATGAAAAAAACTGCATAAAAAATGTTGCAATTTTCCGTTTGGCCCAAACATACAAAAAAAAAAAACCTGGCGTTAAAAGTTTTATTTAATTCCCTCCCTTGTGTGTGGTTCAAGCATGCAGACACTGATACTGAAAGTCCCATCCCGCCTACCAAGCAGGATGATGATTATGGAAGAACCAAGTCCAGTGTAATGAATGGCTGTCAAGTACTCACGCTCTCAGAGGGTAGCCTGGCCCTTCCGGGAGATTCTGGTGGAACCTGGGGGGTGGGGATCGACTGAGAGCTCACTGTCGAGCGTACCATGTGAGAAGCTGAGGCAAAAAAAAGGCAGAATAGCAGTGAGGTGCTGGTTTTCCACATTGAGGTGTGCTGACGGGTACCTGGCGCCCCGGCAGTCCTGTGCTTCAGATGGCGGTACTCGGGGCAGTCCCTCCTTACGTGACCGGTGTCCCTACACTGAAAACAACGCCTGTCTTTTTGCTCCTCTTCTTTCACGTCCTCGTCTTTGTCATTTTCTTTCTTTTTCATTCTAATGGAGAAAAAAGGCGGGAAATTCTTACAGACTACGTAGGAACTATTCTTCAGCCCTGGCAAATTCTGCATGGTGATCATGATTGATTGACAGCGGCTCAAAGTGACAGCACCTGCGTCTCTTGGGGCAATCCTTCATATAATGTCCGATCTTTCCGCAGATCCTGCAGCACCGGTCGTTGGGGGCCAACTCGCCGTCCGTTAGAACGTTCGGGTTGAAGAAATAGTCCTGCGACAGATCACAGCGGGGACATGTGAAACTCGCCAAATCAGTCGGCCGCGTGAACACCAAGACTCGCACGTACCACTTCGGTGCCGGGGATCGGGTAGATCGGATTTCCAAACAGGTTTCTGCCGTTTATAAACGCCTTCATTATAAAGTTGGTCACTGCGTGAGGAGAGAAGGTATTAAACGGAAAGGCAGCAAAACAAGTGCATCTTTCAGGCTAATTTGGTGGCAGTTTGGGGCGACCCGATTCTGGGAAAAAAATGCAAATCACAATTTTCGCAACTCGTTGGGACAAAAAAAACAAAACCCTTTTTATTACTGTGATGATGAGTCATTGGTTTGTTCCGCTTTAAACTAAACCTCCAATGACTTTTTGGAAAAAAGTCATGGAAGGTCCCGGAAGGACAATTGCCAGTTTTATAGAACTGGATAAGACTGAAAAGAATCCATCAAGTAAACAAAAACAAAAAACAGGGCACGCTCGCTCACTCAACCAACTACTATTGTTACCTTATAATACCTGCACTAAAAACACCCTCATGACTTTACTTATCAGTGATTTCAACTCTTACTCAGGGTTCTATGTTTAGTTTGTGTTAGTTCTATGTGTATTTAATGCTCTGTTTATTTAGGAGTCTACGTCGCACTGAGTCGCCAAAAAAGTTCCTAGTTCGTGAATTTTTCACTTACAATGGGAATAAAGGTTTTCTGATTCTGATTAAATTCAAGTACGCAATAAAAAAATACATTAAAAAAACATTTATAGAAAAATATTTGTTTTTTTTATGAATATAAATATTTTTGTTTTTCTCTATTTTTATGATTCACTTTTCCAAATTTTGTGGGTTTTTTTTGTTTACTTTCTACAGATAGGAGTGAATGATGGTAATTAAAGAGAGAAGGGGATTGTTACTGCAGCTGGTAGCGTGCGGTCCATACGTTACGGTCATTTGAAGTGCAAATGTAGATCTGAAATCAGAGGAAGAACCCTTTGCGGATCTTAACTCATATACCCACAGGAAATAATGAAAATAAATAATTATTAATAATAAAAATCAATAATAATAATAAATAAATAATAATGGAAAACCACCATAGTCAAGTGTCAAAATGTGCGGCGAGTACAAAAATGTGTACATGTTGGCAGATCTGCCAATGATAGGGGCTCGCCCGGGTCAGCGAGGCCCGCTGGTGGACAAAGAGCAATTTTTCGTGCAGCCGTACTAAATATTATGATAACGTCGACGTTTCCGTGCATCTTGGGAATCGTTCAGGCTCATCTGTGACAGCAACATAGTCATTCCCATTGACTAATCTCGGAGCATTGGGAAAAATACGTACTTTTCCGTGAAACTCCTGCACCGAGGTTATGATTCAAATCAAAGGGATCTGCAAAGAAGAACAAGCAGGATTGCATCACGTCAGGTTAAAGGAGGAGCTAAATAAGCACGTTGGAGCAAGCACCTTCAATAGCGATGCATTTGCTCGTCCACTGTTTTTCAAAGGTGGTGAGGCGTTTCTTTTGGCGGATGCTGATGACGTGCTCCTTGAAGTCAAACTCCTCCGTGTAGAAGCGCAGGAGGCCCAGCCAGAGCTCACCCACAGACTCGGTGTTGGGCTCCAGCTCTGACAGCCGCTGACGCTGCGTGGGCAGACGTGAGGAAAAAAAAAAAAAGTCCAAAAGGGAAAATAATCGCATAAATGCAACAAGATAAGAAGCTCAAGTTCGACTTCTCTCACCAGATTGTCCAGGTCATCAAAAAAGAAGGCATTCCAGCCATCCACAATTCGCTGGGGAGCACTTGGCCCGTTAAAGATCTACAGAGGCATCCCACAAATATTAACATTGCTCTCTTAGCCTTCCCAAAATCACCCCCCGGGTTCTCCATGTTTTTATCATTCACGCGGTAATGGGTACCTCCTGCAGGACTGGAATGACTGGAGGCTGCCTCTGCTGCAGAAAGTAAAGCACCATCAGGATGTATGCATAAGATGAAAGACTTCCTCTGGACGCGTCTCCAATGTCACAGCGCTGTGAGCATGAAGTCCAGTTATTAGGCGATGCATTGATAAACAAGACTTTTTGAATGAACATTTAATTCTACCCTACTTTTGCAAACACCTTCATCATATATCCAAGGAACTGCACGCGTGGATCCAGGACCGCATACAGAGCCAGCATTCTGGTGTTATGTTGAGCCTACCGCGGATTATTATTGACACACATTCAATAAGGAGTTTCTCCACAAACAACATAGGATGAATTAGGCCTCTGTCACTTACCAAGGTGTTGTAGAGGCTGATGTCTCCCTCCAAACCACTCTGTCTGTGTTCAAACTTCACTATAGGCACTTTTGCTGTTGTAATTGGCAAGATGTTGCGCAGACCTTGTGCACCAGGGAGAGAATCAGAGATTACGAGGAGTCAGATTCACGCTTTACAATCGTTACTGAAGCCCGAGCGATAAATCGTCAGGTTGATTGTGACACACTCTATAACTGATTAATCAATATTGGCAAAAATGTAGTCGATATTATGACTTTTTTGCTGCGCTGAGATTCAATTGCTCCCTCACTGTGTGTGTCTCTGTCTGCTTGATTCCTTCCCGAGTACCTGGCCCCGCCCCCTCACGCACAGAGCAGTGCTCTCACTCTGTCCGCTGTAGGAGGAGACAAAATATGAAATAAAACCTGCTTCTTTTTTTTTTTTTTAAACACGTTAAGCTGTGACTTTGTAAAACGGTATAACACTACACTTTAGCGCCACGCTGCCAGGGGCCTTCAAGGACACCTTCTGTTTTCTTCACGCAAGTTTTAGAGGGCGCTTTACAGTGCTTTGACGTCGTATAAGTTGCATCTCTGTGAGATAGAGAAAGATGACAGAAAATGATTGTGAACCATTGCTTTAGCCTATGTATTGTCATTTTCATCCCAATGCGGCCACTTGTTGTTATTATTAAATGCCCAACTACAGTATTAAATTTTAGATTGATGACCAATATGCACTAACTGTATATTTTCATTTGGCAGGCAGTGGGGAAAAGTCACTTCACAAAAGACCCAACGGGCGTTAAGTTAGATGCAACATGTGCAGGCTGCAGGTTAGCCTGCGCGCCAGCACCAGAAAAGTGCACGACAAATTTGTGGCAACACCTACAAGTAAACTACAAAGAGATATGTCCTTGTTGACAGTGTTACCGATTTGTATTTTCATTTATTAATCATATTTTGGGTGTTATAAGAATGCATACTAAACATCCTGTGTATATCAACACTCTTATTTTATCGGCCCCAAAAATCCCCTATAGGTCGGACTCTAATCGTTACGTCTCCATTTACCTGAATGCTTCTTTAGCACTTTAGCAAGGCCTTCGATGATCTCCTTGCAGTTGAGTTTCTGTACAAACAATAACAATTCAGTGGGACCCCTCCAAACCTGATGATAACCTTTTGCTTCTGCTTCATGTACATCTGCCTACCTCTGCAGTCTCATGACCCTCAAGAGTCATGCAGATGTCAAGGTCACTGTCATGGAAACCAAAGCCATTCTTGGAGGATCCAAACAAACACAACTGAGCTTTATCTGCAGATTCACATGCAAAAAGGAGAAACAACTCATGCCTCAGTAGGGATCTACACTCAAGCCAGACTCTCAAAAAAACAAGGCAATGGGAAAATAAATCACAGTAAACACTGCTGTTGCGATTGACCGAGAGATATCCGGGCATGCATCTATTCGTCTATCCTCGCATGACTGGTTATAACACTCACCATTATACTCCTTCCTAATGAACCTTTCCAAAACTGCTAGGATCTGCTCTCTCTTCTGTTGGTCAACATGTGTAGGTGCCAGTTCATCTAGAATACATATGGAGAGAAGTGTCATCCTGTGAATTCTTATTTAGTCTACAGATAATAATAATGCAACCTACGTTTTTTTTGCGCACAAATCCATTGTCTCACCCAGGGTTTTGCCCACGGTGGAACAAAAGTAAATTAAATGAAACTAATACATCAAAACAAAAATAATGGAAAGTAGAACATGTACAATCGGTGAACAAAAAACATACATCAAGCACCACCAATGTAGGACACAACGAGAGGCTGAAAGAAGTCAGGGCAGCCCGAACCCAATCCCTTAGATTCTTTTAACAGGAGGGGGCGCCATCGGGCTATCGCTCGATGCTCAAGCCCTAATATTATTATTATTATTAATAATAATAATAAAATAATTACACATTCACACATATAAAATTCTGATTATTCTTATTCCACCTTTTTCTGACTTATAACTTCTCCATTTTTCAACCGATTCACACCATTCAATCATCAAATCATTCAGCTCATTCGGGAATAGTATGCTGTAATATATATATATATATATATATATATAATATATAAAATATAAAAACAATATTTTTTTTATATACTTTTTTTCCATTGAAAATAAATGGAGGATTTTTCAAAAGGTCTATATTTCTCAACTGGTTTTGGTCTGCATCATATGGTGTGGGCATTTTCTTTGAATATACAGTATTGTCAGGTGACCCTTCTCAGCTGTCTGTTACCCCTAAGATGATGTGTGTGAATGTGTAGTGATGGGTCGATCGCAAACGATTCGGCTCTCTGAAAAGAACGACAAGGGGAGCCAATTTGTTGGATGCTGATTAGTTTTTCCTCTTTTTTTTTTTTTTTACTGTTAGGGAAAACTCAGCATGCTATGTCTCGACTGACTAACATTAGCATAGTAGTCCTTTTGTTATTTTTATAATTACGGGCTTATAGAAACCCTTAGTGCTATCATGCTAAGTGGTAGGATGCCAACATTCGCATGTTAGCGTTGCTTGCATGCTAACATTAGCATAGTAGCATTTTTAGCCATTTGTATTACTTTTAACATTGGCAGACATTTTAGCATGCTAACATTAGAACTGCTGACATGCTAACTTTAGCATAGTAGCATTTTAACTGTTCAGCCTATATAAACACAAGGTGCTATTAGGGACATTAACAATAAACTGATTCGATCAGATCCGGTTTGAGGATACTGTTGTATCGATTATAATAAGATATACATTTTTAGATTAACTGATTATGTAGACACGCACTGGACATCCCAAGAGAAGCAAGCGGTTGACAGGGTTATAAACATAAACAAGTGAGTAACTTGCCATGATTGCAACCGACCTAGCTAGCTAGCACGAAGCCCAGTTGGCAAGCTGGGTGAGCCGCCTACCGTGGCTGAGGAAGGTGCGTTGTGCGCGGACACGGCCTCTGAGAAGCCCCGCTGTAGCTATGGGTGTCAGGCGAACCAGTGTAGCCTATAGAGCGCTAGCACGCACAGAGTTATCTTTTATTTCTATTTACTTATGTGTCCTTGAAAGACATGTCATTATTTAAGCGCATGTGCACAAGTTATTTCCGATTATTAATTGGACTTGTGTTTTTTCATTGCACAGAGTATACAACCAAACTTACTTTTGTTCCAAAGTAGTTTAGTTAGATCCAAATCCAAATGTAACTGGTGTAAAAATATAGATATAAAATACAGAATGTAAAATATTGATCCCATCAAATAAAGAGATTCATCATTCAGCAAGTCCGTATATAAACAATATATATATGACATGTTATTCTCTTTACTTTACTTTATTTTTGCCAGTGCCTTACAGCATTCTTGGGAGTATGATGTGTTAGTGCAGGGGGTGTCCAAATTGTGGCCAGCGCGCCATTTACGGCCCGTGGTTGTGTTTTCATTAGCCCGCAGCACATTCTAAAAATAATTATCAAGAAAACAACCAAAAACAGTAAAAATTCATCAGTAGGTTTACAATTATAAGGTCATTAAGAGAAAAAAGTTTTTAGCTAACAAATATAATTTTAGTAGCATTTAGTTGCAATATTTCAATTAAGGAAAAGTACATTATTTGTAATGCCATAATATAATGAGAAAAGAAAACAACAAAGTTGCAGAAAAAGTGATGTTACCGGAATGCGGTCAAATATTATGAGAATAAAGCAATAATTAAACAATTATGTGGGGAAAAAATTGTGTTAAAAAAACATTAGAAAAAAGGACAAAAGTGCTGTAATTGTGCAAAAATAAAGTTAGAATATTAAAAGAAAAAGTCAATTCATTTAAATAGAACAACTAAAATTATCTAATTTTAGTAGCCTAAAGTTAAAATATTAAAGAAAAATTTATATTTTTTTGAAGACAACAAAATAGTTGTAATTTCTGGAAATTTGGTTGGGGGAAAAAGTTTGAATATTAAGGGAAAAAAGTCATATTTCAAAATGTAAATTGAAAAGGTTATTTGAGTGGAATGATGAAATGCTTAGAAACGTACCCCCCCCCCCCCAAAAAAAAAAAAACAGCACAAGTGTGAAAAAAGAGCAAATACCAAAGTCCGTACTAATAATACGCTTTTTCTCAAAGCTGAGATGCATTTTTTTCTTGAAATATTTTTACAAAATATCAATTTTACAAAAGATCCACGTGGCCCTTGCATCTTTTCATTTTCAGTATGTGGCCCTTGGTGAAAAAAGTTTAGCCTGCTAATATCGTAGAAGCATGACACGTTTTCTCCTTCATTTGTTCATTCACATACAGTCTCTTGCATGACTTACCTCTAGTTTTCATATAGTAATATTCCTACTATTATTATGATAATAAACATCGCAGTTTAGTGAATACATACAGTGGCACAGTTTGCAAAGCCCATCCAAGATCTCTCTGAGGCGGTCGTTCATCGGCGGCAGAGTCGTCAACTCGATCTTCTTGAAGTCTTCCGGGCACTCGTCCTTCAGGTGACCATCTCGTTTGCAAATGCTGCACACAACATTTGGAGGCTGGAGAGACAAAACACCCTACATAAAGGACACTCCACCACATAAAACTATCAGATTCATCACCGAGGCATTTCACTTTTTTGACTTTTACGTGAGCGCGATCCACCTTTCTTACCTTCCCGCCGGTGAAAATCATCTTATCAAAGACATAGTGAAGATCTTCTGACAATACGATTCCGTCTTTTTCGGAAACACACTTCTCTTCATCATTATTACCCTCTTCTTCTTCGTCACTGTCCAATACGCCATTGGCAGAATGGGAAGGGGCTGACTGGTGTTCAGGTTTGTCCCCGTCCCTGAGGACCATGTCCATGAGGCTGCCATCCAGCGTCTTCTCATCTCTTTTTATGGACTGATCTGAATCGTCGTTATTGTCACTCTCACATTCGTTGTCATCCTTCGACCCTTGGAGAAGTGTCCGATTAGCTCCACCTAGTTCCGTCAAACTGTTCTTCACCTTCTTTTTCTCTCCTTGGTACAACTTGGATCCCTGCTTGGCCGGCGTCCTGCTTGTCTGTTGCTGTAGCGCGCCTTTTCTCTGTGGGCAGGCAAAATACTTGTAAGCGGCACGGAAGCGCTCCTGTATGTACTCAAACACCATCTGACTGTTCAAGCTCCGTGCAACATTCCTCTTCAAAGCAAAGGGATCTTTGTAAAAAGAGAGAAACCCAAAGTCACTTCCTGCATTTCATCAAAGAGTTATGAGGAGTAACACACTAACAGCATGGAGATACCTTCTATAGCAAGCCTGCGGCGAGGCCAGTTCTTCATTTCTCGAGAGAGGAGCTCTTTGAGTCGGATGCTGATGATGTATTCTTCTAGTGCAAACTCCAGTGTGTAGAAGCGCAGGAGCTCAAACCACAACTGTCCCGGTGACACCTCTTTGCAAAGTTCAAAAGTGAGCTGTGCCTTAAAAGGGATCAATTTACAAATGAGTTTAAAAAATTGCCAAAAATCAAGAAACAACCGGAACACGTACAACATCCTACTCAACTCAAGACTCACCAAGCCGTTGGAATACATCCTTTCATCCGCTTTACAGTGCCCTGGTTTCAGTCTGCCTTCTCCTGCGGCCTCATTCTGATTCTCTCCATGTCCATTTGTGGAGCTATGAGGTCTGTACTCCCATCGGACAAACAAGTCCAAGAGAATTCCTGTCATGTGATACTCATCCACACGTTTCACATCAAAGCCATCGATCTGAAACAGGACCCAACCAAATAAAAATGAAGTTTAGTCCTAATGTTAACGTTGTGCAGGAAAAAAAAGGCATTTCATGGTTGTGCACTGCTCCATCTCTTCAATGAGTGAAAAAACAAGCTTTTCATGGTTGTGCTTGACCCCACTTCTTCAATTTGTAAAAAACTGGCATTTCATGCATTTGTACTGCATCTCCTCAATGTGTGAAAATAACAGGCATTTCATGTACTGATGTCTTCAATGTGTTTTTTGCTTTTAATTCAAGTGCATTATTGAAGTGCATAATATGTGATGCTGAGAGGATTCGTGATTTCTTGGGAAATGGGCAGCAGTAGCTCAGACAGTAGAGTCAATATCTCAGTTCAAAAAGGGCATACTGAAATTTGATTCTATATTTGATTTCATCCCAACTGTGTTCTTAATGTTATTGTAGGCTCATTGTAAGAGAGAGACATAATGTAAAACAAAACATAAAAAAAATCATATTAGGTAAAATATACTTATTTTCTATACTGTACTGAAATGTAACAATTTATTTATAATAAATGACAGTGGGAGCAGGATGTAACACTTTCCTTACCCACGGGCCCAGATAGACAGGGAGGATTGGCTCTTTTCTCTGCTGCAAGAAGAAAATGACCATGAGAGCGAAGGAATATGAGGGGATGCCACCCTCCGCCTGGCAGTCAATGTGACACAGCTGCATAAATAAAACAAGAAAGCACTGATTCAGTTTTCCAGCAATATCTACATAACTGAAATTAGACATGCTACTGACTTGTAACAACTCAAACGAATTGTCTGCAGATATTACTATGATACCAAAACGTTAAACACTGACTAAAGTACAGATGCCAACTTAAACAACATATTCATAAAGGAGAGTAGATTTTGAATGTTAAATTTACCTGATGTGTCATTTGCATACTCACCCTTGCCCAGTACCGGAAAGCCAACACCAGGGGAACCAACCTGGGCTCCCTTTTAGCCAAGGCTGCCAGGTGACATGTGGTGAGACATGCAACATCATTGCCTGCACTCACTTTGCACATCAGGCCACTGTAAATTTGGGGGGGGAAACAATGCCACAGTGAATCCTGAACTTGTTAAACTTCAGTTGCTTATCAAACGTTGTAAAATTATTCCTTTAATTGTGCCTTTCTTGCCTAAAATTGGACACTATAATGATTTTACATTTCTCAAGGTCCACCTTGGAGCCCATCTTTTCTCTCCAGCAATAATGTGTTACAAGAGACCTTACTTGTGTTTAATAATCCTACCACATTCAAATCAGCAATATTTTGACTTTATTACTTTTCACCCCATTTTGGCTGTTTTTCTTTTTTAATTTTCAACTATTTCTACTTCCTTTTTGCAAATTTACTTCTCATAATTATAACCATATTGCCATTATATTTTGACTTTATTCAACATTATAATTTTTTCCGCAACCCAATTTTTCAAAACATTCTGACCTAATTCATTGTTTTTCATCATATTATGATTTTAAAAATACAGTGGAACCTCAAGATATGAAATTAATTAGTTTCGGAGTCTTGGAATTTTTATATTATGAGACAAAATTGACCCTACAAATGGCCTAATTCAGTCCAGTCTCCTCAAAAACAGTGGTATAAAGTGTAAATATTGTACCCGCCCGAAAGAATTATGTTCATTAATGACAAATATTCATTTACATGTGCATAGATGTTACATAAATGATGAGAAAATAATAAAATCAATGAAAAACAATAACAAATGCTGTCATGAATAACGACACTTTACCTTTCGGGTCGAGTGAGGTGAGCTTGATGGCAGAGGAGGAGGAGGCGAACTCCGTTTTGACAGACGGTAGAAATCATACGTAAATTTACGCCCTGTGACTGCATTTAAATGAATACGCTACGTATTACATACTAAACTTAACACTATATATATATATTTTAAATCTTTTAATAATGGACGGGAGCTTTTCCGTATGCAGAGCCAAGGGATGCCGTGATTGGTCATCGTTAGGAGGAGGAGGAGGAGGAGGGTAAGATAAGATATGCCTTTATTAGTCCCACAAAGGGAAAGTACAAGAGCACACAAAAGCAGTGTAAGTGCAAATACAAGGTAATATTAGTTATATAACTTATATACACTAATTACAGCTGTGTACATGTTGAACGAGCCACAGGTGTATTGCATGGTTTTTGTATAGGATCATCCTGTCACTAATGGAGCTCCTTAGTGCAGTGAGTGTGTGATGACAGCTTGGCTGTAAAGGTGATGAGATGATCGGAGATAACCAATGGGAGGGCAGCTTCTTCACCTTCTTGGGTTCTACAACGGTTGGCATCCATTACTTTGGTGCATTACTGCCCCAGGGGAGGGCAGCTAGTATGGCGGTGCAGTACATTCAAAAATCTAGGCGCACTTTCCATTTTCATTTTCCTGTATTCAATATTGTTTCGTTAAATGGGCCGAAATATTTTCAAAGCCCAATTCATACTATGAATTTTTCGTGTACTAAGTTTCGTATGTCGAGGTTCCACTGTAATAATGTTTTTATTTAATTTTTTTAAATGTTGTTATTTTTGTCTTAAATCTTTTGCAGTGAAATTTCTGCTGATTTTTCATTTTATTTTAGTTTGTCATTAAATTATACTTTTAAAATGTCCTATTGGCCAATTAACAGCAACAGGCCGAATTAAAGACACACCTGGCTTAGTTGGATGGGCTGCATGTCCAACCGTGCCAGTAGATGCCACAATTTATTTAGCTACAGATGCAATTTCAGAGTTTTTTGTGTGTATAGTAAAAAAAAACAGAAAAGTAGAACTGACCTGCTGACATCACGGCAGGTGATGGCAGGAACTTTGGTGTGAAAATCTGAGACAACATCTGAAAATATATCTTGAGAAGAGGGCGAGACTTTGATTAACAACTTTGCCCAAAGGAGACAAGCTTACTCAAAAAGAAAGAGTTTAAGAATGGACTTATCTGTTTAAAAAATGGTACACATTGAACACGGGAGGTGATCAGTAATTGCCGAGTCAAGAACAAAGGGTACGATTAAATACGATTTGGTTAATTTGCTTGATGTTTAATTGTGCAAGTGCAAACATGTGATGTACTTGAATGGAACTGTGGTCAGCATGTTCCAAATGAACGTTATCGTGGTTTTCAGACGTATCAATAAGCTTTTACAGTAAAGCCCGGACACTCGCACATAATCTTTCAGACAAAGGACTTACTGCTGTTTTTGAGGATTTCAAGCGCTTGAATCAGGACTTCAGGTTGTGTCATCTGGATGTGCAAAGCAGTACAAAAAAAGTACATGCATCATTAGTGTTGCTGTTTTCCTGTATCGTTCAATCCCTCTATCCTGTATCATCTGTTGGGTTTCCTTTAATGTATGGAGGATCGTGGTTCTAAACACAAACCACCTTGTAAAACTTCCCACTGACTTACTGTGCAAGGGTAGACGATATCGATGTTGATATCACTCGTTTTGAAGGCAAATCGGGTAAGACAAGAACCATACAGACGTAGCGAACAAGCTGGGAAACAAAGGGGACAAAGTTGCAAAAAATGTAGTCAATGCTTTTCACTGCATGCTATTATAAGACATTAAAAGTGAAGTCTTATTTTTTTTAAGCATAATTGTCACGCAACCTGAGATGCCTTTCTTAATGATGTCTTCCATCCTAACGACGACACTCTTCCGAAGTTCAAAGTCCTCCTCTGAAATGCCATGTTGTTTGGCTGCTTCCAGGACAGCTGAGTCGATGGCCCTCAGCTGTGGAACCGAGGGCGGTGGGAGAGCGCGCAGTTCATTCTCCTCCTGTTTTTCCTAAACCAGCAGAACAAGAATGGATTTATCAAAAAAAAAAAAAACACATTTTAACAAAAGCATTCACCTACCAGTATGTTCTTTTTGTGTCTCTTCTCTTTGATGTGCTTATGGGCTCCTTGAATGTGCTCAATGTGCACGGAACAGAGCTTGCATATGTACTGGTAGTTTGGGTACTCCGGGGACTGCTGTGAAAAGTACAAAACACTTTGTATATACCGGGTGGGCCAAAAGTAGGGTTACAGTTAACATATTTTTCATTTATTAGATATTTATTTACATTTACTTGAGCGCTTGAGAGATTAAATATTGTGAGTCAAAGTCTAGAAACTTCTACACTTTTCATAAAACCACGCCCACAAATGTTGCCAAGATTAATTTAATTAATTATTAATTAATAATTAATAATTATTTAATTATTATTAGTTAATTTCTGAGTACAGACATCCCGATCCGATGTACCAATATCCTGATCGGGCTGATTCGGTTGCCGTAAATCTGGGCCACACTCCATCGTGGTAGGTCTCCTCGGGGAACCGTGGTTAAGTTACTTTGACATCGAACGCTGGATATTCACACGAGAAGTGCTGCTCTAACCGCTGGTTGTTCTAAATCACAGCACAAATTTATGTATAACCACGTCAAATGATTAGTCAACCCTAAAAATATTATAATGGCCTATAATATTATAATAATAAATTGTGACTTTATTCCCCTAATATTTTGATTTTCTTCTCATAATTACAGCATTATTTTTTAAATTTGCCAAGTTTTTAAACTTTTCTTGTAATTATGACTTTCCTCGTGTAACATTTTGAATTTATTCTCCTAACATTATAACCTTTTCCTAATTTTCCAAAAATGACAACTTTTTTTTGGTTAGATTAAATTTTTTTCTCCTAATATTTTGACTTAATTTTCGTAAAATGACTGCTGATTTTTCCATTTTTGCTGTTACCTTCAAGTTTTTTGTTATATTGTATTTTTAGAATGTGCCGCGGTCCAATAAACCAATCGGACTGCACTTTGAACACCCCTGTTGTGAAGTACGATAGGTTATATATATTTTAAGGGGGAAAAAAAGTTATGGTGTTAAGAAACATCAGAGTTACATGTGGTCATCAAAAGAGCAACATATGAAAACCCAATCGGATGCCAATAAATGCGCATCGTGACATCGCAACGTGAGGCTGAATAAGTCTCATCTTACTTTTAACAGTCTGTGGATGTAATCTCTGCAAAGGCGCTCCTCTGCCTGTCGGAGGCCAAGCTGCTGCTCGGTCAGCGGTCCTGCCATTGGAGCGGGACATACAGCTGTGGATCCCTCACCAACGTGATGTCTCACTGCTGCAGCTTTCAATCCTAAAAAAATACATACACACTATACTCACTATATTTATAGTGAGGAAAAAGCAAACCCACCATGACTCTTTTCGCTTTCAGATTGCTCTGCAGGGATTTTCTCAGGTGTTGTACACACAACAGGAGCGTTGGTCTCTCTGTTTGCAAATGAAATGTTGTCTGTGGAAAAAGAAAGCCTCGCGTTAAGAACCAATGCCATCAACTGTGATTTTGGGCCAACAAAGCCTTCTTCACCTCGCTCCCCAGAGCTTGTTCTTCCAGTCAGTCTACTTAACCTCGACGAGCGTTCTTGCTTTCCGTTCTTGCCGACGCTGCCTGGCCCGCGACTTGCGTTGGCTTTATCCTTCGGCGCGGGGACGGTTTCTTTGCAGCGCTTGGCGGACTCTGCGCTCTCCCGGAGTACTGCTTCCTGATATGAGTTTTGCAAAGATTTTGATGCTTTAGGCAGAGATTGCTTGTTTGACCTGACAGAGGTTCGAGCCACATCCATGCCTCCTGTGATGCGGTTTGTGTTCTTGATGGAGTGGACACCATGAAGAGACAAGAGGAAGGTACGCCACTGACACTCTATGCAAACAGAACAAAAATCAAATGCAGTTATAACCACAATGTGACTCGCCGCTTCACTCTATCATCGGTTTTCAAAAATACATTAGTTAACAAATAACGCAATTTCTGCTTAAATACGGCCTGTGAATAGTAAAAAAAAACTGAAGCAAATTGTACATAGCTAAGCTAAATTAAGCTAAATGTACTAAATCACTGATAAAAGGCATTCAAAGACGCTGTAATGATATGTAATATTCTACAAGTAATGTCCAGGAAGCTCCTGCCTGAGTCACCACCTTATCATGGTGGAGGAGTTTGCGTGTCCCAATGATCCTAGGAGCTAAGTTGTCGGGGGCTGTCATACCCCTGGTCGGGTCACCCATGACAAATAGGTCCTAGGGGAGGGACCAGAAAAAGAGTGGCTCAACAGACCCCAATGATGCACAATAACAATGGACTTAGTTTTCCTTTGCCTGGACGCGGGTCACTGGGGCCCCCTTCTGGAGCCAGGCCTGGAGGTGGGGCACGATGGCGAGTGTCGGGTGGCCGGGCCTGCACCCATGGGGCCAGGTCGGGCACAGCCCAATAAGGTAATGTGGGTCCCCCCTCCCATGAGCTCACCACTTGTAGGAAGGGCCAAAGGGGTCGGGTGCTAAGTGAGCTGGGTGGCGGCCGGAGGCAGAGACCTTGGCGCTCTGATCCTCGGCAACAGAAGCTAATTGTGGGTACGTGGAATTTCACCTCTCTGGCGGGGAAGGAGCCTGAGCTGGTGCGTGAGGTGGAGAAATTTCGGCTAGATATAGTCAGACTCACCTCGACGCACAGCAAGGGCTCTGGAACCAGTCCTCTCGAGAGGGGCTGGACCTCATTCACTTCTGGTGTCGCCAGCAATGAGAGTCCTTGAGGGTGCATGGGAGTTTGGCCAATCAGTCTACATGTGTTTTGTAGACTTGGGGAAGGCATTCGACCGTGTTCCTCAGGGAATACTGTGGGGAGTGCTCCAGGAATAAGGGGTATTGGACCACCTAATTCAGGCGGTTCGTTCCCTGTATGACCGGTGTCAGAGTTTGGTTCGCATTGCCGGCAATAAGTCGGACCCGTTTCCAGTGAGGGTTGGACTCTGCCAGGGCTGCCCTTTGTCACCGATTCTGTTCATTACTTTCATGGACAGAATTTGTAGGCGCAGCCAAGGCGTTGAGGGGTTTTGGTTTGGTGGCCGCAGGATTCGGTCTCTGCTTTTTGCAGATGATGTGGTCCTGTTGGCTTCATCGAGTAGTCACCTTAACTCTCACTGGATTGGTTCGCAGCTGAGTGTGAAGCGGCAGAGATGAGAATTAGCACCTCCATGTCCGAGTCCATGGTTCTCACCTGGGAAGGGTGGAGTGGCATCTCTAGGTCAGGGATGAGGTCCTGCCTCAAGTGGAGGAGTTTAAATACCTCGGGGTCTTGTTCACGAGTGAGGGAAGGATGGAACAGGAGATGGACAGGCAGATATGTGCAGCGTCTGCAGTGATGCGGACTCTGCATCGGTCTGTCATGGTGAAGAGAGAGCTGAACCGAAAGGCAAAGCTCTCAATTTACCGGTCGATCTACGTAACTACCTTTACCTATGGTCATGAGCTTTGGGTAGTGACCGAAAGGACAAGATCGCAGGTACAAGCGGCCGAAATGAGTTTTCTCTGCACAGTGGCTGGGCTCTCCCTTAGAGATAGGGTGAGAAGCACTGTCATCCAGGAGAGACTTGGAGTAGAATTGCTGCTCCTCCGCATTGAGAGGAGCCAGATGAGGTGGCTCGGGCATCTGGTTAGGATGCCTCCCGGATGCCTTCCTGGGGAGGTGTTCAGGGCACATCCAACCGGTAGGAGGCCTCGGGGAAGACCCAGGATACGTTGGAGAGACTATGTCTCTCGGCTGGCCTGGGAACGCCTCGGCATCGGCCGGGAAGAGCTGGACGAAGTGGCCAGGGAGAGGGAAGTTTGGGCTTCTCTGCTTAGGTTGCTGCCAACGCGACCGGGCCTCGGATAAGCGGGAGAAAATGGATGGATGGATGTTCAGTGAGACACATAAGCACCAGACTTGATTTTATTGCAGGCTTGAATTATCTCTCAACACGCAGAATAATCCTTAACGGCGAGCTAAAACTCAACTCCAAACCCCTCCACGTCACTTCCTGTCTGACCCTCACTTATCAAGCCTAGCACCAGAACACATTTACAGCAACAAACACGAGCATGAGTCTTATATTGCTTATTTCCTTGTCAGTCCAAACACTTTTGAACATCACGGTACACAGGTTTACAACAAAGAAGATTGATAGGAAAGGATGTTCAGTATTAAAAATTGTGGTTAAATGTACAGCCGCAGTCATGTTTGGACATACGTTTTTGACTGGCAACGTTGTTTAGTTCTTCTTTTCATCATATATTTGAGCAGTGTATTTATTGGACAATTATTACATGCCTGCAGAGTGCAGTTTTAAATGTTTTCTTTGAAAATATTACACATACTTACGCATAATGACTTCCATTAATATTGGCCTCTTTAAATGCATGACACACTCTATCCATCAACACTAATAAACCAACATTATTACCAAATCCCATTTGAATGTATGCATAAAAACTATATATAGCTCAAAATATTTTTGATTATTTATGTAATGATGGTATAATAATGAGTAATGCCATATTAGTTTGCTAAGATGTATAGTATATAACATGATAATAAGCATACATATTGCACATGTATTATATTGTTTATGTATTATATTGATGTTGATATATATACTGTATATATTAGTGATACTAATATGGGGTAGGTGTAAATAAGCTTGTCTTGTTCCCACTCCTTTTGGAGCCAAATTAATTTCTGTTTATGTGCATTCTGATTATGTTTTTTCTGTTAGTGTATTTTGTTTTTTTGTGTTTATCCGTCGTATAGGTATATACAGTACATGCACACAGATATGCAATATATACATACCTATTTCTTATGTTTACCCGGTGTGGGTGCAGGTTGTACAGCATTGTGCAGCGTGTGTGGCTCCAAATAAACAAACAAACAATATCCTCACCGTCTGTGATGAGGTGGGGCTATTAATGTATGCTGACGACAGTTCCGTGAAATATGAACAAAGAAAATCTGCTTTCTTTTCTATTAGAGCTGCAAAAGAGCAGAATAAACATGACAAATTACTATAACTTTTGTTTTCTAGCTACCGGTGGTACTTTAAGGTTGATGTGGTTAATGTTGTGAAAAAAAAAACACCTGTTGCATTATTTGCATGGCAGCAATGCGATCCCAAAAGGATGCAACAATAGGGTCCTCTTTATAGTATGCACCAAAACCTGCACAACCTACAAAATAGACGTACATTAAAGTCATTCTCTACTGCCATGTTAATACTGGCCTGGTGCAGAATCCTACTTTGCTGTCTTAAGTCTCACCCGAAGGTCGTTAAAAATCACCGGGAGCGTATTCGGAGCTGAAATGTTGTGTTGGGAGTTTTCAGGCGGTTTGCGGTTCTCACAGCAAACAAAAACCACATGATCCAAAACACCATAGTGCGCTCACATTGGCATAAGTTTGAAAACATAAACACCGAGCCAACACCAAGTACACAATTACAAACTTCCAGAAAAAACTACTTACAGACTATGCCAAATGCTGTTGAAAGAAATGGTTCCAGTCGCGAACATTGTGTCGTCGGCGAAAGAAGAAGTAAAAAAAACAAAAAGCTTGTGTACTGATTACCTCACCGACCAAGCTAACTGGAAATAAACAATGCTAACACCCGCTAGCATAGCGACGTCAACCTGCAGCACGACCGACTTAGGCGTGAACAGTGAATGCGCGTGTGCAACTTACGTTTGAAACTCTAACGTTGACTCGCGAGTATCGTTCGGTGGTTTTCGTGATTTTATTCTACATGCTTTCCAGCTCCACCGGCCTGCTCTCGGCAGCAGCCTCGGCCGCCATGTTCATACGTCACACCGCTGCATTGTGGGAGGGCTCGGGTGCGCGAGAGGGGCGTGTCTCATGATGCGTTCAGGTCGCCGGTAATTCTTGAAATTGTGCGCACTACTTCCTGTTTCGTTTTTGTGTAAAATACCATTGTGTACAGAGTAATGGGCCGTATATTTACTACTTTGTTTTTATTGCCAAACTTAACAGCCAGAAGCAGCGTTCAGCTCCATCAACGTATCCACGAGCTCGCATATGGAAGCAGGAAAATTAAATGGAACCGCACGTGGCGCTACAAAGAGTATAAATAATACAAACACACAAAAGTAGTCATATTGTAATTGCATTTTGTCTTTGGTTTTCTGTAGTCTTTGTCTTTATTTTATCGCCGAAGTTCCTGTTCTGTATTTGTCTTTTCCACTTGCTTTTACTCTGTGCATATACAGTATGTTATTTCCTTAATGTTTACTTTTAATTTTGGCACTCCCGTAATTCCACACTCCCACACCCGTGTGGCCGGAACAAATATAGTATAGATCAGTGGTTCCCAAACTTTTAGTGTCACACCCTTTCAAGCATTTGACATGTACCCCCTACTCCCGCACACCCGTTGTTATAACGCGTTTTTATCTTAACTTGAAACATATAACAGCATTCATCTGTGCATTAATTTTATAGTAATTCCGGGTCAAAAATGTGTAACATGCGTTGTCATTTACATCGTATTTGACATGAGCACTTACAGGTATGTAATCATCCCTACAGATATTTTATTCCAATCTGATGTTGGAATCCTCCCCGTTTGAGTGGCTTAAATTGAGGCATCACTTTTTTGTGCACTCACGACGCTAATGGCTAACTGAAAGGCAAAGTTTAACAAGCATGTACCCGCAATACAAAAAAAAAACACACAACCGACGATAAAGCCTCATTTTCCGGGGGAATGCCCGCTTGCAGTGACAGGTTTTAATATTGGAACACCAACAATATTGAAATCTAAACTCTTCACGCACAAAGTAATCATCAAACTTACTTATTTGTCCATACGACGCACACAGAGTACAACTTCACGTTCCATCTCCTTTCCGGTCCGTTCTCCTCTCGCTGTGAGGCGTTCAGGTGCACTCGTAATGGTGAACGTCAGAAGCGAACTGTTTTTCGTCTTCATTCACGTACCTCACTTTGGGAACCGAGTGTATAGACGTTATCGATAGTAGCTACAGTATCAACATCGGATTGATTTTTTTCTGTTTCAACCTAAAATTGGTTAATTTGAGACTCTTAACTTGTCCGTACGTATGAATGCTAATGTTGGGTCTGTAGCTACGTGCCCCGTGATTGACTGGATGTAGCCCGCCTGTCGCATGAAGTCAGCTGGGATAGGCTCCAGCATACACCCCAGCCACCGACCCAAATGAGGATAAGCAGCATAGAAAATGGATGCATTGATTTTTGTGTTGTCTTATAGTTAAATAGCAGTGCAATGTGACTAATCAGATTAAGTACCGTTATTTGTATTTTTATTGCTACATGATAAACAAATTACCAGCAGGTGTAGTAGATTCTCAGAAAACAAGACCCAGCATTCATGATATGCACACTCTTCAGGCTGAGCAACTGGGAAATTAGTTGAAAAGGGTGTGTTCAAAAGAAAAGTGTGTGCTGTGGAATAAACTCAAAATTATCTTTTACAAACGTAAAAACTCAACCAACTTGTGGCACCTTTCAGCTGTTATTCCACTCCAACATTATTTAACAACAATCCACAATTCATTAACATCTCTTGGTTTTGCTTCAGAAACAGCATTTTTGATGTCACCCCACAAATTCTCCATTGGATTAAGGTCAGGGGATTGGGCTGGCCACTCCATAACATAAAATGTTGCAGGTTTACTAGTGTGTTTGGGGTGATTGTCTTGTTGAAACAGCCATTTCAAGGGCATTTCTTCTTCAGCATAAGGCAACATGACCTCTTCAAGTATTTTGACATATGCAAACTGATCCATGATCTCTGCTATGGGATAAATAGGCCCAATAGTAGGAGAAACAAGCCCATATCATGATGCTTCACTGTCTACTGTGACTTGAATTTAGAGTTTGGGGTCATCTCACAAACTGTCTGCGGCCCTTGGCCCCAAAAAGAAAAATTTTACTCTCATCAGTCCACAAAATGTTCCTCCATTTCAGAATCAGAAAAACTATGCCATTGTAAGTGAACAACTCACGAACTAGGAACTTTCTTAGGCGACTCAGTGCAACGTAGAATTCTAAGTAACCATAGAGCATTAAATAAACAGAGCTAACACAAACTAAACATAGAACCCTGAGTAAAAAGTTGAAATCACTGAGAAGTAAAGGAATGAGGGTGTTTTTAGTGCAGGTATTATAAGGTGCCAAAAATACTGGTTATAAAGTGAGCATAGTGCAAATGTTATAAAGTGTTCATGAGTTCAACAGCAGCAGGAAAGAAACTGTTTTTGTGGCAAGAGGTTCTGGTCCGAACGGACCGTAACCTTCTGCCAGAGGGGAGTGGCTCAAATAGTCCATGTCCAAGGTGGGAAGGGTCAGCAAGTATCCGGCCTGCTCGCCCCCGAGTTCTAGAGACGTACAGGTCCTGGAGAGATGGAAGGCTGCAGCCGATCACTTTCTCGGAAGAGCGCACGATGCGCTGCAGTCTGTGTTTGTCCCTGGCAGTGGCCCCAGCGAACCACACTGTGATGGAGGAGGTGAGGATGGACTCAATAATGGCCGTGTAGAATTGCACCATCGTCTGGACAGGCAGCTTGGCTTTCCTCAGCTGCCTCAGGAAGTACATCCTCTGCTGAGCCTTCTTGATGATGGAGCTGATGGTCTGCTCCCACTTGAGGTCGTGGGTAATGTTAGTGCCCAGGAAGCGGAAGGAGTCCACAGTTGTGTTGGGAGAGTCTGTCAAGACGAGGGGGGCAGGGGGGTTGACTTTCCTGAAGTCCACGATCATCTCCACTGTCTTCTGAGCATTGAGCTCCAGGTTTTTGCAGCTGCACCACGACACCAGCCGGTCCACCTCCTTCCTGTAAGCAGACTCATCACCATCTGAGATGAGCCCGATGAGGGTGGTGTCATCTGCAAACTTAATCAGTTTCACCGAATCAGATGCAGCAGTTGGTGTACAGGGAGAAGATCAGGGGGGAAAGTACACAGCCCTGTGGGGATCCCGTGCTGATAGTCCGAGTGTCCGTGACATTCTTACCCAGCCGCACGCGCTGCTTCCGGTCCGTCAGGAAGTCAGTGATCCACCTGCAGGTGGAGTCAGGCACGTTGAGCTGGGTGAGCTTGTCCTAGAGCAGAGCAGGGAGGATGGTGTTGAATGCAGAGCTGAAGTCCACAAACAGGATCCTGGCGTAGGTTCCTGGGGAGTCCAGATGCTGCAGGATGTAGTGGAGGGCCAGGTTGATAGCGTCATCTACAGACCGGTTGGCTCTGTAGGCGAACTGCAGAGGGTCCAGGAGCGGGGAGGTAAAGGACTTGAGATGAGGCAGAACCAGGCGCTCAAATGACTTCATGTGCCACAGGTCTGTAGTCGTTGAGTCCAGTGATCCTGGGCTTCTTGGGAACGGGAACAATGGTGGACAGCTTGAAGCAGGCTGGGACATGGCATGACTCCAAGGAGATATTGAAGATGTCCGTGAAGACAGGCAGTGTTTCAGGGTGGAAGGAGAGACACCATCCGGACCTGGAGCTTTCCGAGGGTTCTGCTTTTTAAATGTCTTGGCCACATTCTGCTCCGAGAGTGTGAGGGCAGTGGGGGAGAGGGAGGGCTCCAGGGCTGATATGCCTGCAATGTCCATTGTAGTCAGTGGGATGGGGGAGGGCTGTGAATCTTCGAACCTGGAGTAGTGGGTGTTGAGTCTTTCTGCTAGGTGACGGTTGTCAACAGCGGGGGAGGGGAAGGGCTTTGGGTCTGTAGTTGGTGATTTCCCTCAGACCTTTCCAGACAGAGACAGGGTTGTTGCTCCCGGACTTCTCCTTCAGATGTGTGTTGTACCTTGATTTAGCCTTCTCCACCTCCTTACTAAATAGGTACTTGCTCTGTCTGTATACGTGAGGGTCGTTACTCTTGTGGGCCTTTTCTTTCTCCTTCCTTAGCTGTCTCAGTCTGGGTGTGAACCAGGGTTTGTCGTTGTTGAAGGTCACTCTGGTGTAAGATGGGACTATGCTGTCTTCACAGAACTGAATGTATGACGTCACTGTGTCTGTGTATTCGTCCAGGTTATTAGTAGATAATTTGAATAGTTCCCAGTCTGTTGTATCCAAACATGTGCGAAGCTCCTCCACAGCCTCACTTGTCCACTTTTTAGCTGTTCTCACAGTAGGTTTGGAGAGCTTCAGTCGTTGTTTGTATGCTGGGATGAGGTGAACCATGGCATGATCAGAAAGGCCTAAAGCAGCACGTGACACACTTCGATAAGCCCCACTGACTGTAGTATAACAATGATCCAGCGTCTTCTGCTCTCTCGTCGGACATTTAATAAACTGTTTGTATTTTGGCAGCTCGTGGCTCAGGTTTCCCTTGTTAAAGTCGCCCAGGATGACAAGTAAAGAGTCCGGGAAAGTCCGCTCAACGTCCAAAATCTGCTCCGCGAGCGTGCGTTGAGCTTCGTGCACGTCCGCACATGGCGGGATGTAAACAGCAGACAGGATGAACGAAGCGAACTCGCGTGGAGAGTAGAAAGGTTTGCAGTGAATGAAGAGATATTCCAGAGCGGGAGAGCAGTGTTGGGAGATCACAGTTACGTCCGAGCACCAGGCGTTGTTGACGAAGAAACAGACTCCCCCACCTTTCGTCTTGCCGGAGAGAGCTCGCTGTCTGTCGGCACAAAGGAGTTGAAATCCCTCAAGGCTGAGCGCGTTGTCCGGGACTTGTTCGTTTATCCATGTCTCCGTGAAGCACAACACGCAAGAGGAGAAAAAGTCCCTGTCGTTCCTCACCAGCAGCGCCAGTTCGTCCATCTTGTTGCTGAGTGAGCGTACATTGGACAGGAAAATCCCAGGTAAAACCGTACGCGTGCCGCGTCTCCGCCTGCTCGCTTTCCTCGTCTTCGGCGTCTCACCCTTTTAGCCAAAACGAGAGCTAGATCTACTGCAGATACTAAAAAACTGGCAGTAGATCAGCAGGAGTGGTAGTTTTTCATTTTAACAGCTCTTAACGGGTGTAAGAGCACGCTGACACCATTTACGAACAAAACCAAACAAAACAGAGCATGTAGTCACCAGGGCAACCATCCGCGGGCCATCTAGGATCATCAATCTTTAGGCCACTTGGTGTGTTCTTTTGCAAACTGTAACCTCTTCTGCTAATGCCTTTTTTTAACAAAGGTACTTTGCATGGGGTACTTGTAAATACATTATTCTCTGTCGGGAGTACTTACAGGCAAATCCAGAGTGTATTTGATCATCCTGGAGCTGATTATTGGCTGAGCCTTTGCCATTCTGGTTATTCTTTGAAACATCTTGATAGTTGTCTTCCGTTTTCTGCCATGTCTGTCCGGTTTTGCGATCCACTTTAAGACACTGGATATTATTTTAGCTGAACAGCCAACATTTTTTGCACATCTTCATAAGTTTCCCCCCTCCCATCAACTTTTTAATCAAAGTACGCTATTCTTCTGAACAATGTCTTGAACAACCAATTTTCCTCAGACTTTCAAAGAGAAATGCATGTTCTACAAGTGCTTTCAAGCTTAAACAGGGATCACCTGATTCACACCTTTATCACTAAATTGATCACTGATTGAATGCCATGCTATTTTTGAACACACCCCTTTCAAAAAAAAATCACTCAATATTTTAGTGATAGTATCCGTATTGGCAATACTGGGTATCAGTATCAGCAATAGCGACCCTGTACTGTATTTGCACGGCACTAATACAAAAAAAAATTGCATTATCTCCCACCCCTTAAAGTAAAAATATGGTAGTTAAGTTTCGCATTTATTAAAGACATTCCATGGATAAACAATTTAATTTAAAAACTTGATTCAGTTGTGTTCAAGATAAAACTCTTCTTGCAAGCCGTGCACTTCAGGCGTAAAAGGAGGTGTGGCCACCTTCGTGGACTCGGCAGTATTCTTGTCCAAGCAGCGCTCTCTTCTTACACGGCTTCCCGTTTTTGGTGATTGCATTGCAGAGGTGACGCGCTGACAGAGAGCTGCAAAGAGTTTGAGTTTTTTAAGTTTAAAGCATGGGTCAATCACCAACGTGGTGCCCATGGGCACCTGGTAGAGTCCCTCCAGGGCCGCATGAGGTGCCTTACAAAAGTTGGAAAACTAGAAAGAAATGAACCCATTTTCATTTCGTAAAAGTAGCTCTCAAGAAAAACGTTGGTGACCCCTGCTTTAAAGAGATATTCTTAGTTGCTCAAAAAGAACACAAAGACTCACCTATTAACTGAGGGTGTTGGGCTGGCACTTCTGGAATCATTGACTAAATCACGAGAGTCACTCAACAAGTCAAATACACTTCCAGGGTTCCTCAGAGGAATATCGTCAATGAAAGCCTACAAAGACAACAAAAACTATCATTGAAGTCCTTGCTGCTTGTTTTTTTTTGTTAAATTGTCACTCTGCTCACTGGTTGGGGTACACGTTTGGGAGTGCCACATAGTACAGGTCTTCTGTGAGGAGGAAACGCCACACCTGCACATTAAAAAGAAAAAGTCAAACTATTCTTTAATGTATTTATTATTTTTGAATTATTCAGACTTGATATGGTGTCTCGAGGGGGCAGGTTGTCTGCCTCGTCGCTGCTGTGCTGGCCACCTCTGCAGGAGAACAAAAAAAAATACTTGACTAAAAAAAACCAAAAAACTGCGACAAGAGTTGACCAAAACTAACTTCTGAGGGGTTGAGGATAGTGGATACGAGTTAAAGGATGAGACGGACTTTTGTAGCTCCTCTATTACGCAAGGCCATGTGGTCTTCTTCCTTCTGCTCTGAAAACAAGCCCACAACTTACTCACAAACCAGTGTCCTGAGGATGTCACAAGAAGATAACAAACATGAGAAGCAGGTTATTACTCAGACATGTGGAGCACGTTAGGGGTGTAGCGGTACACCATCGGCACCGTACTGACCTCTGATTTAAGGTCACCGTTGGGTTCATTTTCGGTGCGCAAAACAAAGACGCTTAGCTTTTGTGTAAACCAATTCCATGATGTTGAAAATAAAAAAAATGGAATGTGGTTATTCATGTCATGCTTTGGTATCGGAATGGTTTCAGTGGATTGAGAAATGTGGAAATACAACTTAATTTTATTGGGAATTTCAGGGTTGTCAAATATGGAATTCCGAGATAATGTCGGAAATACATAGCCTGAATGTTTTGGTATTGGAGTAGTCTGAATGGGTTGGGATTTGTGTGTTGGGGGATGAGTCACTGATTTTAATGGGAATTTTGGGAATGTTGAAAATTAATCGCCTGAATGAGATGAATGTTTTGAGTGTTGGGTGGGTTAAGAAATTAGAGAGAAATTAGAAGATTTGTAAAGATCAAAGTGTTACGACATTTGGAATTTTTGGCGGGGTGGGGAGATTATTGGAATGTATATAAAATTGTTATCCTTAATGTTTTTATTCTGGAACTGGTTTGAGAAATGTTGAATAATAACACTCATTTCAAATGGGAATTTTTGGGCCAAAAATTCTATAAAAAAACTTTTTTGGGAATGGGAAATTTTTGGGAACAATGGCAATAGCCTATGGCAATAACCTTTGGCTATGAGTGGTGAGCTCATGGGAGGGGGGACCCACGTTACACCTTTTCGGGCTGTGCCCGACCGGGCCCCATGGGTGCAGGCCCGGCCACCAGACGCTCACCATCATGCCCCACCTCCAGGCCTGGCTCCAGAGGGGGACCCGCTGACCCGAGGGAAATTAAACAGGTACGAGGAAGGGAAAATGAGGTCCAATGTATTTAATCATCAGGGTCTTTTGAGCCACTCTCTCTCTGGTCCGTCCCTTAGGACCTGTTGTTAGGACCTTGTCATGGGTGACCCTACCAGGGGCATGACAGCTCCTGACAACTTAACTCTTAGGATAATTGGAACACGCAAACTCCTCCTTGGGGAAAATGAGCTGTTTGTTATTTTCTGAGAAGGGCACCGCGTCTACGCGTTCTAGCCGCTTAAGTTTGATGTGGTTTTCTTTTTAAAAGGCAAACGGAGCAAGAATACGGCAGCAACGCACATATATTTACTTTGTTACTTTTGGGAGCTGTAGAAAACGGAGGTGCCCGAATGAGAGACTCCGGGGTTTTGCGTCACCTGTCCGTCCATCAGAGAGATCCTCCCCCGCAGCAGCAGGCTATTCCTTTGTCCCCAGCCAGCCAAGCGAGGGTGGCGTATGGCGAACAGGACAGGTTCACTGAGGGGCAGGACGTCTTGGCCCGGTGGTCAGATGGTTTGATATACTTGGGGACAATCACAAAGATAGATCGGGACAAGCACAGATGCTTTGTGGTGTTTGAGAATCTAAGAAAATCTTGGGTTCTGTGGAAGGACATCCAAACAGGAGATGAAGACGAGGACGATGATATAGTCTGCTCCATCTGTCAGGATGAAACTTCTGAGGAACCCAATGAGATTGTCATTTGAGACAAATGTGGGCAAAGCTACCATCAGCTGTGCCACTCCCGCATCATTGATGCTGCTGTAATTGACTCAGACCAAAGTGGCTCTGCTCTGAATGTGTGCTCACTGCTTTTCCAAAGGAGAACCTGCAACACATAGAGCTCTTCTTCCCGTACAGCATGGAGGAACTGGTGTGGGATGAGGACCACACAACTAACATGGAAATAGTCCTCAAGATCAAATTGAAATGAATGTTTTGGTATAGATTGATTACGATGAAATTTTGTCTGTAGGAATTTTTGGGCCGGAAAATGTGGAATTCCAAAAAAATAAAGGAATTTTGAGAATGTCAAATAGCCTTCCATGGCTGGAATGAACTAAATGTTTTGGTGTTGGAATAGTTTAAAAACATATGACACTCAATAAGAACTTTTGGCATGGAAAATGTGGAATTCTGGGGTAAAAAAATTCAGATATTTGGGGAAATAGGTGGTCTTTATGGCCTGAATGAGTTGAATGTTTTGGCCTTGGAATGGTTATAATCATAAAGACAAAAAAAGGGATTTGTGTAAGGAAATTTTTCACAGCAGAAGAGGGTTTTTCAAACTCCTGCTTCTCCTTGGCACTATTGTTGGAATGACTCCCGTTTTCTGTATTTGCTTACCGAGCAGACACGTCAATTTCAATGGTGTCCACCTCTGTACCGTACCAGAAAATGACACAGCGCTACACCCCTGGCACAAGGCCTTCAAGCTTGTACCTAGTGAGACTGTGAAGAGCAGCAAGCTGAGGCTTGCGAGGTCAAGTGCTGGCTGCCGGTTGACCTCTGCCAGTGCATTGAAGGGCACGGTGAGCAGCAGCACAGCGCGAGGGAACACCGGACAACGCAGGAACGACTGCAGGACAGCAACCAGTACAAAATAGCTGGTGTGTGCAATGCACGTCCACATGGCAGTGAGGCTTAAACCTGAAACGAGAAGAAACCGACTGTGAGACTCTTTGCAAAAGACAGCATGACATCATTTGTGAGGGTGCTTGACCTGTCCAGGTGAGGTAACCCTGAATGACGTGAAGCCTTTCCTCGATATGACCTTGCATGTTGTCAAGGTAGCGCAGCATAAACCCCAGGCTGCTGTTCATGCGCTCCAGTTTGCCCATGAGATCAGCGTAGTACAGCGTTGTCTGGTCTTGGTACTGAAGGAACTCCGACATGCTGTCATCTAATCAAAGTAGATCCTACATGCAAATTTTTCCCAATACCAAAGTACTTTAATTTTGGATGTAGATTCATTTTTGTATTTATTCACCAATTTTTTGGTGGATGTCCTGAGCTTGATGTCTGACGTCGGCAAGGTCTTGAACAATGGCCCTGTGACCGTCTTGTACCTTTGAGCCGTGGACCTGCACATTCTCGCTGACAATTTCTGAAGGCAAGCAGAATAAGTTTACAGGAGCCATCAGCGTAAGCTTAAAACAAAAACAAAAGTGAGCCCACCTATTCTTTCCGCGATACCCTGGATGAGCTGTGCCACCAGTTGCTGTCCAGAAGCAATGAGCGCTTTCTCCTGACCCAAACGCTGCAGGTTGTCCCTCAGGGAACTTTCCATGTACTCCTGGCCCTCATGCAGTTTGACCTGCTGAGCCTGTAGAGCACCGTGGCCCTGCAGGAGCTTGTCCAGCGAAGCAGCGGTCATGTGCCTCAGCTCCAATTGGCCGTCCTACCATGGAACACGCACACCAAAGTCTGGTTGAATTTAAATGTTTACTGTGCGCCTTAATAGAAGATAGAGAAGGTGATTTGTGGAAAAATTGGGCGTGAACGCTGAATTGGAATGCTGTACAGAAAATGTGGAACAGAAGGAAAAGTGGGGATTGTTTTCCTGAAAGTTTAGCTGCTGGAATGATTTACATAGGTTGGTAAAACGCACAAAAAAGTTTGTGGGACTTTCGGGTCTACCGACAAGGTTGTCTTGTTTCTTTTAATGCACAGCATAGGACCACAATCATCAGATTAGGGCAGACAAGTGGAGGCCCGGCTGCAGGAGGTCACCCATCTTCTTGCAGCAGACCTCCAACATCGTGCCTTTTTTAATTCACAGCATAGGACACTTGGCGAAGAATGGTGGGTTGCTAGAGCGCAGTTGGATACATTTTATCCAAACTAGTTTTACCATCAACACTAATAACTATTATATTTATGAATCAAATTTGTCTTGGTAAGCATAATAACAACAACAATTATTATAATGCATGTGTTCTCCCCGTGCGTGCGTGGGTTTTGTCCGGGTACTCTCGTTTCCTCCCACATTCCAAAAAACATGCATGTTAGGTTATTTAGTGACTAAATTGTCCACTAGTTTGAATGGTTGTTTGTCTGCCTTGCGATGAGTCCAGGGTGTACCCCGCCTCCTACCCAAAGTCAGCTGGTATAGGCTCCAGCATACCTGCGACCCTAATGAGGATAAGCGGTATAGAAAATGGATGGATGTAGTATAATGCATGATTGATATGTGGATATGTGATGATGGTATAATGAGTAATGTCACATTAGTATCGCTGACATTGATAATGCATATTGTACATGTAGGTGTAATACTTTGTTTATTACAATGTATAAGCTGCTGAATATTGTGTTAATATAACTGGCTTTAGTATTACGACTAGGGGGTGGGGGTAAATAAGCTTGTCTTCTTCCCACTCTTTCGAGCCAAATTGTTGTCTATATATTCATTTTGACTGTTCTGTTCAGTGTTTTTTTTTGTGTTTAAAAATAAACACTGAAAAGGTTTCTGGAACGTCGGGTGTTTTGAATGAGATGAATCTTTTGTTGTTGGAATGATTTGAGAAATGTGTAAGTACCACAAAGTCCTGGGATCATAGGCGGTGCGTGGAAAATGTGAAATTCGGGGAAAAGTGGGATTTTTTGGGGGTGGGGAAAATTGGTATCGGGAATGTTTTGATGCTAAAATAGTTTATTGGTTAAGAAATGTGGAAAAATGCCATTCATTTCCAACACAGAACTTTTAGGAAAATGTGGAATCCCTGAAAAACCCGGAATGTGAAAAACATAACCTCAAGTGTTTTGAATGTGCCAAAAATGTTTTGTTGCTGGACTGGTTTCAGACAAGTAGTTAAAATTCTTATGATTAAAAAGGGATTGTTGTTACCAAAAGTGGGGGAATTGGGAAAAAAAATTTTATGAACATTTTGAGAGGTAAATTTAAATGGGCAGGTACATTTGGAGGTAGCAAGAATTCTTAGGATTAAAAAGGAATTGTGTTACATAAAATGCAGAATTTGGGGTAAAATGGGTAAAAAAAAATGGTTAGTACAAACGTCCTGACTGTTTTGGTGCTTTAGTGGGTTGAAATGTGAAAGTGGTAAGCATTCTTAAATTGAAAATGGGAAAGGTTTGTTACAAAAATGTGGAATTTTGGGAAATGTGGACATTTTGGAGATGTAAAACTTTTAACAAATCACTGTACTGAATGTTTTGATTTTGGAATGGTTGGGTCATGTGGAATAATGTAGAAAAAAATGTCCAGAATTTTCTTGCAGAAAAATGTAAAATGATGGAAAATGTGGGAATTTTTGAGAATATAGCAATAGGTGTTCTGAATGAGGTGAATAGTTTGACATCTGAATGGGTTGAGAACCATGGAAGCGCTAGGAATTAAGATTAAAAAGGGAATTTTTGGTATGATTTTTTTTTTAAATGTCAGTATAAATTATGTTGGAATGGTTTGAGAAATCTTTGACATGTAAAAAAAAAAAAAAAAGTCCATATTTCATTGGGAATTTTCCCATAGAAAATGTGGGAATGGGTAGTTTGCATGTCCGAAATGAGCTGAACACTTTGAAGTTGGGATAGTTTAAAATTAGTCAAAAAATGTGGAGGTAGAAAGAATTCTTAAAATTAAAATGCATTTTTGACAGAAAACAATGTTGAATTTGGGGGAATCTTTGAATTGTGGGGATGTAAAAAAAGTATAGTATGAATGTCTTGATGTTTGAATCGGCCGACCTGTGAATCATGTGAAAAATTGTCCGTTCATTTTCAATGGGAATCTTGTCACGTAAAATGTGGGAATGTGTCAATAACATGGCGGACTCAAAATAAAATATTTGGATGAATAATCGTACTTTCAGGTCTTCCATGGCAGAGAGTTGGCTGGCGGCGGTTGAAATGAGCGTGTTTACTGTGTGCTCGGCTCTGCGTCGAAAGAGCTGCTGGCGCGTTGCGTAGCATACGGAGCGCGCTCTGTTGCTCACAATGTGATAGGCATTCCATGTGTCCGAGTCCATGTCGGCTGTACAGTCTCTCAGAGCCTGAAATGATTAGAAAAAAACCGGAGACGTGAAATTGAAGGAATAAGAGAAAGCCGTCGCGCTTACCATGTCTTCTGTGCAAGGGTACGTCGTGCGGCCCTCAATCTGTGCCTGGCAGTTGAACAAAACCACGCCAAGCTTTGCAAGCTCCTCTTCTGAGAGGCTTTCACAGCTCGCCTTCAACCGAGCGACCACCTAAGCCAGAACACGTGTTCAAAACGTTACATGTGGTACCATTTGTATGACGCTACAAAGAAATAGGAAAAAAAGTCGGGGAGGAATTCAAATCCAACAAATAGGTGATACCACAAAGCCTCAAAAGGGGAAACAAACCATATTTGGTGTGTTGCAATGTTAAGAGGTCCACTTACCCTGTAATGGCAGCTGTCTAAAGGGCTGAGCTCCAACGCCTTGGCCTCAGCCAGAAATATCTCGTCAGCCGTAACCATTTCAAATCGAGCATCTTTTACAAGAATCACTGGGGATAATTCTGCAGGTGGAGGAAGCGGCCGTGCTGCTGCTGGAGGAGGATGCTCTGTTCGCCTTAGCCATTCAAAAAGCCCTCCTGCTGCAGGACACTGGTCGGCAAGGATGCAAAGCAGCAGCATACACTTGACATGGTCCATGTCTGGAACAAACACACAGTTAAGGGAGTGTCGCAAAATTTGGTGTTGGGTGCGAGATCCAAAATGGCTGAATAAAACAGTATCGTACGTAAACGTTTCTATTAACGTCAAAAGAGCCGACGTGACTCTAGAGCCAAAAAACTTTATCCAATAAACGAATCATGAAAACCTGGGGCTTTTAAAAACAGAGGTTTGGCTGTACTACTAATTCATGTCAACAATGTTATTAGTGTGTACTGTGTACAGTGGTGTGAAAAACTATTTACCCCTTCAGACTTTATTCTTTTGCATGTTTGTCACACTTAAATGTTTCTGATCATCAAACACATTTTAATATTAGTCAAAGATAACACAAGTAATCACAAAATGGAGTTTTTAAATGAATGTTTTTATTATTTAGGGAGAAAAAAAATCCAAACCCACATAGCCCTGTGTGAAAAAGTAATTGCCCCTGCACCTAATAACTGGTTGGGCCACCCTTAGCAGCAATAACTGCAATCAAACGTTTGCGATAACTTGCAACAAGTCTTTTACAGTGCTTTGGAGGAATTTTGGCCCACTCATATTTGCAGAATTGTTGTAATTGAGCTTTATTTGAGGGTTTTCTAGCACGAACCGCCTTCTTAAGGTCATGCCACAGCATCTCAATGGGATTCAGGTCAGGACTTTGACTAGGCCACTCCCAAGTCTTCATTTTGTTTTTCTTCAGCCATTCAGAGGTGGATTTGCTGGTATGTTTTGGGTCATTGTCCTGCTGCAGCACCCAAGATTGCTTTAGCTTGAGTTGACGAACAGAAATTTAACTCAGGTGTGATAAACCACAGTTAAGTTATTTTTTTAACAAAGGCGGCAATCACTTTCTCACACAAGGCCATGTAGATTGAGTTTTTTTCCTCCCTTAATAACCTAAACCTTAATTTAAAAACTGCATTTTGTGTTCAATTGTGTTATCTTTGACCAATAGTTAATTTTTTATGATCAGATACATTTAAGTGTGACAAACATGCAAAAGAATAAAAAGTCAGGAAGGGGGGAAATAGTTTTTCACACTATTGTACATACATATACACAGTACATATACAGCGTGGGCCAAAGGTAGGGTTGCAGAAATTACGTAGGCATTTTATTTACATAATAGAGATTTACATTGAATAGTTAATCTCTCAAGTGCTCGAATAAATGTAAATAAATGTCTGTTAACTGTAACCCTACTTTTGGCTCACCTTGTATATAAACACATTCATGCATAAACACACAAACAATACACCCACATATACATATATAAAGTCAAACTGCCACTTTGTGTAGCACATATGTACTTTGAATTGAAGCATAGAAGATATAAATATTGAAACAGTGACATTTGTCTTATTAGAATTTGCTAAATGCAGCCCCTCAGTCTAGACGTTTTAAGGCTAAAAACTAGCCCAATAGCAATATTTCCCTAGTTTGTTTTCTATAAAAACACAAAAATACAGAACAAAGAGTTGCATAGTGAAATTGGACGCCATTTAAAAACATTTGTTGTGTAAAATCTCTTTAAAATGTGTTTGAGACCAAAAAAGTAAACATCTTACACGACACGCTGCCATTTTCGTGGCAGCCACCACAACCACAGGTTCGCAGTTTGTCTTCTTCTTTGGTATTAATTGGCAGCTATTGGGTGCACTACCGCCGCGTAGTGGACGTTTGCCAAACGCCATGAACGGCTGTTTGACACGTTTAGCGCACTTAAAAGCATTGGGTCTTTTCAGCGAAACAAATGTGTTTTACTTTTGGTACAACGATTCTATTGTCCGGGTGTCGGAGGACGTTCAATGAAGTGAAATGTTAAATGTGAGCTCTGAGGTTTTGCCCAGACATGTCTGCTGCTGAACGCTCACATCTTCTCGTTTAGCATCACCAACGTTCCGATACATGACACGGTTTAAAAACGCGCGTTGGATGATATTCCATGCAGAATGGAAAAGTAGTGTAAATATCTATTATTGAAAACAAATGGCACTGGTGTCACATGGTGGTAAATGTAAAGAAGGATTAAATTCGTACCTGTTTAATTTCTCCGTAGGACGTGTCAAAAGTGAGAATGGGCGTCGGTGGTGTGTCACGGCTGATCGAGATGACAGCTAATTGTTTAGTGCATCAATCGCCCACTTTTACTATTAACATGCAGCCAATGGAAGCATTGCGCATATAAGAAAAGGTGGGCAAGGGTGCGCTCGATTTGACGTCCAGCTCAACACGAAATTGCATCTAACGTTAAATGTAAGTCTTTGAGTTATTTTTTCTCTACTACAAACAATAATTACTCGGTTTACCATTCAGTGTTTACGTATAGTCTGTTTACCAACAACTCTTATAGAGTTGTGCATCTTATTCGTGTTGTTTGAGTGCCGCCCACCTCGTGCATCGGCACAAAAGCGTGTAATATCAAGCCAACCTTTTCTGACTGCTGTCCGGATTGATTTCGTGGTGGGAGTTTCGGACTTCATAAAAAGAGTCGGTTCGGATGGCTCGATTCTCAAGTGTTCCTTCGCTATTTCGCTACTTAGAATGTGTTGTCTCGAAAAACAACCAATAGGGTGAATTATTAATTATTTGTGTTTGGGTACATCATTTAGGCGTTTTATTAGATTAGATTATGTATGCGTGTGTTAACTTTTATTAATGTTGGCACCTGTTAATCGGACTTTTTTTTCTTCCTAACTCCCCCTTTAAAGCACATTTGGAGAAAATGGGCATCAGATCACGTGGCACAACCAGGAAGTACGTCTGGCCTTTCGTGGGCTACAGACCATTACACTGGACACAGCCATCACGTAGTCGACCAATCACGTACAACGACTCTAAAGAGCAGTTTCGTTCGCGACCGACGCGTCAGGAAGTGACTCAACTTTGTAAGGTTGGTTATGGAAATTAAATTTCATTGTAAGTTGTTAACGTGCGGTGGCCACCGACGACGCACAAATATAAGGTTCGTGGTCGGTGTCGCCCACTACTCTGCTTCGGAACGTATGTGTGGACTCCGCCGTAAATGCCCGCCTCGTGTGTGTCTCCCATTCGTGATTTCATCGTCCTGATGATAATTGGGTTTTTGCGTCGTGTTGTGTGTTAGACGGTGAAACGCGAAATTTAGTCGTTTTTGTTTATTTGTCATTATCTGTCATGCTAGCCGCTAGCACCTGAAACGAATCCGAATCGGCTTTTTTGGCCAAGTATGCTCACGCGAGCAAGGAATTGGACTTGGGTAAAATAAATAGCTCTCATTGCGCATGTACACAAACACAAACAAATAATGTAAAAGTGACAGTTATGACAGTGCAATTCAAGTAAGTAAGTGGTTGTGATTAATAACCAGGACATTGTATGCATTTGTAACAAACAGACAGTATTTACATTGAATCAGATGGTTTTGACCACACCAGAGGACCAGCTGCTCCCGTCTGTAGGCACTTCTCTCTGCCCCGGATGAGACCGTTGACAGTCATGCTTTCAGGAGTTTCCAAACAGGGTCCCCAGAGGTGCAGTAGTCCGTGGGGGTGCGCCAGTGCTGGTGGTCCGGGTGACGGGTGGAGGCTGGCACAGTGAACCCGTTGAGCTTAAGATGGAGGAGTTGAGGGATGATTGTGTTAAAGGACGAGCTGAAGTTCACAAACCGGATTCTTGCATAGGTCCCTGGTCTAGCGCATGGTTGATGACTGCAAAGCTTTCTTTTTTAGAAACATATTTCGCCACTCTTTTTTGAGGCAGGGGGCATTTGAGGGGAAACTAGCTTCCCTTGCAGTTTTACTGCTGTGCAGACGGCATTTAGAGGTGAAAACAACATAGAAAACCCAAGAGCTGTTTATAAAGCAATTGTGAATCTGCGAGAACGTAGCCGCTACAACCATTTGGAATGTCCTGAAGAAAGAAAGAAACAGACGTCGAGTAAAACATCAGCAGGTGATGCACGTCTCCGGCAATGTTTGCGTTTTTGTGTCAAGACGCATCAGGTTGTGAGATTATGGATGCTCTGATGTGATTCTGGCAGGTCAAAATGGACCCTGAGACGGACCCACCAAGGATCGGTTTCATAGGTGCAGGGAATATGGCTTTCGGCATCGCGAAGGGCATGTTATCAGGTTGGTATGTTATACATAACGGTGGTTTGTTGAATGTTGACCTCTATACCGCCAATTTTTCAAGTACAGTAAAAGTAGTAAACAGTCGACAGTCTTCTTCTTTTCCTTTTGGCTTATATCTGCTTATCCTAACAGGGGTGGCCAGAGCTTTGATTCACATGTTTTGATTTGGCAAAAGTTTTACGACTGATGCCCTTCCTGACGCGTAGTGAGGGTGTGCTGGGAACGTCTGGCAGAGTCTCCCGTTCGTCGAGTCTTTACCTCTCATCTCCGGCAGAGCTTCGCCTGCATCTCGAGGGAGGACCGGGATATTGAGTCCGAATGGGCCGTATTCCGTGCCTCTATTGCTGAGGCAGCCAGTTGTAGTTGCGGCCGCAAGGTGGTCGGTTCAAGTCGTTGTGGCAAGCCCCGAACCCGATGGTGGACACCGGGGGTTAGGGCTGCTGTCAAGCTGAAAAAGGAGTCCTATCGAGCATGGACGGCTTGCGGGACTCCCGAAGCAGCTGACAGGTACCGGCAGGCCAAGCGGCACGCGGCTTCAGCGGTGGTCGAGGCAAAAACTCGGGTGTGGGAGGAGTTCGGCGAGGCTATGGAGCACGACTTTTGGTCGGCTTCGAAGAGGTTCTGGCAAACCGTCCGACACCTCAGAAAGGGGAAGCAGCCCCCAGTTCACACTGTTTACAGTGCGGACAGGGGCTTGCTGACCTCGACTGAGGATATAGTTGGTCGGTGGAAGGAATACTTTGAGGCCCTTCTCAATCCCACTGACATGCCTTCCATAGAGGAAGCAGAATCTGAGGATACAAACGTGGACAGTTCTATCACCGTGGCTGAGGTAATTGGGGTAGTTAAATGACTCCCCAGTGGCAAGGCTCCGGGGGTAGACGAGTTCCGCTCGAAATTCCTCAAGGCTCTGGATGTTGGAGGACTGTGTTGGTTGGTTGACACGCCTCATCAGGCTGTGACCTTCAGCGTTTATTAGAGCGGTTTGCAGCTGAGTGTGAAGCTTCTGGGATAAGACTCAGCACCACCAAATCCGAGGCCATGGTTCTCAGTCAGAAACGGGTGGACTGTACCATCCGGGTTGGGAGTGAGGTCTTGCCTCAGGTGGAGGAGTTCAAGTATCTCGGGTTGTTGTTCACGTGTGAGGGAAGGTTGGAGCGTGAGATCGACAGACGGATCGGTGCACCATCTGCAGTAATGCGGGCGCTGTACCGGACCGTCGTGGTGAAGAGAGAGCTTAGCCACAAGGCAAAGCTCTCTGTTTACCGATCGATCTACGTTCCCACCCTCACCTATGGTCATGAGTTATGGGTCATGACCAAAAGATTGAGATCGCGGATACAAGCGGCCGAAATGAGTTTCCTTCGTAGGGTGGCTAGACTCACCGTAAGAGAGAGGGTGAGGAGCTCGGCCATCCGGGAGGAGCTCAGAGTAGAGCCGCTGCTCCTTCACATCGAGAGGAGCCAGTTGAGGTGGCTCGGGCATCTAGTCCGGATGCATTTCTTCTTTTTCTCCCACCCCAGAGCGTGGTCCGACCAGTCCTTCTTTACATCTAGTTTCTCCAGGGTAACTGATGCCCTTCCTGACACAACCCTCTATATGAGGGACATGATACTAATATCAACGGGCACTCCCGGGCGCCTCCCTGGTGAGGTGTTTCGGGCATGCCCAGTCAGGAGAAGACCCCCGGGAAGACCTAGGACACACTGGAGGGACTTGCCTACTGAAGCTGCTGCCCCCGCGACCTGGACCCCGATAAGCGGTGGAAAATGGATGGATGGATGGATGGATACTAATATATTTATTGATTTATTTGGGTGTGACCAGGATGGACAGAATCAGAAATGAGTTAATGATTTTGGGATTTTCATTTGTTTTCAGTTATAATTATGTGGTGGTTTATAATCATAATGTGAGAAGTTGGCCGGCAGGTTTTAAGTGCATGCACTAATTGTATTATTCTTTGTCATTTAAAGGGAACGTTCGTCCTGAAAATGTCAAAGTAAGTGCACCGTCTCTCATGAACCTGGGACGCTTTCAGGTAATACTCGCCTTCGTCGTAATACTATTGGCACTTACAATTTATATATACTGTATTTCAATTATGCAAAATATGTGAAAAAAACACAATTTTTGAATAACTTTCATCTTTTTCCCCCCATTTTTGCTATTTTTGTCGTATAATTTCCCAAATATTTCAACTTTTTCTCCGAAATAATCATTGTAAATTTTCTTATTGTAATATTGCGACTTTGTTCCCATAATAGTAAATAGCGTGTTCTTCAAACAAATGTTCTAAAATGTCAAAATATTACGGCTTTTACATTTTTTCTGTAATATTTTAGGTCTGTGCTACTATCCATACACACACGCGCACGCACACACACACACACACACACACACATATATTATAGCACTCAATAAGGTCATCAAGTCTTACCTTCATGTATTTCCACATAGTATCAGCATTTGGGAGCAAATATCAGGTGAAAGGAAAAGGGTAAAAATACACTCTAGTAGTCATGCAGCTGTGAGAAGGAAGAGGGTGCATTCAAGGACCGTCAAACAGTGGGACAAATCGCCACTTGTATTAAACATGAAACAAACTGGGTGATTTCTAACTGTATATTATTTTTGAATAAAAGAATAGCCCATATTTTCAATATTGATATCCCTTTACATACCATTTGATGTAGTTATCATATCACATATTGGATGGTTTACCACAAGGGATTTACATTCTTACTTATTACAGATAAAACGTATTATACAATTAGACAAACTTTATTGAAGTACAAGGGAAATTGCTTTATTACAGTATCTCAATTGTCTCTTAAATGCAATATAAATACATATGGATTTTTATATGGATGGGTGTTGGGGGACTGTGTTGGTTGACACGCCTCTACAACATTGCATGGAAGTCAGGAACAGTACCTCTGGACTGGCAGACCGGGGTGGTGGTCCCCATTTTTAAAAAGGGTGACCGGAGGGTGTGTTCCAACTATAGGGGGATCACACTCCTCAGCCTTCCTGGGAAAGTCTACTCCAGGGTGCTGGAGAGAAGGGTACGACCGTTAGTCGAACCTCGGTTAGAGGAGCTGCAATGTGGTTTTCGTCCCGGTCGCGGAACACTGGACCAGCTCTACACCCTTGCAAGGGTACTCGAGGGTATGTGGGAGTTTGCCCAACCAGTCTACATGTGCTTTGTGGACCTGGAAAAGGCATTCGACCGTGTCCCTCGTGGTGTCCTGTGGGGGGTGCTCCGGGAGTACGGGATTGATGGTCCGCTTCTACGTGCCATTCGGTCCTTGTACAATCGAAGCAGGAGCCTGGTTCGCATTGCCAGCAGTAAGTCGAGCTTGTTTCCGGTGAACGTTGGCCTCCGCCAAGGCTGCCCTTTGTCACCGATTCTGTTCATAATCTTCATGGACAGAATTTCTAGGCGCAGTCAAGGTGTTGAGGGAGTCCAGCTTGGTGACCTTAGGATCTCGTCTCTGCTATTTGCAGACGATGTGGTCCTTATGGCCTCATCAGGCTGTGACCTTCAGCGTTTACTGGAGCGGTTTGCAGCTGAGTGTGAAGCTTCTGGGATGAGACTCAGCACCTCCAAATCCGAGGCCATGGTTCTCAGTCGGAAACGGGTGGACTGTACCCTCCGGGTTGGGAGTGAGGTCTTGCCTCAGGTGGAGGAGTTCAAGTATCTCGGGTTCTTGTTCACGAGTGAGGGAAGGTTGGAGCGTGAGATCGACAGACGGATCGGTGCAGCATCTGCAGTAATGCGGTCGCTGTACCGGACCGTCGTGGTGAAGAGAGAGCTGAGCCGGAAGGCAAAGCTCTCTGTTTACCGATCGATCTACGTTCCCACCCTCACCTATGGTCATGAGTTATGGGTCATGACCGAAAGAATGAGATCGCGGATACAAGCGGCGGAAATGAGTTTCCTTCGTAGGGTGGCTGGACTCACCCTAAGAGATAGGGTGAGGAGCTCGGCCATCCGGGAGGAGCTCAGAGTAGAGCCGCTGCTCCTTCACATCGAGAGGAGCCAGTTGAGGTGGCTCGGGCATCTAGTCCGGATGCCTCCCGGGCGCCTCCCTGGTGAGGTGTTTCGGGCATGCCCAGTCGGGAGAAGGCCCCCGGGAAGACCTAGGACACGCTGGAGGGACTATGTCTCACAGCTGGCCTGGGAACGCCTTGGTGTCCTCCCGATGGAGCTGGAAGAGGTCGCTGGGGACCGGGAAGTCTGGACTTCCCTATTGAAGCTGCTGCCCCTGCGACCCGGACCCGGATAAGCGGAGGAAAATGAATGGATGGATGGATAAATAACATAATATATATTATTTTGGATTATAGGTACATTATAATACAATACAAAGAATTAAAGTAATAAAGACAATATGAGATGAACAATATTTGCATATTTAAAAAATAGTGTGTAGAAGTATGGCAACTACAAGTAAAGTACGTATGTGATTAAATGTGATTATGAATTAACTATGGACAAAATGTGATTAATTTAATAAAATATTTAAATCGATTGACAACCATAATTAAAAATATTGTGTACAAATATGCTACAAGTAAAGTATGTGTGATTAAATGTGATTAATTATTGGTTAACTAGGGACGAAGTAGTCGTGATCAAATATTTTAATAGATTGAAAAATATTTTAATAGATTGACAGCCCTAATAAACAAATACATAAATATATAGAGAGAGATATCTCAAAGTTATCTGAGTTGCAATAACATATTTCATTTTTTTGGTTTCAGGAGGTAAACATCACCACCACTCATTCCAACACAGAGGTTGTCTGCGGTTCCGACGTAATCGTCCTTGCGGTGAAACCTCACGTAGTTCCACTTGTTCTGAATGAAATCTCGCAGCACGTAACGCGCAGACACGTGATTGTGTCTGTTGCAGCGGGAGTCACTGTGGCGACGTTAGAGGAGGTGAGTTTTCGTACCTGTGACACAGATTCGAAGAACGTGTCAAAGACCAGATTAATGACGCAGCACCTGTCAAAGATCCAAAGGAAATATGAATTTGCGATGGTTAAAACATAACATGCCCAGCTAATTCATTTGATGACCGGCTGGTGACCTTGTGTTCTGCTGTCTTGTCTTTTTTATTGCTTCCAGGTGTTCATGTTTGTGGTTTTAAATTCATATTTCCTTTAATGTCAGGTGTGGGGTCATACATTTGATTTTTTAGTCTTTTTAGTCTTTATATTAAAACTTTTATAAATAGTCGTCTTTTCTTGTTTGTGTCTAATTTATTTATTTTTTTTACATTATTTTGAAGTCGCTGCCATTGGGCTCAGTTGTCATCAGGCTGATGCCAAATCTTCCATGTGTGGTTCTGGAAGGCGCCCTCTTATTTGCACGGGGGACTTGTGCGACACAAGATCATGGCGCCATGTTGCGCTCCTTGTTGCATCACTGTGGTTTGGTAGAGGAAGGACCTGAGGCTTGGATCGACATCCATACTGGACTAAGTGGGAGTGGCGTTGCCTTTGTGAGTGTCTGAGAAAAGGAAGTTTTGTGCTTCCATGAGTGTAACTGTGCTTTCTAACGATGGGCCATGTTGCTAGAAAAAGACGATAAATGATATATTAGTGTGCAGATACATGGATGAGAGTAAAAAGTGATGTTTACTGTAAATGTGAAATGTGTGCATATTTGTGCTACGAGATAAGAGTAGATAAAGCTGTGTTTTGAATGTGTTTGTTATTTCTCTCTGTAGGTATACCTGTTTGCAGAGGCGCTGGCAGAAGGAGCTGTTAAAATGGGCATGCCCAGCGCTTTGGCCCACAGAATTGCGTCTCAAACTGTTCTGGTCAGTTTCACAGATGCTTGCACTGACACTGTGGTGATACGAGAAACACATAACTCTTATTTTGGACTAAACCGGACAGGAAAATAATGTACGACGGGCTGCTTTTCGTCTGACTAAGCATTGTATATAAAAAGTTGTACTGGGCACCCTGCAGCATCTTCACCCATTACTAGATGTCCAGTGGACTGGGGAGTGAGGCAAACACTTACTTTGGCACTGCCACACCAGCTCCGGATGTGTTATTGTTTGAATTGTTGGCAGGTTTTGAAGACTTTGAATGAGGCCTGCGCTGTTATTTCCTCAGCATTTGATTATTTTGTCCTTTTTTGCAGGGTGCTGGTCGATTATTACGCGACACCAATAAGCATCCAGCTCAGCTTCGCTCCGAGGTGTGCACTCCAGGAGGGACGACAATCTACGGTCTTCACACTCTGGAGCAAGGAGGGTTGAGGGCATCAACAATGGGTGCGGTGGAGTCGGCCACCGAGAGAGCGAAGGAGCTTGGCCGCGTGTCTGCAGCGGCCGTAAACAGGAAATGACTATTTCTGCCTGCCTTATGAAAAGCCCTGATTGGACTCATTTACAAAGACTAACATCAGTTTTGTCGACGCTTATAAAATGTTCCTTCATCCCATGCTCTAATAATGGGTGTCTGAAGATAATTTAATTTTTCATGAAAATTATTCAACAACTTTATATCTCGCAGCATGAAATAAACCCAACAATCAGAATTAGTTACACTTTAATACAAGCAGAGCCCGTTTCACAAAGCAGGTTTGTTAACCCTGATATGAGGGAAACACTTTAGTTTTCCATTTCTGAAAGAGTGCTAACTTGAACATTAAGCGCCCCCTGGTGGTGGCCAATACCTTGGCTAACTAGTAGGTAGAGTACCATCAAGTATGGAGTACAGATGGGATTTATGGCTCTTTGAGGGGAGCCGGATCTTGGTGAGCCGTTCCTTTCAAAGAGGCGTACAAAAAAACTCGTTTTTATATTAGGTTTTAAGAAGCCAGGTTTTGTGGTTTTATTTTGAAAAGTCTGATCTAGATTAATACTAAATATTCCACAGGGTGACTTCACTACAAAACAGCTTTTAGTGCAATGATTTCCATACATGATCATTTGGACATTGTTTTTTGGGCTAAATCTGGTCGGTCCATCAGATGCCTTGATTTAGCCCAGAAATAGACGTTGGAAGTTGGGTTGGGTTTAGTCCAATTTGAGGAATGGACATCGTGTTCTCAACAATCCAGGCGCAGCATTTTAAAGTAATTGAGTTACAAAGCAGAAAAGTTACCATACTTGCCTGCATTGGTCTGGCCAGTCAGGTTTTGCATCGTTCTTGACGTTCCACATTTTGGCGTCTCTTCTGCAACCGGACAGTTATGGAGCACGCCGTACGATCCTTTCACCTGCCAGCCCACGCACTCGTGTTGTTCATAAGACGCTCTGTCAACCGATTGCTTCTCTTACGATACCCGGCGTGTCTCTGCAGTCAATTATTCTCTAATGACCAGCCGAATCACAGAACCAGTAGCATCAATTTATCATTTGCAACCGTAGTATCCAGTATGCTTGCCGATCTCAGGGTACCTCACGATGCGATACCATACACGATACATGGCTCACGATAATGATATCTCAATACGGTGGACCTAATATATCATTTCATAGTTCCTATTTTTTCTTGTATGCGTTACATGACTTGTTTCCATCCATCCATTTTCTTCCACTTATCCGAGGTCCAAGGGGCCGCAGCCTAAGCAGGGAAGCCCAGACTTCCCTCTCCCAGGCTCTTCTGCCAGCTCCTCCCGGTGGATCCCGAGACACAGTCTCTCCAACATGTTCTGGGTCTTCGCCGAGCCCTCCTATCGGTCAGGTGTGCTGTGAACACCTCCCCAGGGAGGCGCTCGGGGGGCATCCTGACCAGATACCCGAGCTACCTCATCAGGCGCCTCTCAATGCGGAGGAGCAGCGGTTCGACTCTCTCCTGAATGTCAGTGTTTCTCACCCCATCTCTGAGAGAGCCCAGACACCCTGCGGGGGAAACTAGTTTACCTAGTGTTATTACATGGGTGGCCCGCATTGGGTTAAAAAAATTGGCAAAGGGGCTGTCTATACAGAAGTGGTCATCAAACAGAATGACTTGCTCACGGTGCAACAAAACAAAATGGTAACACATCTGTAGCAATTTGATGTGCTAAACATAAGATGTAACTTAAAACTGTTATATCCAAATGCCTGCAAGGTATGCTGGTTAGTCCAGATGCGACAATATGAACTAAGAACAACAAAACATCAGATATTGAGTGTGTGTTAACTCCTCCTCAATATCAATATCAAATGCCCCCCTGCCTCCTCAATATCCTCAACATCAGGCAAAAACGTGACAAACCCGGCAAAATGTTGGGAGAACCATGAGCCACCCAGCATGCCTTGCAGTGCGAATATATGGGTGTTTTTTTTTGCATGGGTATTGTGTGTAGATATTTATTTGTATGCCCACATGACGCAGTATTTAGGTTACTTTGTGTGTCGTGTGTGTGTTTTTTTGTTTTTTGTTTTAGTTTTTTTTTGTACAAGCTTGTTTCTGCAGTTAACATAAATCGCTCCCTTCACCCTCACTGTCATTGTGTCCTTGGACAAGACACTTTGCCCACCTCAAATCTAGTGCTGCCCACACTGGTGTATGAATGTGAATGAATGCTTGGTGGTGGTCGGAGAGGCCACGTTTCCGTTAGACTACCCTAGGGCAACTGTGCATACAGGTGTAGATTACCAAGCGCGTTGGGTGCTCTATAAATATCTAACCCATTATTATTCATTACTGACTTATTTTTATACTCCGTAGTTGATCATTCCAATGACATTGGGACTGACTATTTACCCTCCCTTTAAAAGAAAATTAAGCCTTTCCAACGTCACTTGGTGGTGAAGTCTGTTTTGACAATGGCGCCCTCAGCTGTGCAAAAAGGAGTACTGACTTGAGGCTTAATGAGAATATAAACCAATTGATCTACAGGGGTAAAATGTAAAAAAGTGTTACAAAAGAAGGATATAAGAGATCTTTATAAAATTAGAAAAAAGTTGAAAAAAATACTCTCTTGATGCTCTCTCCTCTTCATGTGCAGTAGCGACTGCTGGTCAATCAAGGAAGGGGAATCACAGGTTTTTCGATGGGCAGGACAAAGCCCAGCATTTATCCACTGACTGTCCAGTTTTGCGCAGTGAACCAACCAACTCTATGCTTCCCCACCAAACCCAGTAGACCAGGGGTGTCCAAAATGCGGCCCAGGGACCATTTGCAGCCCGTAGCTGTGTATTTATAGGCCCGTGGCACATTCTAAAAATATTAATTTGTCAAAAAAACCTACTAAAAACAAACAGTAAATAAAGAAAAATCATCAGTACGTTTTCAGGAATAAGGACATTAAGAGAAAATAGTTGTAAGCTAACAAATATCATTTTAGTAGCATTTAGTTGCAAAATTGCAATAAGGAAAAAATTCATTATTCGCAATGCCATGATATAAGGAGAAACAAAACAACTAAATTGCAAAAAAAAAGTGATAATGTTACCAGAATACGATCGAATATGAAAATAAAGTAATAATTAAATAATTATGTGGGAAAAAATTACAAGAAGAAAGTAGAAATTGCAAAAAACAAACAAAAACCATGAGAAAATTTTGTGGGTTAAAATTGTTAGAATAAAGTTGTTTTCTAACAATCAATTTTACAAGAATACATTTCTAATATTAGGAGCAAAAAAAAAAAAATTTAAAAAAAAAAAAATAAAAAAATAAAAAAAAAAAATGTAATATGAGAAACAGACAAAACAAAATACTTGTCAGTTCTGGAAAATAAGTTGGGGAAAAAAGTTAGAAAATTATGGGAATAAAGTCATAACACCCAGCCATGTTTCATCTTCAATGCCCTTGCTGATGCAAGGAGGTTTTTACTCACAATCTCACTATACATGGCCCCATTCATTCTTTACACGGATCTCTGCTGGTTCCTTTGCAGAAAAACAGCCCTAAAGCATGTTGTTTCCACCCCCATGCTTCACAGTAGGTAAGGTGTTCACTGGATACAACTTAGCATTATTTCTCCTCCAAACAGGACAAGTTTGACCAAAAAGTTATATTTTGGTTTCATCTGACCATGTGACATTTTCCCCAATCTTCTTGTGGGTCATCCAAATGCTCTCTAGGAAAGTTCAGGCGGGCCCAGACATGTACTGTCTTAAGCAGGGGGCAGGCACGTCTGGCACTGCAGCATTTAAGTCCCTGGCGGCGTAGTGTTTACAGATGGGTAGCCTTTGTTACTTTGCTCCCAATTCTCTGCAGGTCATTCACTAGATCCCCCTGTGTGGTTCTGGGATTTTTGCTCACCGTTTAGGTGATCATTTTGACCCCACGGGGTAAAATCTTATGCAGAGTCCCAGATCGAGGGAGATTATCAGCGGTCTTGTATGTCTTCCATTTTCTAATAATTGCTCCCACAGTTGATTTCTTCACACCAAGCTGCTTACCTATGTCAGATTCAGTCTTCCCAGCCTGGTGCTGGTCTACAATTTTGTTTCTGGTGTATTTTGGTTTTAGCCATAGTGGAGTTTGTAGTCTGACTGTTTAAGGTTGTGAACGGTTGTCTTTTATACTGATAATGAGTTCAAACTGGTGCCAATAAATACAGGTAACGAGTGGAGGACAGAGGAGCCTCTTAAAGAAGAAGTTACAGGTCTGAGAGAGACAGAATTTTTGCTTTTTGTAGGTGACCAAATACTTATTTTCCACCGTAATTTGCAAATAAATTCTTTGAAAATCAGACAATGTGATTTTCTGGATTTTCCCCCCTCATTCTGTGTTTCATAGAGGCCTCTCTCATCTTGTTAAGTGGGTGAACTTACACAATTGGTGGCGACTAAATACTTTTTTGCGCCACTGTAAAATATAAAATGTCAAATACTGATCCCATCAAGGAAAAAGATGTTCAGCAAGTCTTTTTTGGTCTGCATCTAAACAATAAATAATAACAATGTAACATGATATTCTGTTGACTTTATTCTTGCAAATGCTTTAGAGCATGCTTGCGTATACGATGTGCTGTAAGGCAGGGTTTTTCAACCACTGTGCCGTGGCACACTACTGTGCCATGGCGTAGTGTCTGGTGTGCCGTAGGAAATCATCCACTTTCACCTAATTGGTGTATAAAATGTTTTTGAAAATGAGTCCGCCAATAATGTGCCATTGCTGAGTGTCTGTGCTGTTCTATGATCAGCAGAGTAATCATGTAATAAGCTAAATAGCAGTGGGTGGAAACACTTTATATTGACTTTATATTGTTTCCATAGGCTACAGAGATTATTGTTGACATTTTCTGCTGGCCTTGGGATTTTTGGAATTAAAAAAGTGTTCCTTGGCTCAGAAAAAGTTGAAAAACACTTCGGTAAGGTACTGTAAAGTACTGTAAAAATGCCACTTTCTTATAATTGGCATCTTTACTTTATAGTTAGACGACTCCTGCACAAAAAACTTTAAATAGTGAACATAATTAATTGATTGCTCAACTGTATGGTAATGTTGGGTCAAAATGTCATAATGATATTGATGTTTACTGTTGGGGGTACCCCTGGGGGTAAGCGTACCCCACTTTGGGAACCTAAGCTCTGTCACAAAGAGATTTACATCCTTATGACATATATAACCCGAAATATTTTTTACACGACATAATATAAGAAAAAAGACGCGTTGGTCCCCTTCCCCCACCTTGAGAGACGCTCCTTGCTTCCTCCTCCGCCTCATCCTCCTCCTCCTCCTCTTCTTCCTCTTCCCTTCTTGGCTAAACGTGTCTCCTCCACCGGCTTGGACCCTTCGACGGCGTACGAATACTCAGCAGTAAGTCAGCCTGGCCTCGACCTACACGCTGGAAGCGCCTGTTTGTTGCCATTCCCCTATATAGATGAGAGAAGGGATAAATACCACGAAAGGCCATTTGAGTGTTTTCTGGGCACGTTAGCCGACGCTAGCTAAAGGCTATTGCTAACGGCTAGCCCAATGAGGACACTGCCGCCTTTAAATACGTTACATACGTTATTGTTGTGATTGGAACGACAACAAGATGGTGTCACGGGAGAAAAGCTAAACGGTAACTTTCGTCTTCCTTTCATGAGGATGTAAGCTCCGCCGAGTCTTTCATATGCAGCAACGGGGGCCTCATTGAAACGGCACAACCTTAATTTGTTTCCGTTTATTTTATTCGCGACGCTCACTGTTGCCTACTTCTCAGTTAGAAAATTAGCAATTGGCTGTCGTAAAAGTCTGCGGATGACCCCACAGTCTAATTTGCATCCCGTGTGACGTAAAATGCTGTAGGGAAAAAAAAGCATAGACAGAAAAGTGAGTGAAAACACCTAATTGTGTTTAGAACTACAAATAAACATTTTTCAACACATTCTTGGTTTGATCATTTCAAATTTACGACGGAGTATAAAAAAATCTATCATTTTGAGATTAGAAGTTGTAATTTTACAAGAAAAAAGTCGTAATTTTACGAGAAAAAAGTCATAATGTTTCGAGATTAAAAGTCGTAATTTTACAAGAAAAAAGTTGTAATTTTAGTCATAATTATTGACCCAAGCCAAGGGTCACACAAGTCCCCGTTTTTTTTGCTGTCTCAGGCAATGCCTGCTATGATGGAGTATTCAAATCATCAGATTTCGAGAATAAAGTTGTAAATTAAAATTATAATTACGACTTTTAATCTCGAAACCTTTTTTTGATGTGCCCCTGATACTGTGTCATACAAATTGGTAATTTCTTTTTAAAAAATCAAATCTCTGCCTTCATTTTGCAAATAGAGTGTAGCAACTGACTAACAATAAACTAAAAAAACATTCTTATTTATCGAGGCTTACTGATGACTAAGAAACATTTGCGAGCTCCACCCTCACGGCATCAATAGCACTTTCAATGCGAAGAGTGCCACGTCATGCTCTTAGCGTGCCACGGAAACTGTGCCAGCTTGTCACTGTCGACAGCACCCACTGCTGCTGAGTGAGAATACAAATCGCGTGCTATCACAATACCAGAAAACTCCCCAACCACGACACAAAAAGTAGCTAAATTTGTCGCTGGTCGTTTTTTAGAAAAAATATGTCGTCAAGGTGGGTTGGAATGTTGGCAAGTTGGCAAAACTCCGCGTCTTTGTAGTTCAACAAGGTGCGAAAACCCAGACGAACGTGAGTTAGCCGATCTACAATATTGGATCCATCACAACTCACAAAAGCAATCGAGACTCACAGTCTAAAGCGGATGAATGCATGCAGCCGGAGAGACCGACGTGGGCCAGTACGTTCACCATCCCAAAGATCAGGCTTTCATGATCTTATCTGGAGTCTTCTGTATTTCATATACTGTACCTGGTCAACCACTAAAGATGCACCGGAAATTACTGCGCTTAATTATTTGGCTCAAACCAGCATTTAAAAATGTGTTGCATGTGTACACTTTGGATGGATCATCAGAGTGGTCTTTCTATGTATGCACTTGTGGACAAAAGAGGCGATGTGTTTTGAGTATAGGGATAAAATAAAGTTACTCTTTTAATCAGTAGCAATGGCATGTCTGTTTGAAATCATACGGTGATAAATGCACTTGTATCGCTGTGATTGTAAAATTTCTCTTCCAATCGCTTGCTAACCGCAACTGGATGAAAAGAACATTTGAGTTTTAGATTTTTCACTTTGAGACTTGACTATTTACCCGGACGGTGAGTTGAGACATTTTTGTTGTGAGGTTTTTTAATTTACATTGCAACAGGAAATGGCTTCTCCATGATTGTCTAAAATAATTTTGATTTCGTTGGTATAATTCCTTCAGTTCTTCATATTGTGAAACACGACGGGAAGGCATTTCCTGCATGGCGGCTTCTTTAATATCATCAGAACTGCATGAGATGCATGGTGTAATGTGAACTGTGGAGAACGCGCAATTGGTCAAAAAATATGTCTAAAATCATTTTTACCTTACGTCCATATTTTGCAACATTGTACAATCTCATGGGAACCCATACGCAAAAATGCTGAGTTTTCATTGACACTTATTCATTTAGCCGCACGGTGGCTGAGTGGTTAGCACATTGGCCACACAGTCAGGAGATCTGGAAGACCTGGGTTCAAATCTCCGTTGGGCATCTCTGTGTGGAGTTTGCATGTTCTCCCCGTACGTGTGTGGGTTTTCTCCAGGTACTCCGGTTTCCTCCCACATTCCAAAAACATGCATGTTAGGTTAATTGGCGACTCTAAATTGTCCATCGGTATGAATGTGAATGTTTGTTTGTCTATATGTGCCCTGCGATTGACTGGCAACCAGTCCAGGGTGTACCCCGCCTCTTGCCCAAAGTCAGCTGGTATAGGCTCCAGCATCCCCGTGACCCTAATGAAGATAAGTGGTATAGAGGATGGATGGATGGACTTATTTGTTTAACAATATGTTTATTATTGCCAGCCTAGATTCAATTACATCAAGCTACACATAGTAAAGACTGAGAGCCATGTCGTAGTACCAAGCACTAACTGGTATTTACCCAAATTAGCCCAAATTGAAATCACACCGATGATGATGCTAATGATTTTAGTTTATGCTGTAGGATGTTCGAGGAGCATAGTATTAGACTGACGATACGCCACAAAATGTCTGTTGCCCAAGGTCAGATCTTGATCATAATTGGTGCGCATGAGAAAGACGACACCCCCGAAACTAAGCACAGGCCAGTTCTTGAATTTCTAAGAAGCACCACCCAGTAGTGACAGGTAAAGACATTTAAAAAGTTACATTAAAAAGCCCACTACTTCAAATTTAGTGAGCGATATGCATGGGTGAAGTTTCCTTATTTTTTGTGCCGTAGAGCCATCGAGGTGTGTGTACACCTTGTTTTTACAAGTTTAACAAAAGTAATCTTGCACTCGGGGTGATTAATCGACATGATCATTCCGCTGGCCAAGTTCATCTGCATGTGCTCCTTCATTTGTCTGCATGCTGCCAAACTATACTGTTCCCATTTCATTTTTACCAATTACTAATCATTTCCAAGCATAAATTGTAACTAACTTCAAACATGTCTGGCATAAGCTCCGGCACTGTCGCCGTTTCACACTTGCAGTTACGTTACAGTACCGTCTTGAAAATCAGACTTAATGTAATGGATTGGCAATATAATAATAATAATAATCATACAGTAATGACAAGCAGACATTTTTCAACTCAAATTCTTCACATATCTTGCATTGCAAAGTAACAATGTGCCAGCAAAAAACAATCAACACATCAGGAACAATATGTTTTTATCCACAACTCAAAATTGTTTGAGCAAAACGTGTCTGCAAAGGCTTTGCTCCGGCAAACAAAGATAGAGCCAGAGACTGCACTGCAAAATTGAACATAGAACTAGTAGCGCCAAATATGACAAATATATAACTAAGATGCACATTCAATTTGAACAGATGATATTTAACAACTGTAAAATAGTTTATAAGGCCCAACAAGAGACAGGACTGGCATCTCCAATTACAAATAGTCCACTTGAATAGATGATATATAACAAGTAGGGGTGCAACGATTGCTCTAATAAATGAAGAACCATGACAAAAAACAATTGAGGATTTTTTTATTTTGCCTCGAATCGCTTACATTACATACGCACAGGACAAAGACGGCAGAGAGAAGGAAAAAAAATGTAAAAAAAACACTAAATGTGGCTTATCAGCAAGTTCAACACTGTTCTGTGTCCGGTGTGTGATGTACTACAGCACATCTTATATGTTGTATCTTTAGGGACCTATAATTTCCATGGAATTGCGGAATTGGCCAATGAAAACGGAATCTACTGTTAAACGCAGAATCTCACAGTTATAGACATATTTGGAATGAAATGCAGATAATGTTAGTGTGGGGAAGTATTTCCCCAGCGAACCACTCATTCAAAGCGCACTGCCCTCACAAACACTAACGAGCTCCCTCCTGAAGTAAGTCGGCGAAGACGCTTCACCGAACGTGAGGGTGAGCTTGGGTAGAGCAACGGCCAGTGTCAACTGCCGCGGTTAGCTTACTTTAGCGGAGTATACCGCTAGTGCGGGTGTGTGTGTGTGCCAAAGTTGTGTTTTGGGAAATGTGCGTTTTAGGATGCCTATACCCGCTGAATTCGTGCTTGGCGCCTAACAAATAAAATGTATTATTATTATTATTAATTTATTGAAATAAGGACGACAGTCACGGCTGGAAGAGGCTACCGTACTGGCAAACGGTCAAAATGCTTTTTCAAGACACACACACACACACACAATAGTTCCGGCCTTCAAAATAAGAGGGACGCACATTCTGTAATAGTAGTAATAAAATAAGCGTGTCTTAAAAAAGACAGCGTACATTAATAAAACAATTGCAGTTGTGCCTACAACTACATCTTCTTGAACCACAAGCACGGATACGGCTGTTTGTTGAAGTTTTTGTAGTGAGTTAAATGTAAGAAAAATACTGGGCAAAATTGTCCAATGTATTGCATCAATAAATGTTTTTTGAGTTTTATTCACTGACATAAGTAAACAGACAATCTATGGTGATGATATAATTATAAAGAAAGCATTATTTAACCAACCAAAAATATGTTGTTTCAATTACTCGATTAATCGAAAAAAAGTCAGTAGAATACTTGATTACTAAAATATTTGATAACTGCAGCCCTAAAAACAAGCATAATATACTTACCGCACTTTATAAGACTGAAGGAGAGACAGGTCTGGGACCTCCAAATAAGATAAAATAACTAAGATGGACATTCCACGTGAACAGATGATGTAACACTTAAAGGCTCAACAAGATGGACAGGATGGGCACATCCAACATCTTAATGGCATTTGACTAATAACAATTGATGTTGGTCTTCTGCGCATAAGAAAATCCCCTTCAGAATAAAAGGGGTGTAAATCAGTCATCAGCGACCTCCCTCTTCTGGCCTTTTTCCACTACCCCTTTTTGTAACCGTACGGCACGCTTTTGTTGCATTTCCACTAGGGGTACTAGATGGTACCTGGTACGATTTTTCGTACCTGTTTAAGAGCAGGTGTGAAGCGGGCCAAGTCGATCCGGTATATGTGATGCGGCAGCGCTGCTATCCACTGACTGGTCAGGGGCGTGTCGTCATCCACACGACGATGCTCGGGATCAGTAAATAATTGCCTGCCACCATGTGAAGAATAACAAAACAACAACACAGCGGTGAGATAAGCCAGAGGACAGCTAGATTTTATGATGGAACCCCAGCGCGAGCCGCAATGAGCAAGTTGGACGCAGCCACAAGGAATGCTAAGGTGTTCCAAGAGGTCTCCCGGCTCATGCGAACCACGGTTACCATCGGTCAGCACAACCGTGTCGTGAAAAGCTGAAAAAGTTAAAAGGTCCACAACTGCCAGAGTGGGGTGCACCGAAAAAACTGGAGGTGGTTCGACCAAATGGACCATTTACGGCCACCGTCTGGCGAACCAGGTGTCAAAAAAGAACACCGGCGACTTATGTGCCTTGTGGTGAGCTACACCCACCTTTGCTACCTCCTCTCACTTAAAAGCTGGCTGCGTCGATCTGAGTAGTGCTGTGTAGTGGAAAAGGGAAATTATTCCAGATGAGATGGTTTGATTATCAGTTTATAGAATAATACATAATGCAGTAAACCCTTAATTGCATTCTTAGTATTTATGTTCCTGAAAAGATGACCAGCACTGAGTCCTTTCGAGCAGACTGAGACCCAAGCAATGACTTTCTAAGTGCATGTGTGAAAGAGGCTTTAGAGATCCCCTTTTTTCTAAATTCCTCGTGCTTTTAACTCCCAACTAATCCAAAAGCCTGTACTTTTCCTTTTCCTCTTAATTGATCAAAGATGTCAAAGAAGACTCCCCGGTGTTCCGCAGCGGATCTGCCTGCTCACATGACTTCCACCCAGAGTCAGGTGGATAGCTCAGCCAGCTTGGCAGCCGAGCGTAAAACCGAGACCAACTCGAACCACTCGACGTCGTCCTCTCCCGAGAGCGGAAATGGAGACGGAAAGCGAAATGGAAAACGGCGTCGTAGCAAGAAACGGACATCTAAACCAGCGAGCGATGCAGAGGGGAAGATCAACAGCCAAGACAAAAATGTAGAGACATCTGATACGACCACAAGCCAGCCGCCCCACTGCAGAGCTGAACTGATCGGCCTGCAGGCGGAGTGTGCCAATGTGTGGTTTGAACGCGGCATGTACGAGCAAGCGGAGAGCGTCAATCAGTGCTGGCTGGCCAATTCATCCAAAAGAACCACCCGGCTTAACGGATCGGCTTCACCTCCAGAGAAAAAGGGCCCACGTCCCGGGAAAAAGAATGGTGACAACCAGACTGAAGAACCCATGCAGCCGACTGACTCTTTCGACCTCTCGTCTCATTTTTCCGACGCATCCAGGACGCCGTCCCGAGCTCCAACTTCTTCAACCTATGTCATCCAGGAACGGGCCGTCACACCAACTACTCGCCAGTCGGTCAACGGTCTGTCCCCCATTCTAGCCGAACTGTTTCGAAATGTCTGGCTGGAGAAACCGCAGTACGATCGCGCTGAAGCCGCCTTCTACCAAAACCTCTACGGCAACAATTCATCCAAACGACCCTCCTGCCCTTCCACCCCGAAAAGTAGCGACCACCCTCAAAGGCTCGTAGAAGAAGAGGAGGAAGTAGTGGTGGAGGAAAAACGAGTGGTCTCTCAGGCCAAAGCCGAAGTGTTCCATGCCCTGCACCCCATCCAGGAGGAGGAGGAGCCTGTTGACGTGCCTGAAAAAGACGAGCGTAAGGACCTGGGAGTCTGTTACTTTCTTCACCCTGACAGCGAGCGGGTGTGGTTGGACAAGTGGCGGTTTGAGTCAGCGGAGAGCCGTTTCCATGTGGGCGAAGTCGCGGCGGCAAAGAAAGGTTGGAGACCCAAAACGACTGACTCCACTGTCCGCCCAATGGAAAAGTATGGTTCAAGCCGGGAATTGGATCCACTTAAGCATTTCTCTTCTTTTCATCCCCATTTCCTTTTGGTTGGAGCAAACCATCATCTTGTTTCTTAATTTCTGAGTTATTTTCCTTTGTTGGTCTTGCTATAGTTTTCCTTTTTTTTTTTGACCGATCGTATGAATTGACCATTATTCCATAGCAACACATTATTTTTTGTGTTTTGTTTGGGGTTGACCGGTTAAGAGGTTAACTCAGGGGTGTCCAAAGCGCAGCCTGTGGTCCGGCTTGTTTTTTCATTGGCCATCGGTAACACTAATAACTATTTGCTGCGTCAACTGCAGCACGAGCCTAAGTTAGCATGCATTGATCTACATCGGCTGTGTTTTAGCATGGTAATTTATATTTAATGGGACCCTAGGCGGGAAAAGCATGGACACACCTGGTTTAACTGTTGGAGTTTACAGCCAGTACATCCCAACATAATGGACCCATCTTTGCAAGTCACACCTCCAGTAATACCTGCTCTGTCGTGTTCATACAACCCATTCTGGTTTTTCTTTTCTAGCAACATGAGCACCGTCAACTTTCTGGTCCAGGAGAAGATCTGGTATGACAAAACTCGCTACGACGAGGCAGAGAGGCGTTTCTTTGAGCGCGTGAACAGCTCCTCACACACAGCGCAGGCAGTCTGTGTAAGTGGTCCCATCAGCTGAACCCGTGGCACCCCAAAATACCCCCCAAATCTTAAGCGTGGTTGCCAAATATTGACTTTGGTTGCCTTTTGTTGAAGTTGCAGTATTTTTGGAATTTAATCTCTTTGTCGTCTCTCTCAAGGATGCAGGAGCTAACACAATTCTTCAAGACATAGCTCGGGCCCGGGAGAACATCCAGAAGTCACTAGCAGGAGTAAGTACTGTCAAACCCCAGTTTCTCTTTTAGTCAGTGGCTTTTGCGACCCTATCTTTGGTTTTTTTTAAGTTTATGTATATTCATAAATCAGACTGTTTAGTGGTTGAATGCGGCCTGTTAACAGTCCAAATGCTCTATATGTTTTTTGCCTAATTAGAGTATTTTCAAGCATAAAAATGAACCAACATACAAGGAATTAAGAGGCTGCATTAAAATTGTGAATGTAGTGTTTTACATTGGTCACTAAGTGTCAGTAAGGTCTAAATTTGGTCAGGAACCGATTTAACTGCTAAATGTGGTCTTACTGTATTTTGCCTTGTTTTGTAAACTATACTTCTGTATAAATTTTAGGTTTTGTTATTTTTGGGTGTCTGAAACAGATACATGGGATTTTCATTACTGTCTGTGGGAAAAATTGCTTAGGTTTTTTAAGTTTTGGTTTTCATTGGATTTTTTTTGGAATTACCATTGTATAATGGTGCTTTTTTAATCATCCTAATTTTCAAGAGATGCAGGCCTCAAAGTTATACACTATATTTCTGATGTTTGCTGTGGAATAAATGCCACATTGACATTAAGTTTGAAGTTTTTTTGTGGCTATAAATTAAACTTTGGAGACATTTTTTTCCAATGTTCTATGTTAAATCCCATTTTTATAACCTGACACATGGTGCAAGACTGTTGAAATTTATGAGACAAGTACAGAGTCGATTTTTTATTCAACGTTTGTGGTCATCCGTCCATTTTGTAACGTCACAACGTGAGAAATTAGTTGTCACCCATGCCGAAGGGTGGTTGGACAAGCCTGATCCAACCAATTGGTTTGTTCGACTTGACAACCCCTGGTGGCGGGTAAGTAGAGTCATGTGGCAAAGATTCAAAGGTTCAAATCCGGTGCTGCTCACTTAAATCAATGAAGTCCGTTCTGTCGTCTTCTATTGCAGAACGCCTGCAGCAGCAACACATCTGATCAAGAACTCGTCTCTAGAATAAAGAGCCTGGAAGTGGAAAACCAGAGCTTACATAAAGGTGGGTTATTTCCTTAAGGGAAAGGAGAAACTATTTAATATAACTCAGGCTCTTAACTTACTGCAGCTTTGTTGCACTAAAGTTTTTTATATTTTACATGCTTAAACTAAGTATTCCTCTCTGGCTCTCTTTTAGTGGTACACGACTTAAGGGCAGCACTGGTCAAGCTGGAAAGTCGGGTAGCAGTCCTGGAAAAATCTCCTGTAGCTGTAGCATCAGCTCCTTCAGTCCCTTACACAAATGTAAATATAACATACTTTTTTTTTTCACCAAACACATTGTGCATTAGGAAAGTATTCAGAGCTCTTACCCTTTTACGCATTTTCTTGTCTTACATATTACAAAATAGATTCAGTTCATTTTTTTCCTGAAAATTCTACACGATTAATGACAATATGAAGTGTTTGCAAATGTATTCCAAATGAACATAGAAAATCACATGTGCATATGTGCCTTTGCTCAGTTGTGTCTTTCCAAATTGTACCCAATCAGCTGACCCCCTCCACCCTCCCCCCCAAAAAGAATTCTGCACAAAATACCTCATAATGACGGCAAAAGTTTTTTTTGTTTTATTTTATTTTTAAAAATAAAAAGTGCATAAGTAGTCACAGCCATTACTTGTTTTTTCACTCTATTAGTAATCTATCTGATTTTTATTTTTAATAAATTAGCAAAAATCACAAAAAATCATGTTCTGTAATGATATTTATTTTTAATAAATTAGCAAAAATCACAAAAAATAATTTTCTGTAAAAATCATGTAGATTTCAATTAAAGTGAAAAAACAAGCAATGGCTGAATACTTATGCACATATGATTTAATAAAAAATTGTTACACTTTCTTGATGCATAGTATTCTGTACTGTCCAAAGGGCACTACCGTCCAGCAAAAGGTTAGCACCCCTGCAAAAGAGGAGGTGGATGACGACGATTTAGACTTGTTTGGAAGCGACGATGACGACGAAGAGGCGGAGAAACTCAAAGAACAGAGGTTGAAAGAGTACGCGGAGAGAAAAGCCAAAAAGCCGGCTGTTATCGCCAAGTCCTCCATCTTACTGGATGTCAAACCTGTAAGATATTCTCTCACTTAGTGGTTACATGCTTAGATTAAGACTGTGAATTGTTTCATGGATGACCCACTGGCTCAATGTGTCCCTTCAGTGGGATGATGAAACGGACATGGCCAAGCTGGAGGAGTGCGTGCGCTCGGTGCAAGCTGACGGGTTGTTATGGGGTGTGTCCAAACTGGTTCCTGTGGGTTACGGGATCAAGAAGCTTCAGATCTCGTGTGTCGTGGAGGACGACAAAGTGGGAACGGACCTGTTGGAAGAGGAAATCACGAGGTTTGAAGATTATGTAAGTTTTTTTTTTTTTTGCAAGGATACAGATGTGTTCATTATACAGACAGAAGTACAGCGGAAACATTGAAATCAACACAATCTGATTATATCTTCTAAGAATGGAAAGCCATTATATTATTTAAATGCATTCAAGACATTAAAACTCGTGCCGTCTAACAAGTATTTATAGCACTTGACTTTTTCCAGTAATTCTTTTGTTATATCAAAGCCTTCTACACAAGTCTGCATATATGGACAATGTGGAGAAATATTTTTGCAGTTAGAGCATAGAAAACCTGTTTAATACTTTCTCAATACGGGTTTTCACAGTATTAGAGCCCTGTATACATGAAATAACAACAGAGTAGTCACGTTTACACTTTTTTACTTTACTTTGCACAGGTTATGTTATCACAGCAGGGACAATGCAGATGGTCGCCACTGGCATAGCAAGCTACCGAGCTAACCGGTTACCATCTACAATTTACCTATTCTAAGTGTTTAAAACGGTGGCGAAGAAAGACAAAACTTACCACTTCCACACTGAATGAGAGGAGAACCTCCCCATGCTAAAAAAAAAGTTAATTTCTGTATATAAAATATTAGTATAAAGACTAATTGAAGTGTTTTGCTGTGGTTCTGTTTCAGGTTCAAAGTGTGGACGTTGCAGCGTTCAATAAGATTTAAACACAGTCTGTCCCGTACCATCCACACTCCGTGTTTTTGTGTTCATTAATAAAATACTCTTGCACTGAAACACGTCTCGTCGGGTTGATTTCAAAACAACAGCACAGGCATTATCACAGAGTTTTAATACTAATACTACTTTCAATGTAGTGATGTGAAAGTTAAGGCACCAAATAGTTAATTTCTAATGGTTTTCCCAAACAACTTGCATGTGTGTACAGGAAGGTGATAAATGTTGTCTACTCCTCCCCTGAGCCTTATTGTGGTGGAGGAGTTTGCGTGTCCCAATGATCCTAGGAGCTATGTTGCCAGGGGCTGTCATTCCTCTGGTAGGGTCACCCATGACAAACAGGTCCTAGGGGAGGGACAAGACAAAGAGTGGCTCAAAAGACCCTGATGATGATTTAAAAAATTGGACTTCGTTTTCCCTCGCCCGGGGTTCCCCTCTGGAGCCAGACCTGGAGGTGGGGAGCGCACGATGGCGAGCGTCTGGTGGCTGGGCCTGCACCCATGGGGCCCGGTCAGGCACAGCCCGAAAAGGTAACGTGGGTCCCCTCTCCCATGAGCTCACCACTCGTAGAAGGGGCCAAAGGGGTCGGGTGCTAAGTGAGCTGGGTGGCGGCCGTAGGCGGAGGCCTTGGCGGAGGCCTTGGCGGTCCGATCATCGGCTACAGAAGCTAGTTGTCGGTACGTGGAATGTCACCTCTCTGGCGGGGAAGGAGCCTGAGCTGGTGCGTGAGGTGGAGAAATTCCGGCTAGATATAGTCGGACTCACCTCAACGCACAGTAAGGGCTCTGGAACCGGTTACCGTTACCGGCAGGCCAAGCGGTCTGCGGCTCTGGCTGTCACTGTGGCAAAAACTTGGACATGGGAGGAGTTCGGAGAGGCCATGGAAAACGACTTCCGGATGGCTTCAAAGAGATTCTGGTCCACAATCCGCCGTCTCGGGAGGAGGAAGCTGTGCACAGTCAACATTGTGTATGGTGGAGACGGTGTGCTGCTGACCTCGACTCGATGATGTGGACCGGTGGAAGGAATACTTTGAAGACCTCCTCAATCCCACCGACACGTCTTCGAACATAGAAGCAGTGCCTTGGGACTCTGAGGCGGGTTCCCCTATATATGGGACTGAGGTTACCGAGGTGGTCAAAAAGCTCCTTGGTGGCAAGGCCACGGGGGAGGATGAGCTCCGCCCGGAGTTCCTTAAGGTCCTGGGTGCTGTGGGCATGTCTTGGTTGACACGACTCTGCAGCATCGCGTGGACATCGGGGTCGGTGCCCCTGGATGGCAGACCGAGGTGGTGGTTTCTCGTTCAGAAAAGGGTGGAGTGCCATCTCCGGGTCGTGGATGAGGTCCTGCCTCAATTGGAGGAGACGAAAGGCAAAGCTCTCAATTTACCAGTTGATCTACGTTAAACCCTCACCTGTGGTCATGAGCTTTGGGTAGAGATCGAAAGGAAAAGATCGCGGGTACAAGCGGCCAAAAGGAGTTTTCTCCGCAGGGTTGGATGGGCTCTCCCTTAGAGTGAGAAGCACTGTCATCCGGGAGAGACTCGAAGTAGAACCGCTGCTCCTCCGCATTGAGAGGCGCCAGATTAAGTGGCTCGGGCATCTGGTTAGGATGCCTCCTGGATGCTTCCCTGGGGAGGTGTTCAGGGCACGTCCAACCGGTAGGAGGCCTCGAGGAAGACCCAGGACACGCTGGAGAGACTTGTCTTTCAGCTGGCCTGGGAACGCCTCAGCATTTGCGGGGAAGAGCTGGAAGAAGTGGCCGAGGAGAGGGACGTCTAGGCTTCCTTGCTTAGGCTGTTGCCCCCACGACCTGACCTCGGATAAGCGGAAGAAAATGGATGGATGGATAAATGTTGTCTAAGTTAGTAAGCGGACATAAGAAGTACAATTAAAAAAAAAAAAAAAAAAAACACAATCCTAACGTAAAACATGAACACATTTATTTCCCAGAAAACTGGTTAGTATCAGCTGGCTAACATTGCACGACATTGATGGTATAATGTTAAACTTACAGTACTTTAGTTTTATAGCATTACCAGAACTTATTTCCTAGCGCAGTGATTTCACATAGCCCACTGGACCTCTCACTACTTCCGTCAACAGCAGCTGCGTAAAAACAGCAACGTGAGTCTTCGCAGCGAAACAAAGAGGCAGTAAGGTCCACTCCTCCATCTGTCCCGTTGCAGCGGCTTGAGGCGTTGTGTGACTCAGCCAGATAAACACTTTTTTACGTTAGCTGCTACAATAACTATATTGCAACAGCTTGGTTAATATACATGTAAGGTATGTAAATGGAACACTCCTTAGTGTAGTGCAATGTTAGCTAAGTTTATACAAAGTTGTTTTCTGGCATCAGAATGCAGGAAAAATATCCATGTCAGTCGACACAGCCGAGGTTGATGCAGGTGTGGGCCCCGAGCCACACGGCCGGGTACAGAGGCTGGTCAAAGGCTGTGTTTATCTGGTGCAGTAGCTGGCTTCCTCCGGGTGTTACCGTGTAGAAACGGAGCACTCCTGCGTCGTGGTCCAGGAAGACCCCGATTCTGTGGGATACTCCGGTGGCCGGAAAGCTGACGGTCTCGTTTCCGTGGATGAAGGCGAAGGAAGACGGGCCGCAGCAAAGACTCCATGATAGATTGTTGTATCCCAGTCTGCTCTCATTGGAGGTTCCCTGAATGCAAAGAAATCAGTTCCTCCCACGAACGCTGGAGCCGTTACCAGCCTACTAGAGGGTGTGTAGACCCTTTGTATGTTTTATTTATTTATCGTATTAACTCAAAACATTACCTTTCTCCTGATGTTCTCATAGGTGACTCCCAGCGCCACCTGCTGGCCATCCCACTCCGCTTCCCAGTAACACAGTCCTTGTAGACCTTCACGGCACATCACCTGAGCCCAGCTGTCAAAGCGGTCGGGGTGATCTGGGTAGGGCTGCGGTTCTCCTGTATGGGTGACCACGCAGTTCCCTTCAGCCAGCGACAGTTCCTTGTGCGCTGTAAAGGGATCCAACGAAAGAGGACAGAAATCTGTCGAGACAAAGAGCACACGGATGATTCATGTGTAGAGGAAGAGCTGCCGATACTGGTCAGAGACCACAACTACTCACACTGAAGGAGCTCACTTCTGTTGTCGAAAGCCGGAACGCTGGAAGTGTCGCACTTCTTCATCACTATCACACACGGTGAAGAAATGTATAAACAAATACGCATAAGACTACATTCACACTGCAGGGTAGGAGTCAGGTTATTTGATTACAATCAGATTTTTTATGTGGTGGTTCACGTTACTAAACAAATGCGACTTGTTATGCGAATGCAACACGTCTGGAAAGTGACGTGCATGCGCAGAAGCGCCACATCACTCGCATTTCCGTGTGTTTACGGAAGTAAACACCGATGCGGTGTGTGCTCCAGTGATGTGCAATATTAGTGGTTTCATTTCTGGTTCGATACTGGCTAAAATTCCAGCTAACATCAGAGATAAAATTTTAATACTATGTGCTATGTACTGTGTGTGTCTGGTAAGTTTTAAAAGTAAAGTATTTCAAATCATAGCATAAAGAATACAAGACATCATAGTCATTTATTGATTTATATTATATTTATAGTATACTGAGGTAGTGGGCTGATTTACAATATAGCCAAGGTAATATACAGTGTTATGAAAAACTATTTGCCCCCTTCCTGACTTTTTATTCTTTTGCATGTTTGACAACTTAAATGTTTCTGCTCATAAAAAATATTTAACTATTATTCAAAGATAACATAATTGAACAATAAATGCATTTTTTAAATTAAGGTTTGTTATTAAGGGGGCCGCACGGCTAACCACGCTGAGTGGTTAGCACATTGGCCACACAGTCAGGAGATCTGGAAAACCTGGGTTCAAATCTCCGTTGGGCATCTCTGTGTGGAGTTTGCATGTTCTCCCCGTGCGTGTGTGGGTTTTCTCCGGGTACTCCGGTTTCCTCCCACATTCCAAAAACATGCATGTTAGGTTAATTGG